>JZKD02S2057080.1:47775-79344 GCA_000966675.3 Picea glauca
TCACGCCAGGTGGCATCGGGGATCGGGGAATCGGAATTTACGAAGGCTTGTGCATCGCGACATCATAAACCCCGAAACCCCGATGGGTAGCTATAGAGCCGCGGACCTATGGTAATTGGTCACATGGACCCTGGTATAGCCAAGGGGGCTAGCCAGTGTAAAGGTGCGTCGAGAGTCCAAGGGACTCGTGCACCATAACATTGAGAGGCGCCAAACCCCGACAAGAACTTAAGACTGTGGTCTTGTGAACTTGGTGGTCGTATTGACCAGGACTTAGCCCGGAAAGCCAATACGCTAGGAGCACATCGGGGATCAGAGGATCGGGAGTTCCGAGTACGTGTGCACCGGGGCACCGCAAACCCGGAATCCTGATATTTAACCAGGGGTTGGCATTTCGCAAATGTCGGTTTTCTGGAGATTTCTCACTTGTGGGAGATTAATCCAAAGTTTTTTTTTTAAATTATGATAGTGGGTGTGTTACACAAGTCTTCACTACGATCTATAATTTCACCATTATTAGACCATACACTCTCTCTTGAAGCCAATTCATACTTCCCTAGGTTGATTTCATACTCCCTTGGTCGACTTCACATTTCCTTGGGTTAATTTCGTACTCCCCCTGGTTGGTTTCATACTTCCTCGATCAATTTCATACTTCCCTTGGTTTATTTCGTACTATATAGTCGATTTCAAATTTGCCTAGTCGACTTATGACCAACTTGGGTTTTTCCTATTACCCACAAGCCTTACAACCATCCAATTTGTTGAGAGGAGGATTGTATGGAGTTTTATAACCACGTATCCACTTCAGGAAGACTCCATGTATGATGTACGACCATACATATTTGGTTGATCTACTATCTCACTCTATTATTTTCTATTTTGACTATTCTCTCCTTGAATTGCTAAGGGAAAATTCCCTTAGTTTCCCAGTTGAAGAAGAAGTAGGTAAGGGAAGATGCCTCATGGTAAGCCCCAATTAGGTTCACTCTCGTTTGGTATGGAAAATTTCGACCAGTATGTGGGCCTTGTTGCCACTAGGGTTTAATATAAATGGAGAGACAATTAGATTGAACTCCAAAGAATTATTGTTATAAATGAATTAAACAATCTAAAATAGAAATAGAAATAACTATTATAATCTATTTCTATTCTATCCTATCCTAATCAGGAGCATGACTAACCAAATAAACATAGTAAAATATGTTATCATTAATTGTGGAAATAACTCATGTCAATCAATAACATATTAAAATAGTAAAGTTATTTAAATTCAATCACAAATAGTTGCAGACTCCAAAATGTCTTAAATGTCTTATGCTCTTTATTTCTCAGTAATAATAATATCATCTAAGAAAACAATTGGAAAAAATTTGTTCTTATTTGGTAGAGCTCTCTTTTATAAAACCCGATAGACTCTTTACATTATGTAACTTTCATCATTTCAGATAACATTTACACCTCATTGTTTTGCATTCTCCTATTATGTGTACAATTCGGACTTCATAGAGAAAGATACATTTAAAAAAATTTATGAGTCATTTTTGGATTCCAGATTATCTCTATAGGATTTCCATAATTCATAGTTTCTTAGGACATCTTGTACTTTTTTTAATTTTATTTTTTCAGCCTGTATCTCCCCATGACATATCTTGGTTTCTACCTCTATCTTCATATCTTGTTGAATTATTTTGAGAAATACTTTTGTAGTCTTGTAGAAGTGGTCAGTTTAATTTCCTTTATTAAGTATTCATTAAAAATATCTTTATTGACCTCTTGTATTTGATCAATTTCCTCCCTGTTGAGTTCTCGAGCATATTCTAACTCTTCAATCCTCAATTCACTCGATGTTTCTTCATGCAGTCTTAGCATGAATTCCCTCCAAAACCCCTATATTACATCATCCAAAGAATTCCAAATTTTTTTTGCAAGATTTGGTAGAAATTTCTCATGTTTCTTATAAATATTGAAATATATCTCTCCATGAGTCAAACAATAATTGGTATTTTATCCTTTAATTCAGATTGTATTTGGGAAAGGAACCAGGTGCCTCAAGATACACACTTTTCCAATCCACAATCTTGTCAAAAACATCTTTAGATTTATTGTATTGGCTCTTCTATTTTTCTACCTGATAGGATAACTTGATCAAATCATGTCAGTGTATCTAAATTCTATTCATGTTGTAGAAGAATTCCTTTTGTATTTTCCTCAGATCTTCATTTTCACTATCAACTTCTCTTTTCACAATTTCCAAGATAATCATTTCCTTGCTGCTATCTTTAATGGTGGATTCCAATTTTTCCTTCTTTTGTTCAACTCCTACAATCCTATCTTCCCACTGTTTTGAAAACCTCGCTAGTTCTTGGTGCTTTGTCTCCATAGTTTTTATTTCCTATGCATGTAATGATTTCAACTATTATGTTCCTGTGAATGTGCCAACTTTAGATCTTCCAATTCTTCTTTATGTAATTGTTCAGTCGTAGTAGCATGCTTCTTAAATTCAGCTTCTAAATTATCCCTTTGGCACTTCATTTGTTCTTCTAGTTCAACTACTATTGCTTTGTAGAGTTCCAATGCGGCACTTGATTCATACATTCATACTGAGTTGGATCCTATAAATGCACTTAGATATTAGGCATTATCCATAGCATTAACTTGGGGGTATGGCCCTAATATCCCTGGAATTACTTTGTCAACGCACCTTTATCTAAGGGAGGCTTCACCTATTTTCCTTTTATTTGATCTCTTCTTAATTCCTTTTGTACTATCATTGTAATAATATTATCGCACAACTAGCACAACATACTCCAATTATAAGAATTGAGATGAGTAGGAGAAGTTTCCTGAATTTATTTCATAGGTGCACAAGCATGGATGAGTATGTTCACTATTGTGATCTCTTTGAAAGAAATAGGGCTTGTTCCATTGTTTCTCTCTTCCTTTATCTTCCTCTTCTTATACCTTTCTATCTCTTCCAATTCTTTTTCTTTGTTCTTTTTGTCTTTGCCTTATTTTTTCCCGATTTACTCCTTTCTTCTTCTTTCTTGTTCAATTCCACTTCACCAACTTTTCTCTTCTCTTCTTCTTCTTTCTTCATTTCTACTTCAAAATATATTCTTTCTTCTTCTTCTTCAACCTTTTTCTTTTACTCTGCCTTTGCAACTTATATTTCTTTTCTTCCATCTCTTCTATTCTTTTTTGCTCAACTTCTACTTCTTTTTTGGTTGCTTCTTCTTGTTTCTTTTGTCTAGCCTCAAAAATCCTTATTTTATCCTCCTCTAACTCTTCTTTTTTCTTTCACTCAACTTCAGACTTTGTCTATTCTTCTATCTTTAAGCCATTTTCTTATTTTCCTCAACAACCTTTCAAGTTTCTTCCTCCTTTTTTCTCTTTTCCTCTAGTTTTATTTTTTCTTATCTTCTTCCACTTTCCATTTTGCTTCATCAAGTTCCTTATTCTTCTTTATTTTCTCTTCTACCTTATGTTATGCTTGTTCTTGTTTCTTTTTCTCCCTTTGCTAGAACTTTTCTTTAGTCTCCTTTGCATTTTTATATATTTCCTCCTCCTTCTTTTCCTCTTCAATCTTTCTCTCTTATTCCTTTTCTTTATCCCTCTCAAAAAGTGATATGAACTATTCTTTGGATAGTTTCCTTTTTACTTCCTCTTCTTTGTGTAATTTCTCCTTTGTTGGTTCATCTGGTAACCTATTTTATACTGTTTCAAAGGAAAGGGTTCCTTTTAAAATTTCCTTTATGAAATTCACATCATGTGTGATAGGGTGTACCAACCCTACTAATTTAATATGTTCTCTGACAATCCCTTTCAAATCTTGTCCTCTTGGATCTCTAGTGAAAAAATAGATTCCTTGTAGAGATTCAAATTCCTTTCAGACATGTGGAACATTCAAAAATGTGAACCATCCCACCCTGATTGGGGACCTGGGCCATAGCCTTTTAGATCTTGCTAACAAAAAATAACTTGTTCCATCCCCCACAATTTGATATGCAATTTCCCTAGCTAATAGTTTTTCAGGGACATACTTTGGGAGGAGATGTGGGGCTTGTGAACATCC
Source organism: Picea glauca (assembly GCA_000966675.3). Taxonomy (NCBI): domain Eukaryota; kingdom Viridiplantae; phylum Streptophyta; class Pinopsida; order Pinales; family Pinaceae; genus Picea; species Picea glauca. The sequence goes on from JZKD02S2057080.1 coordinate 51,851, forward strand.
ATATATCTTGAAATATGTGTAATATTTTTCAGTACACTAGTCACCAATCTCTTTAACGACATTTATGTCTCCTTGAGATACCCTATAGGGTGGGTGGTTGAATATAACAATAAACAATGGAACTAGGAAATATTCACAGATATCATATATGTATTTTTGGTAGTTGATATCCAATAACATCTGACCACCCTTATCATTTTAGGAGGATATCGAAGGATTAGAAATGGAAAACCTCTAGGTATCACCCTAAAATAATCCACACATTTCTCTCCAAAAAGATCCATAATTGACCCCACATGCAAAAAAAATGGTAGGCACTAGTCTTTTTTTCCCAATAGTGTCATTAATGTTGAAAATTACTTTCTTTTACTATTTTAGGGTTTTTATTGTAGGTTATTTAGGCATACTATTGACCTAAATCACATTGTTGAAACCCTAGTTTATATTTATAAAGTGTTATAACAACCATTTAGGGAAAAATGTCTAGGGTTTTAGGTTTGGTTGCTCTTCTTTATCTTTTCAAATTTGTTTGTAATTAAAACCCTAATTTTAGCTCATTGATTAACTCTCTTATTTATTGAATTATTGCTTGTTAAATGGCTATTTATTTTTTCCTTAAATTGTTCTATTACTATAATTTTATTTCTACTTAAATAATTCTACAAAAACCCTAGTTTTTTTTCTTTATTTCCATGTTTCAGATCCTATTAAGCATATACATGACTTGGAAAACATATCAATTTGGCCTAGATCCTCTTTACTTTAAATCTACATATTGTCTTGTTATACCACACTATTAATTATTTACATATCCTTTTCATTGGTTGTAGTTTGAGTAGTCACCACAAGGAGCCCTAGACTTTATTATATCTTGCCTAAGGATTGTTGGAAGCTACTAGGGAAGCCTCCCTTGTATCAGATACTATTTCTTCTTTAAAGACATAAAATACGTTGCCTAGGTTACACCAGTAACATTTTCCATGTTTCACTAGTCTTATTGCCTTGTGAATGCTTTGTACTTAAGGCTAGATTGTGTGGTAACACTTCCTCATATTTCCATAATTTCCTCAGTGAATGAATTCATAGTCTCCTCGATGAATGAAATAAGCCAACAAATATTATTGTTATATTCATAGTCTCCTCGATGAATATAACCATTATATTTACGCTCATTGGAAGAACTAGCAGAAAAGGTGGATATCACAACATACATTATATCAGATTTAGTAACCATGAAAAAAATTATTATTCTTGTTAAGCACCTAATAAATTTTTGATTCCACTTACATTGCATTAATACAACTTGCCGAAGTCAAAACATCATCATTTATTTTGATAGAGTCACATAGAGTGAAAAATAAAATAAGCATAAGGGATTGTAATAACTAGAATGAAAGAGAATACATGAATAAAGGAAATTGTTGTACTAGAATATTTATATTATATGCAATCCAATGAGTTGGCATAAATTTATTACATCAATAGAGAACCAACATTAACACTATTTCTAGTGCATCCTAACATATTCAAAGAATGTAAATGACTATCTATTCAATCCAAAATACAAAACTTCAGAATTTATAGAATTCTATCTTTGTGAGAGGGGAGAACCCTCTAGACCCTTAAATAAAATAAGAGATATAAATATTCAAGGTTCATGTATAAGCTGAAAACAATATTTATTCCTAACTATTCACATCTAAACATATTTAAAATCGGGGCAATTGAGTATACTTCGAAGAGAAGGAGATCATCCATACACAACTATCATTCCAAGAGAATTTCTTTAGATATTGATACCAAAATCTAATAGAAATAAAGGGGAATTTTATTGAGACAACAACCCTAACAAAAGATATGTTTCAACATGAAATTGAATCTAAAACATTATAGTAAAATAGATTTCTAATAATATAGAGAATTGGGAAAGTATGAATGAAAATGCATATAATTTTCTACATAATATAGTGTGTCATTTCCACAAGTATGGTTGGCCTAAAATAACATCACAAACTTCAAGGGGGGAAATATCACACAATACCTCACCCTTGAAGTGCTTGATGTCGTAGGGTAAACGAAATTGTTGGATGACATGGAGATATCTTCTTTGGCGGAGTCACATGATGGTGTAGGGATGCAGGTGTGGTGTCGTCAACATGTTCAGTCGATTGACAACCTCTACTGAGATAAGGCTCTTTCGACTTCCGCTATCGACAATGAAATGCAGCGGATCACCCTTCACCCACATATGCGAGTGAAAAAGGTGTTCACCTTCCTTTGGTTCTTCTGGTTCACTTGGATATACCTTGGTGATAGTGACAATGGCATTGGGTTCTACATCAATGATATTCTTTGCATTTTCTGGATATGATTCAAAGTCAGAACCTGCCTCTGAATTTGAGACTTTCAACTTGGCCATCAACGACCACTTCGAGCGACAATCATCGATGTTATGCTAGAGGATTTTATGTAATTCACACCACTTCCCAATGTATTTATTCATCTTCTCATTATCCTTATTTTTTTTTATCTTGGAATTATTGTTCCGAGGGTGTCTATCCTTGCTATGTCCTTTGTTCTGTGGGTTGCGACCACCTTTTCCCTACTTCAACTGTGAGGAATTTGAAAATTTTAACTCTTGCTTCTTTTGTTTAAGTTTTTTCTTGATTTTGACATCATATCGATAAGTCGCTCCTAGTGATGAGATGTCTAGAAACTCCATTTATGTTTGGATGTATCTATGTAGACAAAAAGGGTACTTGAGCACCAGATTTCATTTAGAGTCTTTGATACCCAGCTTGGTGCACATGGTATGGAATATATTTGCGAACTCTAGTATGGTATGGTCCTTTTCCTGTCACAGTGTGGTCCATTTCGTATATTGGTCATCGTAGCTTCCAACATGGTAGTATTGTTCCTTAATAGCATCCCCGAAAGAATCCCAAGTAGGTGTGATTGAAAATATTGCAGATTCCTCAGTGGCTCTTTTCTCACAGTAAGTCTCCCACCAATCCTTGACATTGGAGACAACCTTAAGGAGTGCAAAGGTAATATTTTCTTTATTGGAAAAATTATGTACCAAAAATAACCTTCTAGCAGATTCAACCATTTATCTACGACATCTGCATCTATCTGGAGTTCAAATAAGGGGATATCAAAATTTACTTGTACCTTTAAGGGAGTGGTGCTTCCACAATGGTCTCTTGATGAAGATGTGTCACATGTTGGCAACCGTCGAAGAATTTGTGCAAAGTTATCCATCATATATTTCCTTTGTTGTGTGATGGATTCCTTGATAAACAAATTAAAAGGATATCTTGCTCCATCATCTCACTTTTCTTCCACCATGGGGGGTCATCATGATTGGTGGGGATGGTATTGCAAGGGCTCAACTACTTCGAGCCCCAACTCCTTGTACCCTAACCTCGTTGGGGACATGCACAAAGAAACAAATATATAGAAGAACACTCTTATACCACTGATCCAAATTTATTAATGGAATGAAATGAAATACAAATGTATAGAAAATAAACACACATAAATATAGTAAATCTTGACTTCTATTAATAAAGAGAACTTGTTTAAATTATAAAAATGTAGACTAAAACAAACTTGCTCAAACGATGGCATCTTATCTTTGAGAAGAGATGTGATAGCTATGCTCATTCACAAGAAAATGAGTACTATGAGGCTCTAAAGGCATTTTTTAATAGAAAACATAAATGAGAAAACCATAAACATCCAAAACCCTAACCCTGATAGATGAAATGCCAAAAGGTTTGTGGGACTCGATGGGGGTAGTTGATACATCAACTTCCCAAGGGTGTAATTTTTGCATGAAATCTATTTTTATGGCGCTTGATACACCGTTGGAAAGGTATAACGAGGAGTACATGTTTCTTTCAACTTAGCATCTACCTTCAACTACATGTTAGGAGCATTTGAGCCCAAAAAATGTCGTTTAGGGCCTCAAAATAACCCTGGAAGTTTGGGACCCGAAAAACTATAAAAATATACCAAAATGGAAATTGTTCTTTGGGATAGTGGAATCGGTGGGTGGCCATCGATATCCACCTGGATCATTCCCCCATCATTGTCTACAAATATGGTAATTTATTTAGTTCATTCATCCACAATCTTTTTCTTTCAAAATCCTTTAAGTGTTTCTAGTTTCACAAGCTTATTTGGTGGAACTAGTGGAAGTTTGGTAAGTTCTACCATTATATCACAACCAGGATATTGTGGGTTCATTTTAGTAGTCTCTAAAAGTTCATCAATGGCAACAAAAACTGCAAGATCCCTTACCTGATACCCTAAGTTTTTGGGAAAGGGAGATGAGGATGTTGAGCAACACTAGCTTCTGTTTGAAGCCATCTGGAGATCACGAGGGACTCCATATGTGAGCAAGTTGGTTGATTTCCATACCACTCTAATGGTTCAAACTATTAAGTGGTACATGAATACTATTGAATTATGAATTCAAGGTCAAACCTCCACTCTAGTTCAAGTGAGATAGAGGTTTATTACAGAATTTTGGTTACTGCAGTTAGACTAGCAAGAAATTTTCGAGTTGAAGGAGATAAAGTATAGATATGGAGAATATAGATGTGAGTACAATTAGAGATTAAAGGACACAATAGGTAAGTTATCAAACCCTATTCATGAATATCATCAAATGGAGTGGTTCATCCAGCGATTACTATGTTTAACTCTCATACCTATGACACAACAAATGGTAACTACTCTAAGAGAACCATTGGAGAAGGATGTGAATATTGAATCTATGGAAGGATATACTAGAAGCTTAAGAGTTATGATACCTCCTGAAGATGTCAGTATTATGCAAATATCTCCGCATTGACTGAAAATATCCAAGAGCTAGCCCTCCTAAATATAGTTCGACTTCAAGTTTGGTGTATGGGATATTACATAGAAGGTCATTTGGTGAACGAATGTCTTATATTGAAAGGTGAAGGCCCCCCTAGTGCTCTGATGGAACATCCTCTAGTAGGACCAATAGGAGGGGTTGAAAAAGTTGTTGCTATAGCATCATTTCATGGGCCTATCCAATATAACGCATTTCCAAATAATCAAGGGGATCAAAGAAATAAATATTGTGAGATATGTCAAAGTCACAGGTGTTCTCCATGACATTTCCCTATTCTACAGAAGTATAAACTTTCTCCTAATACAATGTACTATGATTTATACAGTTCTCTAGCTCATAATACTAATCAATTTCATGCTTTGGATGCACTTGCAGATAGGTTGGATTGATCTTTATTCAAGGTGAATGAAGGACCTCAAGGATTTGGAGGAGGTCATTGAGGTGGAGGTGGATATCGAGGTGGAAGAACTGGTAGAAGAGGTCCAAGTTTTTTTCTATAAATGTGATGAGAAAGGGAATCTTGTGAGATATTGTCTACTTTTGAGAATACCCTAGTGTTCGCATTGCAAGACTAATAATCATGCTACTGCAGATTTCCCAGATTTAATTTCTAAGTGGGAATATTATACTAGGAAAAGAGGAGTTAATTTAACCAACTCTTAACCAAGATCTCTATTCAAAGTGAATGGCTCTGTTATTAAACTCATTACTAGGGGGGAGCAAAGACTAGTGTTGATGAATAGAATCAACATCAAATCAAGATTAAGAAGGCTATATTAGATAACACCAAGTACGATCATGCACAACAAAAGGAATTTTCAAGGATGCATTAGAGATGTTTATACAGATGCCTGGTCCATTGAAACCTAAAGTTGCGGAAATAAGTTTCAAATTGACCCCACAACGGCCAAGGATAACTAGAGAGTCATATACTCAATTGGAGTCTTTGGTAAAGTCACGTAAAGCTATTTTGGTTTCAATAATTTTTTGATATACTAGATGATGAGAAACTTACTGAGAAGTTACATAATAAAGTGGCCTTGGGAGCTGAAGGAAATCCAAAGGAGTTCATTTATGCTAACCTTCCAGAAAGAAAAGCAAGTAGGGTTCAAAGAAGAAAGAGGAGAACTAGAAGAGAATTTAGATTAAATGCCCAAATAGATTACTATGAAATTAAGGATGTTTTATTGGACTTGGGCTTTGATGTCAACATTATTCCTAGGAAGACTTGGGAGGAAATGGGGAAACCCAATATATTCTATTCTCCTATTCGGACGAGGATGGAAAATTAGTACTACATTTTTCCAATAGGGAAGCTACAAAATGTAGAGTTGAATTTGGTTGGTGTCAAAACAATAGATTATTTTGAAGTTATTGAAATAATGGGAGAAAAGGATCCATATCCTACTCTGTTAGGTATTGACTGAAATTATGAAAAATATGTTATCATTGATATTAAGAAGGAAACTATGAATTTTGATTCTGATTGCATGAAATTCACTCAACCTTTAAATCCATACCAAGGCCTGAGATATAATAAGTCGATAGATGATAATATGGAGCAATATGTCCTCAATCAATTGTACATTCTAACTATAGGAAAATGAGATAATTATATTAACCCCATTGGGTATGGATCAATGAGTTGGAATTGTGTTTAGTTTGTGGATGAGGATTCTAAAGAAGCTTTTAACAATTGGTAGCAGGGACGATATGATAATTTTTCCAGATGTTACACAACTATCTTCTTGGTAAGGTGGATTGGGGATGAGATAGTTGATTGTCCAACATATGATGGGACTTTAGGTCTGGATATTTTTCTCATCGATATGGAGGATAAGGTTGTGAAATAACAGATAATTTTAGCACTTGATATAACCTTGATATCATTTCCTGCTAGATGGTGGGATAGTCATAAAACAACTCTTTCTTCTTCGGATGAGGTCAAGTTGGTCATTCAATACAATTTCATTCCTATATCAAAAGTCATATAGTCAAATGAAGAAGTAGATATTAACTTTGGAGACACATGATGGTTTATTTGATCCAGTTGATCATATTGAGTATTGTCTTAAAGTATGGGAAGTTGCACAACTACTATCTCATTTATGGGTACATCATTTATTTCATTCTCTAGGGACAATTACAAAATTATGGTATGTGCATGAGGAAACCAGAAGACAAACTGCAGTCAGGAAGGTACTACAAGATCAATTTTGTCATGATTTCTCCTTTTCTAGTAAGTATTCATAAATCATAGTTGTCTTGTGACAAATCAAGAAAATGTTGTTCACTAATGAATTTAATCCCAAGAATTTCCCTACCATATGTCTTGAGCATGAAGATCTAATTTAGTTTAGTTTTTATCCATCATCTAAAAGAATCCCTATGTCTTGCAGCAAGGTTGAAAAAGACCCTAAATATCCTGAAGACTTGGAAGGGATTACACATTTTACCTTTAAGGAGTATGTAGGAACAAGAGAAGTTAGAGACACTCCATAAGGTGATGTTATTAGTTCATATACTCAACCTCTCAAGTTGTGGAAGATGAATATTGGGAGTAACGATCATCCTAAGCTAGCTTCCATAGGAGACTACTAAGAGGAATAGACCATGAAAAGGATCCATGCTCTATTGTGGGAGTATGAGGATTTGTTTCCAAAGAGATTTTCAAAACTTAAGGGAAATAAGAGAGACATGGGAGAAATGAAAATAGAACTCAAACCTAATGCTAAACCAGTCAAACACAAGATATATCTCTTGAATCCGAGGGTCAAAGAGAAGGATAAGAAATAAATTGATAGAATGCTTGTGACTGGATTAATATTCCTTATAGATGAAGCTGAGTGGATCATTCCAATTCTTATATAGAGTAATAAATTCATTGACTATATCAAGGTTTGTGTGGATTATAGAATCTTTAACTCAACTTGTGTACATGACCCTTTTCCTACTCCATTCAGTGATGAAGTACTTGATTAGGTGGCTAGAAACAAAGCATATTCCTTCACTAATGGATTTTCTTGATATCATCAAGTCAGAATTATGGAAGAAGATAAAAACAAACACACCTTTACTACCGAATGGGGTTATTTTTCTTGTAATGTCATGCCCTTTGGGATTAAGAATGTTGTAGTTGTCTTCTATAGTATTTTTATTGCTAACTTCTGATACTTTATCCATAAGTTCCTTGAAGTTTAAATGGACAAGTAGACTGTGTACATCTTGTTGAAGGAACACATAGGCCTACTTCGTTTAATTTTTTTATCATTGTAGACAATTACAAATTTCATTGAATCTTAAGAAATGAATTTTTTGTGTGCCTTTTGGAAAATTTCTAGGACATATTATGTGTAGGGAAGAAGTTCTAGTTGATCCTATGAAGGTTGTTTTTATCCTTAATACCCCCCCCCGACAACCACCAAGAAATTGCAATTCACTCTCGGTCATACTGGTTATTATCACATGTTCACTAAGAATTACATAAGTATAACCACCTTGCTGTAGAAGTTGTTGAATAAAGATGAAGTTTTCCCCTAGAACCCCGAGTGTGACCGAGATTTTAACATTTTGAAGGAGAAGTTAAGCAGTTCTCCTATTCTAACATATCCTAAATGGAAAGTTGAATTCCATGTTCATATTGATGCTTCTAGTACGACTTTAGGTGTTTTTCTTGTGCAAACTGGTGAAGGAAACTTAGATCACCCTATCTATTTTTCGAGTAGAAATATGTCACAGGCCAAGCGCATATACACAACCATAGAAAGGGAGGGAATAATTTTGGTGTATGCACTGCAGAAATTTAGGAATTATTTATTGGGGGCGCATTTCAAGTTTTTCATTGATCATCCTGCTTTAAAGTACTTGTTTAATAAAATTGTGTTAGAAGGAAGAATTTGTAGGTGATTGTTGTTGTTCCAGGAGTTCTCCTTTGAAGTTGTTGTTAATCCATGAAAATTGAATGTTGGCCTTGACCACTTATCTCAGTTAGAATTAGGTGAAAAAGATCAAGAGTTGTAGATGTTCAACTCCCAGATGCTGATATTTTTAAAATTGAAGGTATTATAGATTGTCTCTCTAATGTTGCTCTATTTATAACTATTGGTACTTTCCTTGGTAATTATACCACAACACATAAGAGACATATAGTGGTTTGTGTGGCAGACTACCAATTGATTGTAGGTCAATTGTACAAATTGGGGATGGATAACATCCTTAGAGGGTGTGTGTTAGATCATGAACGACCTGACATCTTGTGGGAATGTCATAGTGGGTTGTAGAAGGACGTGTAGGAGGGAAGGTTGTTGCTCTAAAAGTAATTCAAGAAGGATTATATTGGCCTACTGTGTTTAAATATGCTAAATACTATGCTAGAGCATGTGATGTATGTCAGAGGGTTGGTAATCTATTGCACATGGATGAGTTTCCTTTACATCCTGTTTAGGCACTACATGATTTTGAAAAGTGGGTTGTTGACTTCATAGAACCTATCAATCCTTCAGTTAAAAAGTCAAAGGAAAGATGCATCATTACTACAACATATTATTTGAATCATTGGGCTGAGGTAGAACCTGCTAAGGATTGTTCTACAAACACAACAACAAGGTTCATTTTTTAGAACATTATTACTCAATTTGGGTGTCCTAGGAGCCTAACCAGTGATCAAGGAACCCATTTCATCAGTGAGACAATTTCCACCCTTACTCAAGAATTTTTTATCCAACATCACAAGAGTAGTCCTTATCACCCAAAAGAGAATGACATGGTGGAAGAATTCAATAAGATTCCGGATAAGGGGTTGACTAAAGTTTGTTGCACTAATCTATATGACTAGGATGAACAATTTCCTGCTATTATTTGGGATTATAGAACTACTACTAATAAGTTACATAAGTATGACCCTTTCTAGCTGGTGTATGGGAGAGAAGCGGTTGTACCAGCTAAGTTTATTAATCCAAGTTTATATTTTGCGCAAGTCACTCAGATGAGAGATGATGATTCTATTGTGGAATGGGTTGCAAAATTGATGGAGTTAGATGAAGTAAGGTTCCTACCATATTTTCATCAGAATGTGGAAAATGAAAGACAAAAATCCTAGCATGATTGACATATTAAAACCAATAATTTTACGCATGGTGAACATGTTTTTTTATATGCTAGTAACTATTAAAAGCATCCAGGGAAGCTACATATGCATTGGTTTGGACCTTTATAGTTGTGAAAATTTAAGAATCGAGAGTTGTTAGATTGGAACGAATGGATGATGGTTTTTTTTCGGGATGGGTGAATGACACATGCCTAAAGCCCTAAATCTCTTCTCATTGAAGAAATTTTGTCCACACTCCTATCACAGGGAGTGAATAAAGTAGGTAGGTGTTAGTTTTGTTGTGTCTTTTCCCCTTTTGTTATTAAAGTAGTGACATGTCCAACTATCACTCACCCTTAAATTATAGTGGTTGTTGTTAGTTTTTTCAATTCAGATCATATCATTATGGTCAGAGATTCCATGTCAAATATTTTATGAATTTAGTAAATTTTGATCTTTTGGTCACTGTCACATTGCTTTCACATCATTAGTTAAATGCAGTTGGTACTTTATTTTCACCATCCTATCCATTTTAGCAAAATTCATTTATTTTAGAAAGTTTGCCGATACTTTTCAAGTTAGCCATTGGCCAATTAGTTATTTTCCCGTGTTTCATGCCATGTCAAATCCATGGGGTATTCACTAATTGAAGCTGTGACATAGTGCCTTCATTCGTGGGATATTAAAGAATACCTATAATTTCACTAGATATCGATAAATACCTCCCAAAATCCTTTTTTTAAACCCCCCCATCCCAATACATATTCCCAATAAAACAAACCCCTATTTTTACTAGATACCCCTTTTTATACCCCTGAGACCCCACACCCACCCCAATAACTACAATATATTGAATTTATTTTTCACAATTTAAAAACCCCCTTTATGAATGAACATGAAAAGATATTGGTCAACAAGGTGAATCCCCCATGGCCAAATCTTTGTTGGTACTTGTGCCCTTTATTTACTAAATCACTAATACGATTTCATCGCTTATGTTAGTTATGTCTATCGTTAATGTTGATTTATCTACGTCATCTACCCTTAATGAAATTTTAATGTTCATCACACATCACCTCTTCATGATTGTATATAACTTGGTGGTCCCTTATTTTCGAAGTCATTATGTTTTGTTTGTTTGTATGAATTATCTATTATGGAGGCTAGTGAGAATTATGTGAGTACACATCTTCATCCTCGTCCTCTGATTATTTTTTTGTATCAATAAAATTCTTCAGTCATGGTTCGTACCTCTACTACTTGGGGTGCACTTCCAAATATTGTTGTCACGATGGATATCCATAATCCACAAGTTGATATTTTGTGTGATCTACAGGGTAAAGTCAAGTAGGCTCAACTTCTTGACATCGATTTCTCAGATGGGGACTTATTTCCCCAGATGTAAGTTAATGAATACATGGACTATTTTCCCATACCTTCTGGAGAGGTGGGCGTGCAATGGAAGAATCCCTATGTGCCTCTGAGAGAGTCAACTATAATGAACTTGCAGGATTTACCCGTCTTTGGTACCACTGGTGAAATCGTGCATTGCAACAAGTTTTTAATTAGTCGGGTGCACAATGGATCATTGTGGCTCAACCAAGAGTATCCAATCCATGTTGTTGATATCCATCAGTTGAAATACCTTTACATGGAAGGAGAATATGTCACAAAGTTATTCCAAGGTTCAGGGAAGCATGGCCAAAAAAAGAGAGATCTCAACCTATATGATAAGTTTTGCACCATACGTGGAGGTCATGGAGCCCTCATTAAGTCGATAAATGATGAGATAGCTTATTGTGCATGTTATTTGATTGAAGAAAAAGTGATGAAGAATTATTCTACTAGAGAGTGTACACTAGATGCTTTGTCAATTGTCGATTTTTGTACGTAGGGATCACAAATGAACTAGTGAAAGTATTTGATGAATTAGATGCTACATGATTTCACAGATATGCATGAGAGGGGTGGATACTTCATTTATGGCTAACTCTTAGTCTCATTCACCATGTGGAAATGGATGCCACCACAACAGAGGGAGATACAAATGACTCCGGACAACCAAATAACTATGAGGTTTGAGCCCTGGAAAGCAGGAAAATATGCCACAAATATATCATTCAACAATGTTGCTTTTTCTACAATGGTACAATGATTTAATAAAAACCACCTAGGGTAGGAGGATTCTGTAGGAATTTCTTAACAGGAACACCAACAAAATATGGTTCGAAATGAACAGGGATCACACCTTTGTGAGGCCACGAGCTAAAGATCCTGATAATTTTCACACTCCCCCACTGCCATATTATCTTGACAAAGAAGCTCTGGACAAGGATTATTTCTCATGGCCTAGTGTAAAGTGGATGCACAAGGCCTTAGGAATATCATATCAGCTACCCTCAAATTTGAAGTGGGAGGCCCCAACTACTGTAGGCATTCCCAGTTCTAGCAGAGAAATGAAGAGACAACACACGCCTTAGGAAGAGGAAGAGGAAGATTTGACAAGGTTAATTCTAGGGATGCCACAATTTTGTTCAATTCTAGACACTACTATATTCACAGGTAAGGAGTTCAAATAAGCCTTGGAAGTTTCCTTTTCAATTCCCAACAAGAAACCCAACATTTTCTCCCCATCCTCATCTACTACACCCCCTATCATTACTGATGTCGTCATAATTGCTTCACTTTCACCACAAACATGGGGTTTTACCTCTGTGCCATCCAATTTCCCTATTATTACCATCATTCATGACCTCGTAGTCACTTTTTATGAAACTCGTCTCACCTTCATATACGAAGAAACCATTCCACTGAAAACTACCCCTATTGGCATTGTTCCACCAGTTGTTTCACCATTCCATGTTCATATTTCTACTGAAATGGCCAAGGATGAGTATTTTTCTCCATGAAATGGGGCCAACAAAAGTACTGCCAATGTTCCATTTCCTTCACTTCATGCTCTACAAATCAATGCCCCCCTTCCCATGCCTAATACACCTCAGGCCCTTCCTCAATAAATTATCCTCAATCCAGACATAGAGAAATCTACAGAGGAGAATGTTCAGTTAGGTCCAGATCCTTCACACGACCCTATGGATGTCCAAGAAGAAGCCACCGCATCCCATAGCACGATTTATGTTCAGGATCAGGTTGAGCCCTTCCTCTAGGATCCTTAACAATGTTGCACAATTATACATCTGTGTCGAGAGCACATAGAGGTTGTACACTTCCTCATAATATTCAAGAGAGACTTTCTCATATTTTCTAGGATACCTCTCTAGGTCCCAATGGTTTCAGTACCCCCAGCCTTTTTGAGAGGTAAATTTCAAGGGGCCAACCACGTGCATCGAGGATTTTGATGGAGCATTCCATCACTAGTAAATACTTTGTGGTCTGGTCGACCCCACAGTTGTTGAATCTAATACATGACTCAACTTCCTAGATTGACCAAAACATTGTTTCCATAGAACATGCCAATGAAGATATCAGGCAATAGACACAACAATTGAATTAGGAGTTAGTAGAAGTATTATAGGATAGAGATAAAGCACACATTTTCCATGTGTAAGCTCAATCAATGCTAGAAGTAGTGTCTGGGAAATTAGTCGAAGTTTGGCCTATATTCTGGAAGGATTCCCCTCAAATTCCATATGATATTACCCCTATTGTGCCAACAAAACATGTTGAACTCCTTGTAGATGAATGGTCCTAGCTGGCCACAAAGATAAACAACCCACAAAAACAAATGGACAAAATTTGACTGAAAGAACAAGAGAAACCAATGACTATGTTGGAAAATATCACATAGGTTGGTATAGAGGGGGATGTTTCTCATTCCTCCCTTCATGATAAGACCAGAGAATGCAACAAAATTTTCACTATGGTTAATGATTGGGTTGGACTACTAGAAAGGAGGGGTAAGTTGTTGGAATAATTGAGACCTCAAATTCAACAAATGAACATAGAAGAACATGTTATCACAGATCCTATTATGTAGTAGGCTACGCTCATTGAAATTCAAGAGGTTGACAATAGGCTTGATGAAATGTTTGAAGTTTCCCAAACCACCAAGAAATAACCATGGGAATTAAAACCTACAGTTCAAGCTATGTATGTACATATGCACCAATTAGATTCTGTTGTAGACAAAAAGTGGTAGACTCTTCTCACCACTAAGCCTATGAAACCAAACATTCTTGCAGCTAAACAATTTCTTGCAGGAGCTTCTATTTTGGTACGGAAGTGGCAGGACCACTTGGAGAATTATGAAAACTTCCACCAACATGCCCTTAATATTTTACCATAGTTGGACCCTTCGTTTAAGAAAGGACCTGGTAAAGAAGCTGAAGGTTTACTCGAGGAGAGTCAAAAGTTGTGGTTGGGGCCTATTGGGCCCTCCATTTTGATAAATCCTTGTTTTTGATAAAATACCATGCACCAGCTAGAAGTCTAGAAGCATCATAAATAGTCAAATGTATCGCATGCAATGTGGATTTATAGAATATGGAGAAAGACACAATACTGTGGTAGAAAAGAAAGGAATACGTGAAGCAGAGAAGAGAGGATTTTATTTAGTCAAGTGTCTTTGTCAAAGACGCAAATGTATAAATAAAAGAGAATTATAAAGGGAAATGGTTAATGACATTGTTCCAACTATTAGGTGTTGTTACTAGTTTTATTCCTTTATTTTGGGTTATTCTTGATGATATCATGGTTGGGTTTTGTGGTAGTCCCTGTCAATACCATTGTTTTACATGTGGTAGGTATTGAGTATGTAACGAATCTTGAGGAGTATCATCAGAAAGTGTAGGAACTGGATCTTGTTGTGTGAGACAATGTATTGAAGATTTGCATATTTTGGGAAGTATTATGTTAGATCTATGGGTATGAAATCTTGTGCTACTGAAAGTTAATGAAATGGTGTGATTCAGGGCCCTAAGAAATTCTTTTATGGTTATTCATCTATGTTATGAGTGGATCTACGTTCTTCTACATATTTTCTTCCTCTTATATAGTTAATATTTGACTATTGTCACGACTGAACTACAATGGTTAATCTATGGATCTTAGAAGAGTAGAAATAGATCTGATTTTGCATTATTTTTAACTATCTTAATATTACAAGTCTTAGCTACACCTTCCCTTTTGGAAGGTGTAAAATGCTAGAGTTCCTAGACTACAATGGTACTTTTTATTGGTTACAATTGTTGTTGGAACAAGGGAAGACCTGGGGTTCAACGCTATAACAACGCACCAACAAAACCCTAACCACAGGCCCTTTCGGAAACACCTGCGAAGCAGATGAAGTCTCACCCGAGGTAGAGGCAAGGGTGGTTGCAAGACTCAGGTGTTTGCAACCTTAGTTGGGACACAGGTCTGTGATTACAACACTTAGCAAGCACTTAGCATATATCATTCATCAATATTCCACTTAGATCTACTCCGCTGACATAACAGAGCATCACAACATTCACTTAGGTCTAGGTTACTTTATCACTTAGCAACAACAAGACAGATCATATCTGGTAGACCAATCACTTAGCATATTCATACACATCAGATTTAGCATTCATATACATCTCTAGAACTAAGCATAAACAAGTCTATCTAATCACATCTAAGAACTTAGAAATACAAACCATCTAAGAATAAGAACAAAGAACAACACACAATATTTGCATGGTTCACCCCCACCCTAGGGATATGTCCACCAACTCTTCTTCTTTATTAGCTTCAGTCAATCTGGTTACAGCACAGAGATATCAAAATCCTACTCTTCATAGGATAGGAGATCTGCGTGCACCTCGCCAAATCCTCCTTCCTCGAGTAGATCTATCACAGAGCCTCTTTACAATCTATGCACTCAGCACTTACAACACTTGCACTCATCTCTGTAAGTCAATTACATAGATAAATTCTAGCACTAAGCCCTTGGATAATCTTCTCCTTTTACTTACATCGCCTAGATATCTATTTATACATTACAAAAGTGGGCCTAAGCATGGGTAAACCCATGGGCCGACATCCCTTTCCCATCACATATTCCCAAAAACCCAAAAAGGGGGCCTATCTTCCGTAATCTCCGCTTCTCTTTGTGCTTCGTCTTCGACATGATTTCGAAGTCCCAAAAATGGTCAAATATGACCAAGTGTTCCTCAAAACTTGGTCAAGGGCCAACAAGCCCCAAAAACTCACCTATGACTCGTCCCGAGTCACTCAGATCTGATCAATTCTTCTTCAAATGCCTCGAGCTTGACTCAAGCTTCTTCAACCCGTTGTTGTGCCATGACCTATTTCTCAGCGAACTCCTGGATGAGTGCGTTATTTACCATCCCTTCTAGGCATTGTTGTGTTGAATTCATGACCTGCTCTAGCTCTGTTCCTTGGCTCTCAATCTCTGTAAATAGATGACATGCCTTATCCTGCATAGGTTGAAGTTGTTGAGTTACTTCCATTACCTTTCTCTGGATCATATGGATCTTCTGTTGGGTGGTGCGCTACTCGTGAGACCACTTCATTCTCTCTACGGGTGATAGGGCCTTCAAATTCGCCTATAGATTTTTGTCTTCATGCTTCGTCTCTTGGAGCTGCGACTCCAATTTATGCAATTCTGGATTCTCGGTTAGGTTCTGATATATCTGTGCACTTCTTCTACTTAACTGTTTTTATTCCTCAATGAGTTATTTAATCCTTTCTACTGTGCTTCGGGCATTTATTTCTCGTTGGTCTCACACTTCTTGCGGGGTACTTGGTATGGTATGAAGCTCTAATTCCACAACTCTTTGTTGAAGTTGGTGAATAACTTCAACAAGATTCATTACTTGGCATTCTATGGGGTCTTCTGCCTTCTTCTCTAAGCTGGTCATAGATCAAAATGATCTGTTTACTGCTTCTTCAATCCCAATATTCTTCATGAGAAGTTACTCTTTCTCTTTTTTGATCTTCGCTCTGTCTTCCTCAAATTTCTCTTGGACAATGCCCTTCTCTTGTTGCGCAGCTTGGATTTGTTCGATGATTTCCTCTTGTTCTTTATTTAAGGCCTTGGTGGCCTGCGTTGTTTCTTCTTGTTCTTTCCGAAGGCATACATCAACTATGTCAGCAATCTTGCGGAGTTGAACTGGTTCATATCCCTCGTTTATTGTTCCTTCTGGAAGGGAAGCAGTGGATACTGTGTGGCTATACTGAAGTGCCTGCTGCACTCCTTGGATCTTGATCTCAATTCTATTGTACATTGTCTCTTGCTTAGCTTCCTTCTTTTCTGATATCTCTTCTATAGCTTCATTCATAGTTGCGATGAGGAAACTAAAGTCATCTGGAGTGAGCGTGGTTTGTAGCTTAGTTACAAGTTGTTTTGATTTCTTCTGGGAGGAAGGTTCCAGAGGAGAACCCTTCCTCTTATTTATGATTTATAATTCATCTTCTAGTCTTTGTTCGACTTCTTCTAAGTCTTCTCCTTCACCTCCTTGGTCTG
Source organism: Picea glauca (assembly GCA_000966675.3). Taxonomy (NCBI): domain Eukaryota; kingdom Viridiplantae; phylum Streptophyta; class Pinopsida; order Pinales; family Pinaceae; genus Picea; species Picea glauca. The sequence goes on from JZKD02S2057080.1 coordinate 69,296, forward strand.
GTGTAATGGAAGTCATCCTCACAGATAGGATGTCTATATCCTAGACTTCCTCATCGTTCTTTGTCTTCTTTGTTTTCTTTGTCTTACTGGGCCCAGGTGTATCCTGTGCAGCTTCTGGGCTATCGATGTCAGACATTTCTGCACGGTCTGCCGAAACAAGGAGGTCCGCCAACCATTCATTGGCGATCTCCTCCAGGTCTTCTTCTGTCAGCTTATAATAAGACTGAAGTTGCTCCTTGTGCTCATCAATGCATGTTGTAATATATATGAAATGGTGGTCCGTGTTGAACTTCATCAAAGTTTGAAACTTGTGTAAAGTATTCGGGGTCATGCAAGGTTCAGACTAGATGGCGAGCTTCAAATGGGTGTAGTAGGTATGGAAGACGGAATTGGATTGCCACTACTTGTTCATATCGTTTGAGTACCAAAGTGTAATGAACTTCGCAGGCAGTGGTTCAAAGGGGTTGATGTCCAGGAAGGTTGCACCTTTCGATAGCTCCCATGCAACGAAAGCTATAAGTATCAAGAGCCAGCTAAAATGGAATTCATGCCCCTGATCCTAGGCTTCTCTTCAGTCAATATCTAGTTGATTCACTAGGTACTTTTCCCAATTCATCTGTAGTCCCTCTACGCACTTCTCTGCGAGGTTGACTATAAATCCGGATACTTGCATGGGTCGATTCTTGCATACCAACTTCCCTGCGATCAATTGACAGGAGAGGCACATTACGCCACTTTCAATAGAAGCTACCTTGTAGCCTCGCACGCCTTTCTCAATATCACCATAAGCTTCTTTGATCTTCTGAGTAAGAGCGCGATCCGCAGTCTTTCCAAGATAGTAATCATGGGGATCAGGGCCCTACATACTTAGCCCGATGATCTGATTGATCATCGTTGGATCAACTATTATGCGATGATTTAACCATGAGTATCCTCCATGGTAACTTGCCAGCAACAACTTCACACAAGAATTCACCTCCTCGTGTCTGCCGAAGTGCGGTATATTCATAATGTTGAGTAGAGTGGACTGTGCAAGGTTCATCGTCCATCGTTGAGGGATGATCTTCTAATTATTTCCCTTGGTTCTAGTTAGGTACTTGTATGGGGAAAGCATGTTGTAAACTTTACGATCCCCCAGGTTGAAGTCACTAAACTTCAATGCTGCAATCTTGTCGTGATCTATGCGGACTGCACGTACCCATTTCGACAAGTACGCAGTGACTAGAGTGTACTCAAAGTCTCTAGGCACATTGTCTCTATTGATCACACCGCGTTGAGGTGGTATGTAAGTAGGTAGGATGGATGGAACCAACTTTGCATTGGCCATATTGTCTTTATGTTTGGTTCTTCTTTCTGTATCGGCTCGGGATGTTCTTGCTCGAGCAGTCGATGGGGAGGCTTGCACTCCTCTCCTCGATGATGCTTGTAAATCTAGAGACAATCCTCTCTCTGAAATGACTCTTTCGACTCTGAGGCTAGTGAGTACCTCTCTTATAGATTCTTCATTTGCACTAAATTCGTTAGACATATATGCTCAGGATCAATATCTCGAGTTTTCAAAGTAACGTATGTACTGTAATAGGGTATAGAGTAAGAGTGGAGTAATCACTGGTCACAATTCATGTAGTCTATGGACTCAAATTCACAATTAGAAAAAGTGTCTTCCATGCATGGTGTGATGGAATAAGTAAGTAACTCTGTAACAGATCATTTTTAACAGATATGGGGCTTCATTAACTCTTGTTATTTCCATTATGGCATGGTATAATGGTCTGGTGATGAGCCATCAATGTTTTTCGATCCGTTCAGAGCGGAAATCCAATGGATATATTGACCTCCAATGGCTATATTGTTTCACCATGGCGAAGTGACCCATGTCAATGTTATGATATCCCGACGTTGATCCAATTTTGCAAAGTTTCTTTTTGAGCGGTTCCCTCTGGAACCCTCTGTAGCCTATCGATCTTAGCTCTCTTTTTACTTAGGTTCCTAGCCTTCTTCCCCATGAGCTTCGTCTTGGTAGTTCTTTTCCAGTTCTGATTCTTATTTTCCTTGGGCATAGTCACTTCGCGTTGCTGAGGATCTCTCCCAATACTCAGGGGTACTACTTCATCTATATCTGACATCCCCTAATTCTTTTGAATCTTTGACATTTGGGCTTCTAGTGTCAAATATATTTTATTTGTTCTCTTGTTCCTCAATCAACTGTGTGATCCTTCTGGTCATGAATTACTTTAACTCTTGTCTTTGTTGTTCTAAAACCTTTTCTTCTTCCTTCTTCCTGGCTTGATCTCTTTCAATCCAAGGTTTTCCAAGTAACATAGTAAATGGGGCATTGTCCTCAATAAATTTGATAATCTCAAAATCTTCCTTTGTCGAAGTTCCATTGAGATTCATAGATATCTAAGTGAGCCTTCCACATAGGTTTACCAATTTCCCTCTACATAACCCTATTCTTCTTAGTGAATGGATCATAGCATGCCTTATTATAGCTTCCCACGTTCTCTCTGTCATAACATTCACCTTTGTTTCCTCATCCAAAACACAGTCAATGTGGAAGTCTCCTATTCTTACCTTGATGCATTCTGTTTTGTTAAAGACCTCTGATAATCTAACATGTCGGTGGTCATTTAAGGTGTCTTTCATCTGTAGTAATATATTTTATGATTCTCTCTCGGGTTCTACTATTTCTAGATCTACCTTAGGGTTTTTTTCATTCAGATTCCTGCCTTCAATCTTATCAATCATTCTAGGGCAATCCAATACTTTGTGGTCCAATGCTTTGCAACAGAGACAACTAGATCTCCCACCAGGGCATTCCTTATCAATATGTCCTGGTCATCTGCAACTATAACATAGGGTTAATCCTCTCTTTCTCTTAAATGATCCCCAACTTCTTTTGTACTGCACACCAAGATCATGGTAGCTAGCCTACAAAAAATTCTTTCTAGTATCTTGCATCCATTTGTTAGTCCAAACATTCTTTCTATGAATATGTATAACATATCTATCAGATCTATTCATGTCAAACGTTCTTTCATCTATTAATTCCCTAGTTTTCAAGCTAGGACATAGTCTATCAAACATACCTAGATCCATTCTCTAGAACAAAAATTTTCACTTATCTTACTTCTACAGAGCTCAAATCTTTCGGATCTAAATTTTTTTAACTATTCTTACCTTTATCAGAGTACTGATCTTACAGATCTTACCTGTTTTCTTCATAAACTTCCACTTTTACTTTTCTTAGAGCACAAAGCATTCATATCTCACTTCTTTTCTTTAGATCCGGCCTTCTCTTTTCAAATCAAGTAAAATACTATGCAATAGGGCACAGATCCATGCACATAGATTCCACAGTTTCAGGATGAATCTTTGCATAAATCTTCTTCTCCCTTAGTTCCCAACAATCGCAGTTTCAGTCTCGGTAACGGAACCATTTGTTGGGACAAGGGCAGACCTAGGGTTCAACACTATAACAATGCACCAACAAAACCTTAACTATCAACCCTTTCGGCAACACCTGCGAAGCAGATGAAGTCTCACCCGAGGTAGAGGCAGGGGTGGTTGAAAGACTCAGGTGTCTGCAACCTTAGCTGCGACACGGTCTGTGATTACAACACTTAGCAAGCACTTAGCATAGATCATTCATCAATATTCCACTTAGATCTACTCCGCTAACATAACAGAGCATCGCAAAATTCACTTAGGTCTAGGTTATTTTATCACTTAGCAACAACAAGACAGATCAGATATGGTAGACCAAGCACTTAGCATATTCATGCACATCGGATTTAGCATTCATATACATCTCTAGCACTAAGCATAAACAAGTCTATCTAATCACATCTAAGCACTTAGCAATACAAAACATCTAAGAATAAGCACAAAGCACAACACACACTATTTATGTGGTTCACCCCCACCTTGGGGCTATGTCCACCAACTCTTCTTATTTATTAGCTTTGGTCAATCTGATTACAGCATAGAGCTATAAAAATCCTACTCTGCATAGGACAGGATATCTACGTGCACCTCGCCAGATCCTCCTTCCTCGAGTAGATCTAGCACAGAGCCTCCTTACAATATGTGCACTTAGCACTTACAACACTTGCACTCAGCTCTACAATTCAATTACATAGATCAATTATAGCACTAAGCCCTTGGCTAATCTTCTCCTTTTACTTACATCGCCTAGGTATCTATTTATACATTACAAAAGTGGGCCTAAGCATGGGTAAACCCACGGTCCGACCCTTTCCCATTACATATTCCCCTCCAAAAAAAAAGGACCCAAAAAGGGGGCCTATCTTCCACAATCTCCACTTCTCTTTGCGCTTCATCTTTAACAGGTTGTCGAAGTCCCCAAACCAGTCAAATATGACCAAGTGTTCCTCAAAACTTGGTCAAGGGCCAACAATTTTCGAGAACCCTGGTCTCGATTTTGTGCCAGAAATCTTATCATTTCAAATTTATTCTTAAGGTTGGATTTCACATGGTTTAAAATTTTAGGGTCACTACCAATGAGGATAAGTTCATCAAAATAAATAACAAGTATTATGATATGGTTTCCTACTTTATTAGTATAGACATTGGGGTTAGAATGACATCTAGAAAAGACAATGTCAAGAAGAAAACTATCCATTTTAGCATATGAAGACCCAAGATCTTTTTTAATACCATATAGATATTTCTTAAGGTGAAAAACAAGGATGGAATCATTTTGAACATAGCCAAGAGGTTGTTCCATGTAAATTTATTCTTGAGGATCCACATGCAAGAAGGTGGATTTAACATCCATATGATGGACTTCCTATTTATGTGAGGTGGTAAGGGATAGAACAAGATGGATGGAATTCATTTTGGAAACATGGTAAAATGTTTCATTATAATCGATCCCTTCAAATTAAGAGAATCATTTGGAAACTAATTGAACCTTATGTCTTTCAATACTTCCATCTGATGCATACTTAGCTCTATACACCCATTTAAATTTGAAAAGTTTTTCTACTTTTAGGAAATGCACAAGATCCAAAGTATTATTTTCCATTAAGGAATAATATTCTTCACTCATTTTTTGTCCCAATATGGATGGTCAAAAGATTCTACAAATGTTTTTGGATCATGAGTCTCTAAAACTTGAGCCAAAAGAGAGGAGGCTCGATAGAACTATGAATGCATATAAACTTGATCTATAGGATCAAAAATAATATCACTAGCTACTTATCATGTTGTATGAACCCATACGAATTTGATCTATAGGATCACCAACAATATCACTAGATACTTCTCATGTTGTATGGACCCATCTGGGAAGCTATGGTGCTAGTGCGAGTTCATGTTCAATGGACTGAATTGGAGGAAGGTGAGAAAGTTGAGGTGGATTTTCATCCTGGCTATCATTATCTGAAGAAGAAAATAGAATAGGATCACTAACAGAAAATTTGAGAATAGAAGATGACATCAACATCGAAGATGGCATTGACATTGAAAATGGCTTGTAGATCAAGAGATTTTCAGTAAACTTAACATCTCTCCTAATAATAATTTCATTGGAATGAGCTTGAATAAGTATATAACCTTTTACATCTTCAAAATATCCAACAAAAATTCACTTCTCACTTTTAAGTTGTAACACTTTCATTTTCTCATCAAGAATGTGAGTCTAGGCTTTACTACCAAACACATAGACATGGCTTACATTTGGTTTAATTTTATTGCATGATTCTTTTAGTGTTATAATTTTTAAATCCTTTGTAGGAGTGTGATTTACTATGTGACTAGCACAATTAATGGTTTCCACCCAATAATGAAAACTTGATCCCTTAGATTGGATCATACAATTTTCCATTTCCTTTAATGTGTGATTCTTTATCTCAGTAACACCATTTTGTTCTAGTGTGTATGGAACAATATGTTGCATTTGAATGTGTTGTGCATTGTAGTAAGTTGTAAATTTATTGTTAACATGTTTGCCTCCATTATCTATTTTAACCTCTATAGTTTATGTCTAGATTACTTCTCCAGATGTAGTTGGGTCTATTTCTTAGAACTTAAGAGTTAATTTTTTTATATGTTTATGGCCTACAAAGCTCTTGTAGAAAGACAATATGGATATAAACTATGTAAGTTAAGAATAGATAATGGAGGTGAATATGTTAACAACAAATTCACAACTCACTGCATTGCATAGGGCATTCATATGCAATATTTTGTTTCATATACACAATAACAAAATGGTGTTGCTAAGAAATAATCACACATTAAAGGAAATGGAAAATTGTATGATCTAATCTAAGGGATTGAGTCCTCATTTTTTTCTAGAAGCCATTGATTGTGCCAATTACATAGTTAATTTCATTCATAGAGGGCTTAGAAAATATAACACTAGATTAAACATGGAGTAAAATTAAGCCAGATGTAAGCCACTTTCATGTGTTTGGTAGTGAAGCATGAACTCGCATTCCTAATGAGAAAAGGAAAGCATTACAACGTAATTGTAAGTGCATTTTTGTTGGGTATTTCTATGTAAAGTGTTATATACTTCTTCAACCTCATTCCAATGAAATTATTATTAGGAGAGATGTTAAACTTGATGAATGACTCTCAACCTATTATTCTACTTCAAAGCTTATTCCTTCTTTGGCCTATTAATTGTCTTCAACATATGCATCCTCTTCCATTCCAAACTTTTATATTAGTGATCCTATTCTAGTTTCTTCTTCATATGATCACAGTGAGGATAAAAATCCACCAACGCCTACTCACCTTTCCTCAACCAAGGTTTTTTTAACATGAACCTACAATAGAATAAGCTAGTGATATTAGAGATCGACATCACATATGTTCACATTTCTAGTGAACCTCCTCTCTTTTGGAGAATCATAGAATCGTGATGTAGAAACATTTGCACGATCTTATCACCATCTATATTGGTACACAACATTCAATCAAGAATAATATTCCGTAATGGTGAATGATACTTGGGATCGTGTACCTCTTTCAAAATAAAAACAAAAACTTCTTACATGTAAATGGGTGTATACATCTAAGTATGCATCAAATGGAAATGTTAAAAGATGTAAGACATGCTAGTGGTTAGTTTTCAAATGATTTTCTCAAGTTGAAGGGATTTACTATAATGAAATATTTACCCCTATATCCAAAACGAATCGTGTCTCCTTGTTCTAGCCCTTGTCACTTTACATAAATGGGAGGTCCATCAATTGGATGTTAAATATTCTTTATTGCATAGGGATTTGCAAGAAAAGTTTTACATGGAAAAACCTCCTAGCTATATTAAAAATGACTCTAGCTTTGTTTATTGCCTTAAGAAATATTTCTATGGTATTAAGAAAGCCCCTCGGGCTTGGTATGATAAAAGGGATATCTTTCTTCTTGACACCAACTTTTCTAGATGTCATTCTAACGCCAAGTTCTATACGAAGAAAGTAGGTAACTTTCTCATGAAATATTTTCTTTATGTTAATGAATTTATTCTCACCGGTAGCGACCCCAAAATTTTGAACCATGTGAAATATATCCTTTAGAAGAAATTTGAAATGATGGACATAGGATATTTGCGTTATTTCCTTGGCCTCCAAGTATTGCAAACCAAGGAAGGAATTTCCCTTTCCCATGAACATTGAAGAACTTAAGGAGACTGCAATATCGAAGCACATCCATAGATTCTCGATCATTCATGGAAATGTTTCCAACTCCACATGCTCTCTCTCCCTCTCTCTCTCTCTCTCTCTCTCTCTCTCTCTCTCTCACCAAAATACAACCATATTCATTTTCAAGGAAGTTTTTGAGAGTTTAGGTGCATTTTTCAAACTTTTACATGGGTACATGCACTTTCTATGAAGGATAGGTGCATGTACATGCACTTTTCCTTCACAAAATGTGTGCTAAAGGTCATCTACATGTACCCCATGTGAAGGAAAAGTGTGTGTGCACATTTCGTTCAGTAACAAGGGTACCCAGTAGTAAAAATTTTGAAAAAAAAAAAGAAATTAGCTTGATGAAAAGGAAGAGGGAATACAGTAAGATAACTTCGTCTAGGAGAAATAAAAAATGACCATTCGGATGCTCCACAATCTCTTGTTGAATGTTGAGGTTATTTTGAGCTCCAAACCAACCTATGGTAAAAAAATCAAGATGAATTGTTAATTTTCATTTTTACATGTATTTATTTGGTTTTATACCCACTTTCCTATAGTTTGAAATTCCATTGACATATCATTATGAATTGATTTCATTGTTCTAATGTTTGATGATGTCATTTTTTGTGATTTTTGTAGGTATATGAGAGTGTCCAATGGTGTTTGTGTTGTTATGATAATTAGGCACTTAGAAGTTAGTTAAGATCAACTTGTTTTAATGTTTCATTAGGTTAAAGTGAATTTATTAGTGTGTTTCTTTAGTATGCATTAGTATGCATTTGTAGATAGGAAATACGACGATCACAATATGTTTCTGACATAGAGTGATCCAACGACTCATATTCTCCTCGATCCGAACAACTACATTGATTCATGAATTAGCACCTAATCGGTCCATGATATCTATTTAAAGATCATGGAGGGTCATTTGTTGATGATCGATTGTCAGAAACTCTCTTGTAAATGTCTTTGTAATATTTTCTTTTGCAATAATAAATTGTTAAAAGTGGCTATGTTGGCTAGGTCTATGGTTGTTTCCCCAGAGAGGTTTTACCACTTGAAAACATGGGTGTGTTGATCTTTGATATAGTTGTATGAGTGGTTACTGAAGGTGTTCATCCTCAACTCGAGTATATGTATTATTGAACATGGTATTTGTTAAGCCCTAATATTGACTCATTACCCCTTAATTGGGGCAAATTATATGAGTAATGTTATTTTATTTATGTTGTCTTTAGGCCATTAGTTGTAATTATACCTCCTAGTCTCCTATATATACCAAGAGACATTTTTATTTTGAATCATCTTGTACTTGAACATTTAAGTGGGGTAAAAGGAGGTTTCCCCCTCGAAGAGGCTTATTATCTGAAATTATCTCTTTTTGAAGGTGTTGAGTACTTTTTCTGAGGTTTTTCTATGCTATATTGATATTTGGTTCTTAACATATGGTATCAGATCTCAAGGTCTTGGGGTTTCGCTGCTACATCTGAGACACCTTGGAATTTTCACTATAACATTTTTTCTACAATGTTTCATAAGGAACGGCTTGGAGGATATTTAGTAGATGGATCAAGGTACATTGTGTTCAAAATTCATCTCCCGAGGCCTTATAATTTCGGAGATACAGCCTGTAAAAGATAGAGTTCTGGAATCATCCTAAACTGAGTCATTGCGGAATTTTCGCTATAATTTTTTTTATGTAACATTTAAGACCCTAAAATATAGAGGTTATTTATAGAAATTAGTAAGGTAAATATGGTAAAAGTTTAGCTTTTGGGTCATATTAAATTTGTATATACACCCCTGTGTAAGATAGGGTATCTGACTAGTCTTATTGACTAGTCTCAAGAAGGTGTTCCAGGTAAAACAATCATAACTTCTTCCTAGAGTATCCAAATTGAGTGGGACTAGTTTCAATGGATCTTGGACAGTCTGTAGTATTTCTGGTGCGAGTTTCATAATTTTATATCAATTATTTTGTGCGGGGCACGCTATACAAGTGATATCTACAGGAAAAACCAAAAATCGGCAAGTTGTGGGGAAGTTACCGTAAATTCCACTTGGCACATCCAATTTTGATCAGACCTATGGAATTGCAGAGAAGAAATATCAGAGAACTACATAAAAGAAATTTTCTTACCCAGAAGGGCCGAAACTTGGGAGATACAACAGAATAAAGATTGTCTAGCAAAACCACCTCAAAATCAAGGTTCAAAAGTGATACTTGGCCAACATGCCACCCAAAAAGGGAACTTATACACCAAATAAGGCTCTAGACAATCCTACTTGGACTCTTTATGAAGGTGAAGAAATGTGTAGGGACATAAATGATTTACAAAAGAAGATAGTAACAAAAGATGAACTACAAGAGATGATGGAGGGTTT
>JZKD02S2057080.1:86957-107536 GCA_000966675.3 Picea glauca
CCTCGAAGAGGCAAGTGAACAGGAGAGGATCCCTTCCATAATAGGATCCATTGTATGGTGTTTCCCTACCTCAAGGGTTTGGTAATAACAAAGTGTGGTTTCTTCTATATTGCTTGTGGATCTATTGTGTATTCAGTATTTGTGGTGATTGTATTTGTAGAGCTATTCAGGTTCTTAACAATTGTTGCATTAAGAAAATAATTAAAAATGAATTAGTGGCAACAAGAAGTTGTGAGTTTGGTAAGTATGGTAAAGTAGTTGTGATGAGAAGATTGAATAGTCAAAGTGGTTGCAACAAGAAGTTAGTTGAGGGAAAAGAATTTATGAATTGACTAATTATAGAAAAGTTAGTTGCAACAAGTTGTGAGTAAATATAAATTATTTAAATAATAAAGTAGTCAAAGTGGTTGCAAAGAGAAATTATTTAAATAATAAAGTTGTTCCAACAAGAAGTGGCGAGTTTACTATTTATGGATAAGTCAAAGTGGTTGCAAAAGAAATTAATTAAATAATAATTTAGTTTCAACTAGAAGAGGAGAATTTACTATTTGTAGCAAAGTGAGTTAGAAGTGGACAAGTGGTTAGAAGTGGGTTAGCCCTAAAAGAAGAAAAGTGGGTTAAGTTGGTTAGAAGGTAATCCATTGAGGAAGCTACATGGAAGTATAAATAAGAGAGAAAGGCTCTCCCATTAATACCTATTGAACATCATTGAATAACTATTTTGTGAAAGGTTATTTGTGAAGGTATTTTTGATAGAGAAAAGTGCGGCAAAAAAAGTGCGACATGAAAAGTGTGGTAGAAAAAATGCAGCAGGAAAAATGAGGCAGAAAAAGTGTGGCAGAAAAACTACGGCAAGAAAAGTGTAGCAGAAAAATCACGGCAGGAAAAGTGTGGCAGAAAAATCATGGCAGAGAAATCGCAGAAGAAAAAGTGCGGCAGAATAATCGCAGCAGAAAAACCACGACAAAAAAAGTGCGGCAGAAAAATTACGGCAGCAAAACCACAGCAACAGAGCACTACAAGAAGAAAAAAGGTATGGTTTTCATATGTGTAGTGTTGAACTTATGAGTCTAGTTGATGGTTTTCCTTGTAAATATTTTGGATTCCCTCTTGGAAGTTTGGGTCTTGTTGTAGAATGTTTTTGAGGAATATCTTGTTGAGCGCTCAACACACCCTACAAGCTTTATGAAATTTTCTCACTTTTTGGGTACCACCTTTTTTCTTTTACTGTCTAAATTGATTTCACTTTGGGGAATTGTTTATTTTTGTTTTGTTTTCATGACTCTTATCAATCAAGTCAGGTTTGTTTGAACTTGTTAAATGAAACCTTGTGTCTAAAAAGAACTTGACATCTGAACTAGGAATTTGCAGTTAACATTGTGACCGATGCGCTTGTTATCAGATTAATTGGTAAGTGCGGACACAAACATATCTCTCTAGTTTCACTCTAAAACTAGAACAAAACAAGACAGTATACTAAACTTCCCTTAAATTTAAGTTATCAAATAGGAAGAGGATCCAAAACTATGATCCCAACTCTGTTGGGATCATAGTGATCAAGGCTTATGTGATCCCAACTCCATTGTAAGGCTTATGGAGAAGTATATGAAAAGAAGCACAAGCCAACAAATACAATAATAACAGAGTCTATTTGATATGAAACTATGTATGTGATCAAGGAATCATACAATATGGACAAATAACATTCATATAGGAAATAAAAGTATATATGTATTAAAGAATGTGGAAGAAAGATACAACCAGATGCCTTGATGTTGTCAGGTTCCTTCCAACAGTTCCTTGCTTCCCACACACTTCTACTCCACGGATTCTGAGACTGTATATTTTATAGATACTCACAATCTATCTTGACAAAGAAAATCTCAAAGCCAACATAGGCCCAAAAACTCCAAGCTACAAAAGTTACTCAAACCCAATCAAGCTCTAGCCAACTAACTTTCCCCATGAGAACTCCTCTCCTTTTATAGGATTAAAATGATAGGGTGAGGAGGTTAGGATGATCCTAAAAGATCAGGGATGCGACTGAGATCCAAACCGATCGGACGCCACCTCACCTTCGAAGCTTCTCGTTCTAGAAGCATCGAGAAGATTATCTTGTTCCCACGTATGAAAAATCGTCCCACCCTCATAACTGAGAAAACTACGACGTCGTCATGGGATACTTTGGTGCAACCTACGATGATCCTAGATCATCACACCCTTAACACTGAGCAAGGTGCGATGATCCCACTTTATGAGATTTTTACAAAGAAAAAGATAACTTCATTTCTCAAGAAAAATTCATCTTCATTTTTCTGCAGGGATTAAGGAAATTGATCCCTCTAAAGACAAAGGATAGGTTTACATCATTAACAGTCATAGAGTGACAAAAATAATGTGTAACAGAGAGCCCCCCAAAGTATAAATTTAAAACACAGTGATAGCTAAAATACTTTGTCGAGTGTGTAGGGAACAAGGAACACATCGGTCGAAAACCTACCAACAAACAATGAAATACAGTACAATAATATATCATCACTAAGGTAGGCATTCCCATACTCAGAATACAAATGACTCAAAGCATAAATGTCGACTGTGAAGATCCATGTCAAGTAAGACAGGTCATGGCCACCAAGCATACACTGTGGATCCATGCCATTATGACTCAAATCTGAACATAGCCACCAAAAATACATTGTGGATCTATGTGTTAAAGACTCAAATTTGAACATAGCCACAAGACATACACTATGGATCTATGCAAAAGTACAATATGAATATACTCCAACACAAACTAAATTTGTCTGAAAAGATCTAGGGTCTTGATCTCCACCACTCTATAGTATGAATCTAACCATGTGAATACATGTGTTGAAGTCGAACATGGTAGAAACCACTTGATTACCGGTCATTAGTGTATATCGTTAACAAGTGTGAGGGAAATAACCATTAATGTCAATGACCCCCAAGGTACTCTAGTACAATCGAACGAATGTGAATTGATGAGCTGAAGTTGAACATTCGGCGAAATCTCACGATCAGGGGTCAATAATGAAAACCAACTGTCGAAAGTGAGGAAACCTTCCATTGAGTCATGCAAGTTCCAAGTTACCAATTAGTTTCTAAGTCTAATTCCTGGATAATGGGTTGAATTTGACAGGAAAAGACTCATCACGGGAGGGCCTTAATGTATCCCCCATCAATGACATGAAACAAGTAAAATATTTGAAGTAGATCAGAGTAACAAGTGATTCAAGACTGACTCAGGGATTGTCGACACAATAAAAGGCTTAAGGACTGCATAAATGGCCGATGCAATAGAAGGATTTCCAGGTTAAACTTCTCTTTGAACATATTCATGACACAACAATTGTCTTGGAAACACTGGCTCAACAATAGGAATCACAGACCAATTTGTAATCTTATAAAGGAGTATGATCAAGAGACTAACATATTTTCTAACCTAAACACAAAGTGAGTGAAAGGGTGTCATGTTCAAAAGCGACTCTTCCATAGAATACAAGTTTATATATATTTCTTTCCCAATTTTCCCCCACCATTTCTGGTGAGTACCTCTTTATTTTTACACAAGCTTGGGGAGGATAACATATGCTTGAATTATAAGTTCATCCTTCAGATGAGTCCCTTGGAGTATGTTTAACAAACCCTAGGAATGAGTGGTTCGGTCCCATATGGGCCTTTCTATGTTTGTTTTACGAGTCCAAAGAAAGAAAAATCAAGGGTTTTTCATATTTAGAGAGTCTGAAAAAGACTTAAAGAAAACTCCAAAATGTCCTTTTTCGTAAAGTAGTCTGATAAGACCGAAAAAAAGATAAACTATCTCTCAACATAAGTGTTGTCTAATACTTTAATGAGCGTGAAAAGAAAAATATCGCTCGACAATATTTTCATGTTTAGAGAGTCTGAAAAGATCTTAAAGGGAACTCCATGGGTTTACTTTTTCCTATAACCTTTACGAGTCCGAAAAAGTGATAAACGTTTACTTAGTTTCATTCTCATGTATTTACGAGCACGAGAAAGAACAAAGACCAAGCTCGGGATTGTTTTCATTTTTATGCAAGCTTAAAAAAAAAAAAACTATACTTGGGATATATTTTATTTTTTACACAAGCTTAAAAATAAACAAAACTATGCTTGGACCTAGTTTCATTTTTACACAAGATTGAACCAGAGGAAACTATGCTTGAGATAGGTGGTTTCATTTTTACACAAGCTTGAACCATAAAAAACTATTCTTGGACTTCCCATCACATTATCTAGGGATGGTTGGTACTTAGCCCCCATCTTAAGAAACTAGTGGCTTAACTTAAACATGAAGTCCAGAGGCTATACGCATTTCCCCCCAAGCTTCATTTTGTCTTTAGGCACAAGAGGATGAAATAAAGCTTCAAATGCTATATGGAACGAAGTACTTGACTCAATCTAATAAGTGGAAATCTATTTCATTTTTTAACGATATGGAGAGAGGAAAAGAACTATGCTCGTAACTTTTGCTTCATTTTTTAACGAGGTTGCCCAGAGATGTAAAACTATCCTCATGAATCCAGGTTCAATCCCCATACCTCTTTTTAATTTTTTAATGAGTTTGTCACAGAGACACAAAACTATCCTCGAGGCTGGTTTCATTTTTTAATGAGCTTGAAATCAGAAAACCATGCTCAAAGGTTCTTCTCTTCTTGATCACGACTTCTAGGAGGACAATGCTTTGGAAGTACACCATTTCAAGGGACAAAATTCAGTCATGGATTCCAAGAGATCTTCACTTGATGGAAGAAACACACTCTATAAGGAACACATGTCGAGGGCCGCGATGTGGGTAAATAGGTCAGGCTCCAAAATGCCCTATCAAAGAGATAACCATGTCAACTACCTTATCTAATTAATAAGAGACCGATATTACAGGGAGAGGCTCAACCGCATCAACAACTAAAACCATGGGAGACAACGCCACATAATTGACCCGTGGTAGGGGTGATATCAACTGCATATATGAACCATTTAGGGAGGTCATTGAGTTGATAGTCAAGTCAAGGCCAAAGAACAAAAATTGATCAATAGTCACAATTCTTCCATCGTGAGGGAAATATATCACATGAAAAAGAGTGGACACGATAGATTTCATGGCATAGACATAATCTCACCCAAGGAGTAAATCGAAATCCAAGGGGTCTTGGACTACCATAACATCAATAAAGATAATTTTCCCTCCCAAAGTTATGGGAAACTGAAGAAGGACTCCTAAATGGTGTCTGGTTCTTCTGTTAAAATATAATAGATTCTGTGTAACTGTCACAAGCTGAGGATAACCTAAAGCTTTCCAAGCAATAGAGGAAAAAATACCGATGGACACACCTTCATCTATCAACGTATGAGGAATGTCCTGACCACAAAATTGTGTTGTAATCTTGAAAGGAATGAGAGAGGGAAGACGAGGTCCAGTTAGCGCACCGCAATAAAAAAGTATGGCCTCGATACTTTGAGGGGGTTCCGCGGGAGAAGGAGGAATTCCCCTCAACACGGTAGTGCCTGTATTAACAAGAAAAAAATGAGCAGTATCAGGTTTACTCTCTAGCGGGAGAGTAGGATCGACCGATGACGATAGCAGATTGACCACTTGGGTTGTATTCTCCAAGTTAAGAATGGGGTCGACATATGGAAACATATATACCACTTAGGTTTCACCCTCTGACGGGAGAGTGGGATCGGATTGACCACTTGGTCAACTAGTTAAACTAAGACATGACTAGATTGACTACCTGATCAACCGGACTGACCGACAAAGGGACATGATTGATCATTCCATCAACTACATGTGGGTTGAGAGAAATCTTGTGATAATAAGTTGGAAGTTGAGGTTTGGAACCACTCATGTCTTCTATTAATTTTGAGGCTTCGTCCATATGAGGGAAAAGGTGAGTTTGATGACTCCCTCCGCATAACATAGACGAGAGCTTGAATCTAATTTTCTTCTTCCCAACGGTATCCTGACTAGTTGATGGGAGGTCATCAACATGTTGTTCAGAGGCTGACAACATGGGTTGGCGAGGGCTCGTAGACCATGCTTCCATAACCTTAGATAGACCAGGGAAATCCTTAAGAAGATGGTTACCCTTACAAATCCTGCAAGGGTACTTGGGCTTACGGGTTGTTTGTGTGATCTTGGCATCATCAACACTCCCAACACGATTATAATTAACTAAAGGTTTTCCAACATATCCAACAGTGGTTGGAGGTTTAGACCCTTGCTTATTCTTCTTCTTCTTAATTTTCCTTTTCTTCTTCTTCTTATCCACCAGGTTACTAGCTTTAGAGCTTTCACTAGGCATAGAAGACAAAACAGAAGAATACCTTTCAAGTGAAGAAGGCGAAGGAGATATTCCTGGTGAAGAAGGGGAAGTATCAACATGAGGTTGATGCTCTTGGGGGAAAGTGCTTACAACAAAATAACTAGTTGCATTCAGGATTACCTGAGAGGAAAACAACCATACTGGTAATCCAATTGTGAGACCTGAAAAGCTCAAAGTAGCGATGTGAGGAGGACCAATGTTTCCATAAGAAGGAAAAACAAAAGGTTCCCCTGGAAAATGGGTTCCCTCATTGGTCATTATGGGAACTGACACCATGAAATAAATATCCAACCTAGAGTCTTCTAGGGAAAACAAGCAACACACTAAAAATCTAGGAAGAAAACAAGCAAGCAAAATCTTCTTACAATGAACACACTAGTTGGTGATGAAATCCAACATCGTGGGAACAATGTAAGAAGGGGATGAGATAGAGTGGGTGGAAAATTTACGTTGATGACCTTCTTAATGGACTTACACCCTAGTGCAAGATCCCACACATAATCGTGGGTATACCCTCCAAGGAGCTCAAGTGAGTTTGGCCAACGTCGATTCTAGGTACTATGAATACTTGCCCCTCCACAGTCACCTTGTGTAAATACCCTAAAGAGATAGGCTACTAAGGTTACCAACTACAAAAATGATGCATGAGGAAACAGTTGACAGTCCGATCCACACATAAAGGTAGGGTATCTAGCCCGAAATCAACTCAAGAAGCTTCCACACATAATCATGGGTATACTCTCAAGTGACCCCCAATAATATGCACAATATATACACTAAGACCAACACAGTAGGGTGAGTAATTATGCCAATCCTAATGCAACCTCATGATTGACCCTTGTGTTAGAAGGGCTTCCCAGGACAAAATGTAGAAAGTGGATTTCATTGCTCCCTAACACAATATTCTATGTTTTTTTGCATCTTTGGAAAATGATCTTTCACACCTATTCCAAATCCCTACAACTAATATAATGTAGCTTTTCTACTAGATAATATTAAAATGTCTAATCAATTTTTATAAGCACTTTATTTTAAGGTTGTTGTTTACTCAAGAGGAAAATGGCGTGGACTAAATGATGTTTTGACTGACTCTAAACAACGCAAAGAAATGAGAATGCAAATATTTCACTTCGATGAAAGCTATATTACGAGAAGGAGAAAACGTTTATCATTCCTAGATGCACAATGTCCCAAAATTTTATCAATCTCATTAATATCAATATCTTCAAGAAATGAGCCAAAGAGACTGTACACAAATATACAATTCTTGGCCCCCCCAAATGCCAAAAATCAAGACCAAAAAAATGCCAAAAATCATGCAAATTCACTACTTGAAATGCAAGGATGCCCCCAATCTAATGCAAAGAAAGAAATTAAAATTGTTGTTTCAAGGATAGCTAAAAGCATATTCAAATCTTTCAAGTAGACTATAATCAAACCCAACCAATTACCCCAAAACCATATCTAAGATCTGGGCAAGAAAAACCATCAAAAAACAATATTTTTCACAATCGTCGTGGGATGTAGACTAACACAGCATGACAATTCTTGATCGTTGCTGGATAGAGAAAAAATATAGTGCGACAACACTGCACTATGTCAAAAGGCAGGGTGCATCGATCCTAGATCGTCACACTTTCTCTCAAAGTAAGGTGTGACGATTAAAGGAAAAATGGAAAAATAAAAATCATGAAGGTTTTTCTAGTGAAGTTTAACAGTCAGAGAGTCAAGTTGGATCTCCTAGTGACTCAAAAAATAGAGCCCAGTAAATCAAAGAAAGAAAGAAAGACAAACTAGGAAAACAAAATGTGCCCCAGTATGGTCGCCAATTCTGTTATCGGATTAATCGGTAAGTGCAGACACAAACAGATCTCCCTAGTTTCACTCTGAAACTAGAACAAAACAAGACAGTGTACTAAACTTCCCTTAGATTTAAGTTATCAAATAGGAAGAGGATCCAATACATTCCTTTTAAATGTTGTATAACTAACCTCGCCAATGTGATCCCAACTCCGTTGTAAGTCTTATGGAGAAGTATCTACAAAGAAACACAAGCCAACGAAGACAATAATAACATAGTCTATTCGATATGAAACTATGTATGTGATAAAGGAATCATACAATATGGACAAATAACATTCATATAGGAAAGAAAAGTATATTTGTTTTAAAGAATGTGGAAGAAAGATACAACCAGATGCCTTGATGTTGTCAGGTTCCTTCCAATAGTTCCTTTCTTCCCACACACTTCTACTCCATGGATTTTGAGACTTTAGACTTGATAGCTACTCACAATCTATCTTGACACAGCAAAGCTCAAATCCAACATAGGCCCAAAAACTCCAAGCTACAAAAATTACTCAAACCCAATCAAGATCTAGCCAACTAAATTTCCCCATGAGAACTCCTCTCCTTTTATAGGCTGAAAAGGATAGGGTGAGGAGGTTAGGATGATCCCAAAATATCAGGGATGCGACTCATATCCAAACTAATCAGAGGCCAGCTCACCCTCAAAGCTTCTCCTTCTAGAAGCATCGAGAAGATTCTCTTTTTCCCACGTACAAAAAATCGTCGCACCCTCAGAACTGAGCAAACTGCTATGTCGTCGTAGGCTACTGTAGTGCAACCTGCGAAAATCCTAGATCATCACACCCTTAACACTGAGAAAGGTGCGACGATCCCACTTTATGAGGTTTTTATAAAGGAAAAGATAACTTCATTTCTCAGGAAAAGTTCATCTTCATTTTTCTTCAGGGATTAAGGCAACTAATCCCTCTAAAGACAAAGGATAGGTTTACATGATTAACGGTCATAGGGGTGACAAAAATAATGTGTAACAGTGCTTGTGTTCAAAGTCGAAAAAATGAAAGAAGGTAAAGTGGCCATACAGTTATACTAATCATCAATCGTCAATTCCCCATCGACATTGGCAGAAGGCAGAGTTTGTTTGTGTAAGTTATTCACCACGAAAATCCAGGAGATAGCCGATCCCTATCGATGTTGACAAATTACGGGAGGAATAGACATTGACAAAATCCATAAAGAAATAATCGATAGTCAATGACCAATGCTCTTACATGAGGTCATGGAAATATAGAAGGGTTAAAACAATCAATTTTTTCTACGATAAACATATCGTCGATTGTCGATAAACTTTCGGCATTGATACTTTTTTGAGAGAGTTGATCCTGGAGCACTTGGGTAAGCTTATCGTCGATCGTCAATCCTTGATACTTTTCGGCGTTGACAATATAGGATCAGGTTTTAGAACATGTAGCTCAAGGAAATTCTCAATTCCAATTAACACGAGTAAATGAAGACGTCAGTCTCGAGTGCCATGTGTCTTTATCATGTAAGGGTGTCGTACGACCTAGTTTCATCTTGAGTCATCTTAAGGTTTCCTGTGTCCTAGTCACACCTCCAAGTAAGCCTTGACATGCCAGATTTGTATGTAAATATCATTCGACATTAGAGCATTTTCAAGGAGATATCAACGAAAGTTTTCGAAGCGAAACCCCGACCCTCGACTCACTAGCTGGACTAGTGAAATGATGGGATGTTTTTAGCATGAGATACGATTGGATTCTGGAATTTAATAAACTAGTTAATGCTTCATCCCGAATATGTTTCTACCCCATACGCCAATTGAAAAAAAATGATTTGAAATCACTGATAGGCCACGTTACAACCCATGTCAGCGTCGTTAACCTACGATCGGATTTAATTTTAAACATCTTTGAATATCTGGCAGAAGATTTAATAGAACTACACTCATAACCCGAATTGAATGGTTGATGCAACAGTGTAATTTCATCCCTGTTTAAATATCTATAATGGCTTTGAACAAATTCATTCTACACACAAGTTTGAATTCTAGAGAATTCAAAGAATCAAAGCAAGATTTTCGAGACTGTGTTGATTCTCAGGCTATCAAGACCAAGTTAAACAAGTAGTATAGGTATGTATTTAAGTTTGTCAATTTGTTGGTCATGATTTTATCTATATACATCTTATTTATTGCACAGTCTCTAACTATTTTCTAAGTTGCAAGAAAAATTCCTCCGAGAAAGCCAACCACCAAATGCTCGTCGAGAGAATCCAAGATAAAGGAAACAAAAACAGATGAAGGTTCTTCTCCTGGTACTGCGAGGCAATTGGAGTACACTCCCAGGGAAAAGCTGGTCATAAAAACCTCAACAAAGAAAGCCTTTGTCCAATCTCCGGTCTTTGGCGATACAGAAGCAAGCACCATATCCTAAGTAATGCCCCCATAATGGGGGGACCTTTTCAACAGAATCAGTCGAGAGGAGTATCCAGAGTGTATTCCACACATCGACTAAGATGTAAGGGCGCTTGATGAGAAGGTGTTCCCAAATATTTGATGGTCATATTTTCGCATGGTATCCAACAGAACGTCAGTTCTCCCTTACATTGAGGTTTTTAAGTGCCTAATCGACCATACCGACACGCAAAAGTTATTGATCAACAATGAGAATGGCAGGTGTGTCGGATTTTTCCTCCCGACGAAAGTCCAGAAGTACTACAAACTCAGAGACCTAGAGGAGAAGCTAAACACAGACTTTATTGTGAAGTTCTATGAATTCCACGACACCAACTGGTTGAAGGCCTCATGGTGGAAGGAGGAAAGTAATTTTACCAATCGGAGAAATGGCTAGTATGGGACAGTTAACTTGAGGAAGTCATACATATATTTGATGGCTCTCATCTTCTGACTGTATGGAGAGAAAGACTGCTCCAAGTTTTGGGAAGCATGGATGCCCTTGGCATACACAATGGTGATCCTTGGAAGTATCTTTAACTGGGGAGAAATAATATTCAAGCAATTGAGCATCTATGTACAACAGGATTAGATGCCAAAATAAGGGAAAGCACCCTCTTTCCACATGGCCTCGTACCTACTTGATGTGATCTGTGTGAGAAATGCCTTCGCCAGAATGAATTTAAGTTGGCATGTTGTGGAGATCCCTGTTCACGTTTATTCTAGCATACTTTGGGAGAACATGTACAAAAAATCCTACGCACTCATTTGCAATGAATTCATCGCTCATATTCATTTTATTATATTTAAAAAGGAATGCTTGAGATTATTCGCAGTAGCCAAGAAAATGGTAGCGAAGGTAGGCCACTAGTATTTGGAGGAAATATCAATCTATATCAGGGTGTTCGGGGCCATCGAAGAATCGCATATACTCCCCTCTCACATCCCATAATGACTCATTGTGGGAGAAATTTGTTATCATACCATCCTGTAGGGCTATAACACCACACTAGTCAAGGACAAGAAGCGGGCTTTCATACCTTATGGTTTCCATGTGGGGTTTTATCTAGTAAAGGACACTACTCAAGCCAAAAAAGAAGGGTTGAGCCAACTTGAATTCAATTTCCTGACAGGTCAATTCCACAAGAACAACCCTAAAGGCCCAGTCCCCCAAAATTCTTCACATGTATCATCATGTTGGCCATACGCGCATGATAAATTTGAGGATGAAATTTTCACAAAGTGCACTCAAGACTGGGAGGAGGTAGTACAGAGGATGGCCAACCCGAACATGACCAGGTTCAAGGCTCTGAGTATGGATGAACAAGTGGAGACAATAGAGAATTCGTCTCAAGGGGCCCTCAGAGTTCAGGAAGATATCAAAACGACAAAGACTATAGAGGCACAAAGAAGAGGATTTCTCTTGCTAGAAGGGGCATAAAGAATCATTGATCAGCTGCAGAATGACCCTGATCTTGTAGAAATGTCGAGGATTCCTGTTGATGACCCAATCGGAAGTACAGGAGAGTTGTTGGTTTGTTATCTGAGCTATACCTTTAACATGATTGACCTAGGTTCAAGTCTACTAGGGTTCCAACAAAGCCTCTAAAACTATCGACCCTCCTGGTAAACCATAAGGAAACGCGGTACATAGAGTACAGTATGAAATCCCCGAGATAGTATTAACAGGTTACTGTAATACTTAAGTGTTTGCAGTCCAGGATTGAATGGATATTTGAGAAGGGTGCACAGAGAGTTCTATTTAACTTATTAAAGAAATATATTGTCATTCCCAATTATGCATGCAATATAATAAACCTTATTAATTCATTCATTCATCATGCTAACATTTACTCATAAATAGTAAAAGAGACACAAGTATTCAATTACATAACACATGTTTTACCATGGTTCACCCCCTTCTGGGCTACGTCCACAAATATCTGGCTCTCAGGCTCTTCTATTATGGTATTTCCAAAACTACAACGTCACGCACTTTACAACTCATCTTCTGTCAGGTCGATATCTATTATGAGGTGGACTAGATCACACCAGGATCCTTAACCTATGATATAACCCTCAAGATCTACCCTCCTAACCCCTCTACAACTCAAAAACTTACAAAATTGGGTCGGATTACAATAGTACTAGCTACTATCTATCAAAACAAGACTCTTTCTTCCCGTAGTCTCTCCTCAAAAGTGTGTCTCTGAAAAACCCCCTGACTCCCTCTCAAAGAATTAGTTTAATACAATCCCAACTACTGCCTAGGTATCTATAACCCCCTACTTCATCGATCTCCCTTGTGATCACTTGGAAATTCTCCATGAGATTTGTTTCTTGTGTTCGGGCCTGCATGGTCTTCTCCTTGAGTGCTTCCAATATCTGCACTGCAATATCGTCGTTGACCATCTTTGCACATTATGCCTGGGTTTGTGCCATACATTTTTTGGCTTCCTCTACCCGTGTAATGACCTCTACTGCTTGGTCCTGGAATGGTTCCATTTGAGCCTAGGGATCATTTCTCTGTGTCTGCACAGTTATGAGTTTTTCCTACAGTTTCTTCATGTCTTTCACTCCTTTGATGCGCTCTATGATTGACATTGTCTTCTACCTCAGCTTGAGGTCATGGATAGGTGAACCTATCCTTTCTCCTTCCTAGTCTCACTGTTGGACCTGTTGATCCTCTTCCAACTTCATCCAGAGTTGTGCTGCTTTCTCGAACAAGTCAGTTGTCGCGTGGACTTGTCGCTCTATCTTATTTATCTGCGTTGTTGCCTCTTGTTTCCTTTTCTCCTTCACCATCGATGGAGTGGTGGGTGTGAGATGCTCCAGGAGATGCACGATCTCTTGTTGGTATTGATCGATTGTCTGCACAATCTAATCAATATTCTCTGTCACGGTAAGTTCGTTCGTCTACGTATTATTTGGTATTTTATCGTAGGCTACGACCACTTTCTGCTCCATCCCATTCGTGCGGTCCTTCCCTTCTTTGGTCTCGAGCTTAGCCTGCTCAAGTATCAATTCCAACTCATCTTGGTTTTCCTTTCTATTTTGTAATTCCACTACATCTGTGCGTGTGTGAGACTGTACCTCTTGTGTAATGCTGACTTGCAGTTTATACAAGGCCTTGGTTGGCATCCATGTCAATACCAACAGTAGTTGAGCCAAGTCCTTGATGGGTGTCTTCCCCACGATTTAATCAATGTGTAGTGTGTTGGGTGTGATGTGAAATGTTGAGCTCGACTGTGTTTTCATTTGAATCCTGTCCTGATCGCTTGATCCCAATTCATCTCCTATATGAGATGTTGACTGGCTCATTTCTACGTTGTTGTCGGCTTCCTATGCTTCCCCGATATTCCTGAGGAGTTGTCGCATGTATTCCATCTCTTATTCAATTTTGTCCCTTTGGCACACTGCATTCTTGAAATCTTCAACTATGAGATCCTGGATCATTTGGGCCATCGTGTCCACATCTTCCTTAGTGATCGTGTATTCTGGGGGCATTCTATGTGCCTTCGCCTTCTTGCGTGCACCCCCCATCTGAGTGACTATCTACTTAGTCTGGCCTTGCTCTTATGGAGTAGCACTTTATGTAGTCCCCTGTGTTGCCTCAACCTATTTTTGTTGTACCTGTGGCACATGTGTGTTGTTATTCTTCCCTGTCTGGACACATGTTTTGAATGTCCCCACTTTCTTCTACTGTTCCTTGTTCTGACCTATCCTTGGTTTCTTGGGAACTATTATTTCCTCGGGATATGTTTGTTCCTTCCCTACCTCCTCATTATGTGTGTGTTCCTGTCTTACCCCCTCCTCCTCTATCTTTGTGGGTATTTCTAAAGTGAGGACTGGAATCCTCCATTCGTCTTCCCAATCCTTAATGGCCATTTGTATGTCCCCCTCCATGATGTAGTAATGCAATTGTAGCCATTGATTTTCGAGGTCATTCCGCACCTAGATCCACATCGCATGTCTAGTGGATTTGAAGTTGGTTATGTCATGATACTATGCAACAAATTCCGGTGTTACGCTCCAAGTGTTGTATATGGTGTAATGTATGTTGCAGAGATATCCTTCGAATAAAGATGCATTTTCTTTCCTATTCTTGGCGTCCAAAGAGGCTCCAAGAGATAAGTATCGTGCTCCATGGCAGGGTTTGGGTTTAGTGGGAAAAAATGAGTACTTTGGCTCCTTCCATCCCATCACGGTTATTAGGATGAGTAGCAATGAATAATGAAATTTTTTCCCCATATCCTGCGCATCCTTGCAGCCGTCTAGGAACAAATTCAACAACTAAGGGGCCTAGCTGAGTGTGGTGCCCTCAACACACTATGCGGCAACTATAACAACCCCGTTTGGGAATTCCTCCTTGCGGAATTTCCTGAGCAACTTGCATGCCATAATGTTTTTGGCCATTCTTGTCGCAACATCATTAATATGCCTGATAATGATTCCATGTGACCCCCTTTCGGTGCCATATTTCTTCTTCATCTCCTCAGCCAATGCTTTCTCCTTTGTTTTTTCCTCCAGGAACTGTGCAGGTTCCATACCCTGTGATGGAAGCCATGTGATGTATGTGATGAGCTCTACATCTATTGAAATGAGTTGTTCTAGCCATAGATATCTGCCATGTGTGACCATCATCAGTTTCTTTATGCAGTTGTTTGCATATTGGCCTCTCCCAATATGTGGTAGGTCCAAAAAACCTAGAATCCCAGATTTGGTCAGTCCTGTTGCCCATTGGACTGGTTGATGGATTGGTTGCCCAAAGGGTTCTATACCCATAGTCTGTAGGTATACTTTCTTGGAGAACTATGGGAACTTGTCCATGTCTATTACATTGTTGTCTGAGTACCTCAATTTCTCTACATAGCCTAGCAAATTTGTTGGTACACGTACCCCTTCTGGTATGTGTAGTAGAAAAATTATTGCAGCGGGTTGCCTGCGTAATGACCTAGGTACCATCTCCTTTCCCTTTCTCTTTTGTGGCTGACTCAAGGTTCCAACCTCCATTGTGCATTCTTCGACATACTTCTCTGGTCGGCCAATGACATATTCCACTACTCCCTCCTGCGATTGTTTTGATGTGCTTGTCTGTGATTCTTTCAGCGTGGCCATTTCTTCCTGGTTTTGAGCCGTCCCATTGACTCTCGGGGATTCTATAGGGTTTTCGGGTTGCACTTGGATGCCTGCGTCCTCATTCTATCGGCCCTGTCCCTCATTCGACATATCAATGTCTATGCCCACTAGTTCTGTCTGTTTGGTTTCTTCCAGAATGGGTATGGGGCTTCCTGGTTTTGTATCCAATGATAGGATTTCATATACATTGAAGACTTCTAGGGGCTGAGATGGTTGTTGTTCACTTCCCTGCAGTTGCGATTGTGCTCTGGTACTACTTCGGGTTCGTCTGGTAGTCTGACTTAGTTTTCCCTGTTTGGGTGGTGCCATGGTGGTAGAGTTTTTGTTCACCAAGCTTAGTATCCTACCTATGCAATGTTCACTCTATACTACATATTCTATATCGCTATGTGCCCTTTCGAATTTTGCAATACCCTTTCCTCTCTCGCATCCCTGTTTTGTATCAGCATTGTTGTTATTATATAAATCGGTAGGTGTGGATACTAACTGATCTCCCTAGACCCACCTAGATCTAGAACAAAACACACTAGAACATGATGCTTTCCTTAAGTTTTAAATATTGAATTTACTAACTAAAGATAGATAGGTGACATACTGTTTAAATGTCGCTTCCTCTTTCCATTGCCACCCTAGCTCCATTCCAATGCTCATACAACAATGAACCTTCAAAATAACGCAACCAACCAAAGTGATAGTAATAGCATGAACTCAATATAAACCTATGTATGTGATCTAGGAATCATACAATAAAACAAAACAAGATTTATAGGAAAGAATCATATTACTGTATCATATTAAATGTGAAAGAGAGATTACAACCATGGCCTTGATGTCATAAGGTCCCTTCCAACTATCCTTCGTTCCCCCCACACTTCTTGCTCCAAGGATTTTGAGACCATGGATCTAATATCTACTCACAATCTGTCTTGACAAAGAAAATCTCAAATCCACTCTAACCAAGCTAACAATCCCAAGCCAAAAACAACTTAGCCCTTCTCCATGAGAGCTCCTCTCCTTTTATAATTTGAAGAGGATAAGGTGAGGAGGTTAGGATGATCCCACTAAATAATGAAAGCGAGTAAGATCCAAACCATTCGGATGCCACCTCACCATGGAAGTTTCTTCTTCTAGAAGCATTGAGAAGATGCTTGTTTTTCCCATGTATGAGCATTCTTGCACCCTGCTTATAGAGAAACTTGCAAACCTCTCACAACCTAGCTATGCCTACGAGAATCAGGCATTCTCACACACTACCTATATAACAACCTGCAAACATCCCCTTTAATAGGGTTTTTACAAAGGAAAATGCAACTTATTTTCTCATGAAAAGTTATTCTCCCTTCTTTCTTCAGGAACTCAGGCCACTGACCCCTCTGAAGGCAAAATATAGGTTTACATCATTAACGGTCATAGGGATGACGAAAATAATGTGTAGAAATTGTGTGAAGCTTGTCAGAGATGTTTGAGCGATTATTCTTTAATTGAACCATTGGTTCCTTCGTAATTTCCATTGGTTTCCCTTGTTGTCTCCAATTGGAACGATTAATGCGATGTCCCATCAATCATTTCTAGAATTTAATGCCAATAGCCTCCATCAATTAGTGCTTCTTTTTTCATATCTGCCTTTCCCGCTATTTCTACTTTGAATTTACCATTGGCCTTGTCTCCATCGGGATATTATTGTCGAGAGTGCATGCTCCTATTTTTGTTGTGTTCTCCTTCTAGTTTCAATGCACTCTCCCCTGTTGTTACATTTTGATTCCCTAGACTATATCTGTGCCTCCTAAGTTTTTTTTTTTTTTCACTGCGCGATGACTTTCAAGTTGCAATTGGTCGATTGTCCTTGTACGGCTTCATTTGGATCCCATTGATCATCCCTGTGAGTTTTGTTTTGACCAAGTCCTTCAACTGTACATCTCCCCCATCCGTGACATATTTTACTTTGTATGGTCCTAACTAGTGCATTTTGAGTTTTCCTGGGTGTTGAAGGGATTTACTATCATACATCAACAGTAAGTCTCCTTTGAATTTTTTCCTCTTGATATGTCTATCATGCCAAGATTTGTCCCTTACTTTCTGAACTTCTTGGTGGAACCCTGCTAGGATCCTATCTTCCTCCATGATTATCAGTTGATTTAGCCTCTCCTGTATTGTGCCTCGTTCTATCATGTTCATAATCGTTGTTATGCGTAGACTGGGTACCAAGAATTCTAATGGAAACACTACTTCTTGTCCATATACCAATATAAATTGCGTGTGTCCTGTCAACTTCTTGCATGTGGTCCTGTATGCCCACAATACTACTGGTATTTTTAGGTCCCAATCATCCCTATTAACGTTATAGATCTTCGTTAGTGCATTTTCAAGGATTTTGTTAATGGCTCCTACTATTCCATTTTCTTGTGGATGATATGGTGTACTCTTTTTATGATGGAATTCAAATTCCTCAGTCATAGCCTTAATAGTGTTGTTAATGAAGTGAGTTCCTTGGTCACTCATCAAAATCCTTGGGCAACCAAATCTAATGATCACTTGTTCAAATAGAAAATGTGTTTTTTTTTTTTCGCTACAATCTTTGACTCTTGTCACTTCTTCCCATCTTGTCAGGTATTCTGTCACAGTGATAATGTACCTTGCTTATGTCCTCTTTGTTGGTGGGTTAATTGGTCCCACAAAATCTATTGCCCATTTTTCGAATACCTGTAATGTTACCTGTGGTCGCAGGGGCATCTCATCCCTTCTATTTGGTTTACCAACCCTATGACATACATCACATTTCTGGTAGTACTATTTCGAGTCTCTGTGAATGGTTGGCCACCATAGTTCTGTGCAGTAGTTTTTCCTATGTAATTTCCTCCTGTTATTCCCTCATGGGCTTCTTCTAAAATCCTTGGTATTTTATGTTCTAGCACATATCTTCTCAAGATGTTATTTTCGCCCATTTTGTATAAGTGTCCTGCAATCAGCTGATAGTCTACAGCCCAGATTACCAGGTTTTTCTTTTGCGGGGTGTTGTATTCCTGTGGTGCAATTCTTGTACTCAAGTACAAGATGATGTCTGCGAAGTATTCATCAACGATTTGGACTAAAAATAATTGCATGTACAGAAAGTTGTCCTCTAAATTTGTAGGTTATTCTCCATTCGTAACCCTTGATAGGTGGTTAGGTCCTACATTCATCTTCCATGGCTTGACTAGTACTTCAAAATCAAATTCTTGAAATAGTTGTAACCATCGACAGATTATCCCCCCTAACACTGGCTTGGACTAGGTATTTGAGCATTGAATGGTATGTGAACATCTTAAAAATTTTCCCTAATAAGTAGTGTTTGAACTTCTGAAGCATGTAGACCATAGCTAGTCCTTCCCTCTCTGTAGTGTTGTATTTCTGCTCCGATTTTGAAAGTTTTCTGCTAGCAAATGCTATAGGATGATCCAAATCTCCTACTCATGGCTGAGCCAAAATAACTCCAAGTGCTATGGTCAATGCATCTACATGTACATGGAATCTCTTCTCCCAGTTTGGGAATACTAGTATTGGCATGGTGACCATTTTTTATTTCAGTGTATCCAAACCGTGTTGGCAATCCTCATTCCACTAGAACCTGGTATCTTTTCTTAACAATTTTTCCATTGGCGCGGTGATCTACGCGTACCCTTTTATAAAAATTTTGTAGTATCATGTGTGTTCCAATGTCTCTCTTAGTTGACAAACTGTTTTTGGTGGTGGCAGGTTAATGATTACTGCATTTTTTGTAGGATCTACTAGTAAACCTTGCTTGTATACTATATGGCCCAATAGTATCCCAAAAGGTGTTCTGAAAATGAACTTCTTGATGTTTAATGATATCTAGAACTGCCTACATATTTCTAACATCAGCCACAAGACGTCTACATGGTCTTTCAATAGACTATAGATTTTCCAATCGTCCAAGTATACCTCTAGGAACTGGTGGATAAATTCTTTAAATGCAGCTATGACTACTTTGAAAACTATTGTAGGTGCATTCTTTAGTCCAAATGGCATGATTATGTACTTGTAGGATCCCCATTATGTAGAAAAAATGGTCTTGTATCTGTCTTCTAGTTCTATCTTGATCTGATGGTATCCTGAAAATCCGTTGGTGAATGAATAAACTTTTTGTCCTCCTACGTTCTCCAACACCTCGTCTGTGAAGGGTGTAGGGAACGGTTCATGTAGGCATGCATCATGATGCAGGAGCATCCACACGTCATCAAGCGAGCCAGCGCGTACGGAGAAAGAGCCTACAGCTGGACAGTGCCAGCATGCACATTTTGAAATGCTTTGGAGATTGTTGCGTCGTCGTTTGGACGGGGCATTCAAAGCCGAGCACAGTTGTATCGTATTAGTAGATATGAAGGCATTTATTAGAATTAATGTTGTTAGATAGGAATTAACTATAGATTAGACAGTTAGCTGTAGAGAGGGAAAACGGAATAATAGACACCCTCCTTTGTACATTGAAGAAGATTTCTCATTCATTGATACAGGAGCAAGCAGAAAGAGACAGCAGAGAGTCTGTGGAGAACCTCCATGTACAGTTATTGAATTAATAAGAAAAGCTTTGATTCAATTCCATGGATGTGTTGGATGTTTTTGTGTTGTTGATGTTATGCTTCTACTTACTTGCTTCTTTCTATGCTTATCTGTTATATGTTGCTTATGTAGTTGCGTATGAGGTTAGGGACAGGAGAGAATGAGTTTCAATTGTTTCTCTGCTTGAGCCGTGAGATTCCTGCATTGAGTGCAGTCGAATACCTCCGCATAGAGTG
>JZKD02S2057080.1:113027-139089 GCA_000966675.3 Picea glauca
TCATATTGCACTGAAGGTGCGCATAAGGTTCGCGAGTCCGCGAAACCCAACTTCCCGAGTTCCGAAAGGGAAGGTTCCCGAGAAGACTGTGGGTGATAAAACTCCCGAGGAGGAGTTGGGAGAGCATCGACTCTTCGGGCCGTAGAGTGAGAGGGTCCTGGTGGAGTGACCGCCTGCTGAGAGTGCGGTTGCCGTCACATCATTCAACTTCCTGAAGTCGACACATATTCTTATCCCGCCTTTTTTTTTTCTCTTGAACTACAATCAGGATTATCCATTCATATTCTTCTACTGGTTCTATGATTCCAGCTTCCAACATCCTATCGATCTCAACTTTGAATTTTTGCTTGTATATCGGATTTAGTCTGTATGGTCATTTTCTAGTCGATATTTCCTCGGATCTGAGTGGTATATTCATTTCACCTAGCTCTCCTACTATACCCTTCATTTATGTGAATGTCGTGGGGAACAGGTCGCTATACTCACGTAGTAACTCTGTTATGCTTTCCACTGTCTGATCATCCTAGTAGTCTCCAATGCTAGCCATTTTTGGATTCTCAACTTTCCTAATGTTGACTTTATTCACCTTGATCAGCGCAACAATTACTTCTGATTATAGAGGTGGAAATTCCACTTCTCTTTCACCTTCATCCTCCTCAATCTAGATATCGCGTGGATCGTCCTCCTTTGGTACTTCTTCCTGCACATGGTAGCATGACAACAGTTCTTTCACTGTTTGTTTGTTCTTCTCTTGTTCCTTTGTTATGAGTTCGAATTTTGGTTCCTTAATGAATATCACCCCTCTTATTTGTTTAAGTGTTGATATTGGGGTTCTCATGTTCAAATGAGAAAGTGACTGTAAAGTTCTATTGTAGTACTATCTAGTTCGTAGTTCCTCTCCGCAGTTCCTGGTCCGTATACCCATTTTCTGGTATGCCTTCTAATGTGTGTACGAAATGATGAGGTCATTCTTCTGGGGGTATCATTTTCCAAAGTGCTCTGCACTTCTCCAAGTGCTCCACTAGTGCCCCCTGTCTATCATAAGTTTTTTGTTGGTTTATTCTCTATTCTCTGCCAAACCTTATGCATAGTAACCTCTTACATTGGTACATATCCTTGATTATTTCTTTGTGTCCTCCCCACCATATTGTAGGTGTGGCCTTGAGTGCTATATCTAGTGCTAAGAGTCTTTGATTTTCTAACACTTCATCTTCGTATTGTGTCAAGGATGATTCTAGATTGTTTACCCCATGGAAACTGGGTGGTTCCTTTATCTCTGTACCTACCCACTTACTGCATGGTCTATTCTTATGCATCTCCTTGTGGACACTTCGTGTATCCTTTGTTTCCAGCTCTCTGAATCTATATCTAAGTCTGATGCACATGAAGTGATTCTCCACCAACTGAGTATCCCATATGTAGTTGGATTTACATAATCTTTATTCCACACAGTTTTTCTGTACAATTGGCTAATTTCCTCCAAGTCCAAGCAAGTAGAACCCTCTCCCCTTATGATGGGTCTAATGGCATGATGACCCTATTTTCTCTTGACTCGAAGGTCATTTTTCATGTCTTTAAGTTGATTATGGCCCAGTTATCAAATTCCCAATCCAATCCCATTAATGTTGGATAAGGTGTTGCATCATCCACTATCTCTATTACTTCGAAGCGTTCCTTAGTGCACACTCCATCCAAGTCTATTGTCACTCCTTTCAATATTCCAATTGGTATAACTCTATGTTGGTTCACTAGTTTCCGTTGAACGAGTGAATATCCTAATTTTAGCTCTCCCATACATTGACATGTATTCTTGGGTAATTCATTGACTTCAGATCCTAGATCCAGTATGATATCTCCCATGTTGAAATCTTTGAAGTTGGAAATCAACCTGAACTCCCTACGTGTTATTCTCCTTGTATGTAGGTGATTGAATATTTTATGTTCTAGATTTCCTTTTGTATCTATGCTACATATTTCTAACATAATTTGTAATATCTTGATCGAGGATGGATCATTTAATAATTTTACACATGATTGTAAAAAACCTTTGATCGTACTTACTTTTTCCAGAGAATGCATTTCTTTGGTATGATCCAATGATGGAGGCATCTCGTACTATCATACTTCCTTAGTCTGTTGTGCAGTTGAAGTCGATGCAATGCTAGGCTTGAGAAATTCTTGTTTGGATTTCTTAAATGTTTCCTTCTTGTTCTGCGTTTCAAACTGTTTCCTTGGTTCGGTGTTCTTCTTCACCCATTGTCGTTGTTCTGGCTCTTGTATTACTGCATCATTTCCCGTTTTAGCTCCTCTGCGCGTAACTATGTTGATGTTTCTTCCTTCATCCCTCGCTTCTACTAATATCCATTAAACATTATGATTGTTATGATTCCTTTTTTCCTGGATCTTCCCTAGTAACGTAGGACATTCTTCAGTGTCATGATCCAATGTGTGATAATACATACAAGTCGCTAGTGGAAGTGGACATTCTCTTGCATAGCGACCTAGTTTTTGACAATTGTGACATACCACTGGTCCTCTACCTATTCCAAAGCATTTTGTTTCTTGTCCTATGGCTCTGTACCCAGCTCAATCCCCTCACGACGTGTTATACTAAGGCACCTAATTGTACTACGTGGTATTGTACTAAGGTTGCGCGGTATTATATGGTTGTTGCGCAGTATTATGTTGTTGTTGCACAGTGTTGTATGGGGATGGTACTTGGTTAAACTGAGGTGCGAATTTCCCAGTAATAATTTCTTCCTGCACCCTATATGCATCTCATGTCCTCTCTCTCATCCACTCCATTGTTCTACAGTCTTTGTCATCAGGGCCTACTGACTGGAAAAAGTTGCAATATGAACACTTTGGGATTGTCTGGTACTTCTACATCATTGGGCATTGATATGGGTTGTGACCCTGTTCTTACAGATTTCACACCATATTCCTCCTGTTGGTAATGGATTTGGCATCCTTGCTACCATATATTGCATGAGTGTTGGACATTCGTTCTTATGATGTCCTTTCATCCTACATGTGGTACACCAAACGACTTCTCGTTTTTCCTTACTTTTGTTCTAGTTCAGCTATAATGTTAAGTTATTCAAATCCTCCTTCATCTCTTAGATGGTTGGATCCATCTTCCGATATTGGTTTTATTCCAGTTGCAGGGCTGCCTGCAGAGCCTATGCCTATGTCTGAAAATTTTGTAGTCGCAGTGGATATTTTAAGTGTGGTAATAGTGAATTGACAAACATGTGCCTATGTTGCATATCTGTCATGAGATATTTCAACTTTCCTTTCAGTTACTTGAATCTTTGGTCAATCTCCCATACATATTCTCCTGGTTTTTGTCTAATTTCTATCATCTCGTTCATGTATTGGTCCTCTGAACTTGGCTTCTGAAACTCATTTATCAGTAAAAAATTTATGTTCGCAATCGATCTTTTTGTCCCTGGTGGATTGTTTGTGGCTTTACTCATATACCAATCTAGTGCACGATCCCTTAGTGTAAGTGCTAGCTGTGCAAGTTTAGTGTCCTCGTCTATGATCTATTTTTCTTCCCAGATTTTTTCACAAATAAACAAGTGTTTCTTCGGGTCCTCCGACACTTCTCCTTTGAATTTCGGTAACCTGATAGTGGGACCATGTCCTTCCATCCTAAATGTTGAACTAATACCTCCACGTGGTGTAGATACTTGACTAATGCTTCCTGAACTAGCTCCCCTAGTTGTTTTTCCCTATGTAGATGTACTTCATGCTGTCTTCCTTCTCTTGAAATTCAGTTTTCTAAACGATGGTGTTATTTTTGGTGTGTTAGTCACACATGGGTTTGTGGGTTCCACACTGAAATTAATATGGATATGATTGTTGCCTTCTATTCCCGCTCTTGGACCTCTCCTCTTCCTCTCATATTTTTCACGTAGAATTTCCTCAATCTTCTCCATAGCCCGAAGATCCTCTACCTCCTCTTCATCACTTGCCAAGCCTTCCCTCGCGGCTACGACTTGCTTCTTTGTGTTCACCTTGTATTGGTAGGGTACTCCACTGCACGTCTTTCTAACTGTCACCATGATCCTCTTTTTGGTCATCGTCCATCATGATTGGGTTCAAATCTTCCTCCTTCTTTCCTTTATCCATTCCTCCTTCCATTTCTCATTTTTCTGTTAGTGCTTCCCCCCTTCCCCCATGCACACAGGGAAGTTTAGTTGTATGATTCCATTTTCATTACACCTTTCTTATAGAGAAGTATCTTAATAGAAGTATACAATTATCTAATATACCTTCCTTGAGGCCCACGCATAAAATCTTTCTCTGCTACGTTGTACGACTTCGCGGTATCTACTGCAATTTCTGTTATAAATCCTACTACAATACTGTCAAGACAAAAATCTACTATGCGGGTGAATTTTTTATTCACTTGTTGTAACTTCTCAATATGAACTGGGGTCCACTCTAATTGTTCGATCCGATTTGTTGCATGGTTATCGTTCAACCTCAATATCCACTCATGCAATAAGTGTGGAAAATCACAAAAAAATACTTCATGTAGATCGGTAAACACATACTTCTCAAGATATTTGTGTGGTGTTACTCTAGGGTTTCTATTATCTTTCTATGCAAACTCTATCTCCATTGTCTTAAGCCATCTTTCAATCTCTGCTTTTGTGGTATTCCATGGTCTCAACATCCCCTTCTAGCGATGCATTCTTCTCACCTTCTTGTCGTTCAATTTGGTATTCTTTGGACCCGCCTTCCGCAAATCTTACCCGCGTTTAACAGATCCTTAGCAGATCCCATATACTCAATCCTATGTTGTTCCAACTGGAAATGGAACCATTTTTTGGTTTTTTATCTGAGATATACCTTTAACATGATTGACCCAGGTTCATGTCTATTGAGGTTCCAACAAAGCCTCTAAAACTATCGACCCTCCTGGTAAACCAAAAGGCAATGTGGTGCACAAAGTGCACTGTGCAGTCTTACCTGAGATAGTCTTAATGGGTGACTGCAATACTCAAGTTTTTGTAGTACATGATTGAATGGATATCTGAGAAGGGTGCGCAAAGAGTTATATTTAACTTATTAAATAAATATATTGTCATTCCCAATTATGCATGTAATGTAATCAACCTTATTAACTCATTCATTCATCATGCTAACATCTACTCATAAACAATAAAAGAGACACAAGCATTCAATCACATAACACAATTTTTACCGTGGTTCACCCCCTCCTAAGCTACGCCCACAAAGATCTGGCTCTCAGACTCTTCTATTATGGTAGTTCCAAAACTATAGCGTCGCGCACTTTACAAATCATCTTCAGTCGGGTCGATATCTATTATGAGGCGGACTAGATCACACCAGGATCCTTAGCCTATGATATAATCCTCAATATCTACCCTCTGGACCCCTCTACATCTCAACAACTTACAAAATTGGGTTGTATTATAGTAGTACTACCGACAAGATATCAAAACAAGACTCCTTCCTCCCATAGTCTCTCCTCAAAAGTATGTCTCTCAAAAACCCTCTGACTCCCTCTCAAAGAATTATTTTCATCCCCTCCCAACAACTGCCTAGGTATATATATACATTTTTGGCTCAACATCCATTACAATGTATTACAAAAACCCTAACCCTAACTTTGTTAGGTCTTCCATGCATGCATGCGAGTTTCTCTTCCTTCCATTTGATGGTTTCCTCGTACATGCCTTTCTTACCAAAATATCCTTTCTTTTTTTATTTGGCCTGCTTCCAACAAAATCCAAGTGGCCTAGAGCCAATACAAATTGAGGAAATCACCGAGCCATAAAACCTTGAAGTTCAACCACCACAGATCAGATCACCAGGGGGAATTTTAACCCATTCTGAGAGAGAAAGGAAACTAGGTAGGACAAGTGTACCAAACCCCTTGTTCGACTTAATAACCATCTATGAAAATGAGGAGATTTCAGAGGTGTCCCTAGTGACTCCAGTATAGATTACAGAGGAAAGGGAACCTGAGAGAGAATCTACCCTAGGTCTCGATGCTCCAATTCAAAGACTTCCATAGAGTGACCATGAGGTTGAAAGTGCCTTAGACACTGATCTACTCGACTTACCGGGAAACCCAATGGACCGCTCGAGGGATGAGCTGGGATCAGGAGGTCAGAAAGAGTAAGTTCCATAACAAGAAATCAATACATCGACAATCGTTTACCAAGTAATTACCAGACCTATCCCTGATTCTTCAATTTCGGTCGAGGCCTCACCAGCCGATGCACAACAAATGGAGGTTGAGCCATCGGGACATATAGAAGCAATTCAAGAACCAATCCTAGAACAACTACATACAGCTAGGAGCCTGGGGGATACCCTTACCTAGGGAGAACAACAAATATTTGAACCTGTGTAAGAGGTCCCTGACATAAAAGTGATCACCTATGATGGAAAAAGAAAATCCATCATGAAGAGGACTACTAAGAAGAGAAGGATTATGCTAGATAGTTTGATTCTCATCACCACAGAGGAGAAGCTTCTTAGCACTGAACACACCAAGACATCTGAACTTATTGGTGTAGGAATGGCCACTACAAATTCCACATTGGATAGAGAAAGAAGGGATGAAAAGGAGTTGGTCGCTGCACTTAAGGAGTTGAAGAATCTGTGCCATTTGGAAAAATACTATCAGGATTCCACACAGACCATGGTGTTTTTGAGAAGTGAGTTTCAATATGCCTATGCCAAATTCACGAATGAACGACACCTTTTCACTGTAGGTATAGGATATTTCCAAGAAGACACCCTTATGGAACTAGTGACCTACAAGGATGTGGAAATGTGGTATGAGAAGACTCACCAAGCAGTATAAAGGATAGATTACATCAGGGCGGTTCAAAAGGGTCGAGACACCGAAGAGCATGATATTCGGGTTCTAAGGGATAACATCATCGATCGGATAAGGAAATTGGCCGAATACTGGGTAAAAATGGCCCAAGAACCTTAGCGAGAGATTCAGGAGAAATGGGTCGAGTGCGAAAAGAGCTGGGAAAAGATTAATCGAGAGATTAAATACATCGGCCTCCCAGAATTCGGCTCACCCAAGGACTTTGTCGACTTGCATGACATAGTCAAGCAGCATGCAGAACAAGACTTGTCATGGACTGTAGAGATAAAAAAGGTGGTGAGCATGGCACTAGGTCAAGTACAATAGTTCATGGAGCATCTAATTAAGGCTCAAGCAGTCTTGCAGTGGTTGAGTGTTAAAATGATCAAGTACAGAGAACGAGAAGTAGAAGTGAAATAAATTATTTCAGCACCGATGGACTAGCACAGGTTTTTCGTATTCCAACACATGCGAGGAAATCTTCATCAAATGGTTGGAGTATGAGAAGAGTCATCCACTTTAGTAAAACTATTTGATGATTCTCAAAAGACTGAGAGATGAAAGTGCCATGTGGTGATATTTTGTTTTACTTAGCTTTCACTCGTAATAACTATTTTTAGTTAATAATTCGTTAGAAATAAGAGGATTGACCTTTTAGCAAAGGTTGATGGTTTTGGTAAAGACCCTCATTTTTGGAATTGTAAAGAACTATTTCCAAACTACCTTAATTGAGAAGTCTTGTTTAGGACCGGAGACAAACTTCTATTTTTTCATCAAAGGCATTGCGTGATTGGATTTGAGGAGGAATTACTTCCAACTTTATTTCATGAATGAATGTTGTAATGAGTAAGAGTTTCTAAATCTATTGATAAGTTATTTGTTTCAATATTTTTTGTAGTTCTTGTCTCTAATGGTGAAACCAAATAGTTGTTTTAATGTGTGATTAGATCTAGAGCTAAGGAAACTATTTTTCTTGCCATCATTTTATTGCATGCATGTTTTCTTTCGATAATTGCATCTGAGCCAATAATTGAAATACCATCAAGTTAATGTATTAGTACTAGGCTTGTCACAGGTGTGAATATATATGTCTACATTATTGAGAACAAGGGTTATCCCAAGATCAGCCTTCTTTAGTAGCTTTTTACCAGCTGGTTTATACCAACACACATCTTTAATCACACCTATCTAATAAAATCAAAGACAAAAAGAGAACGTTTAAATTGAAGGAGGAAATTTCATAAGAAAACATCATGTCAATCATTGTGTAAAGCCCATCGATAATTTGCCCCTATCGAAAGATCTGGAGAACCATTCCACCAGTAAATGTTGCAGAGTCTAATTGGTCCTCCATGGCGGGTTTATTTTATGTTGTTGATTTAAATGGATTTAGGACCCCTCAATGGAATTGGCACTAGAAAGAGGGTATGTGAATGAATGGATAACAATATTTCTAATATAATATTTTTCATAGCCTACAGATTCAAAACAACCCACATGCATGGCTAGTCATTATCAAGACAACCCACACACACTGAGTACTCCTGAAATGATTAGCTCACCCTAGCAAGAGGAAGAACATATATTCACTGAAATACCTTACGCTCTTCTTCACGAGGAGTTGAACTAGTTCATAAGAATCACGAGAGCTTACGCCTGGGAAATTGGATCATTACCCTTAGCTTTGTTACTCCCTTGTAGAAAATAAGTAAGAATACCAGTGGTCGACACCCCCGACCATGTTTTTTTTCACATAGTAGAAGACCTGATATATTTCTCCCTCACCGAGATCGAAAATCCCCTTAATTTGATCCCCAAAACACTAATTGGTAACTACTCTGAGCCTGCCAATTTTGAATATGATGAGGAAGGGTTTAACTCAAATCACTCAGCTTAGAAGTCGGACAATATGGAGGATAACAATGATCATAATGAAGAAAGGGGAAAATCACCTCAAAATAATTAACCTTGGTTGGCAAGAGATTCTCTAGAAATGCCTGGATGGGTACATAACCTCCCTCGACATCCATAAAATTTACTCCCCAAATTTGACCCTGAAACCTCAGGATTGCATCAAGACCATATTAATAAGTTCATACTACTTATTAGACTGATGAATGTCCAACATGAAGACGTAGTATGCAGGATTTTTCCCTATACCTTTGAGAATTTATCCTTCACATGGTATTTTAATTTTCCTGTAGGGTCCATAACTAGTTGGACGAAGTTTCAAAAATATTTTTTAGACAAATTTGCAGAAGAAACCAATACAGGAGATTTAATGGTTGAGTTGTTCTCCTCCACCATGATTTCAAAATAAAAGGTTAAATACTTCAATCAATGATTTACCACTATCCTGAACAAATTTTAACCCGAATCTAAACCCACTCGGGAGTTGCAAATTGAAGTATATGCTAATGCTCTCCCTGCTTCTATTTCCATGTTTGTAAAAAGGGTTTCCAATCATACCTTAGAAAAAAAAATTGAGGAAGCCAAAACAATTGAATTCCAAATAAAGGGATGTAAAAAGGGTCAGGCCTCACTAGTTAAGACGGAAGCTTAACCTCCACCAAGGAGAGGAATCTTGTTGACTAGACCCCCAAGGAAACAAATAGAACAAGGTCCCAAAAAAGGAAGTGAAGTCATAGAAAACCTACAACAGATGATAAAGAAATTGTCAAATGAAATCGTAGACATGAAAAGAAGTGCAGGGGAAGGAAACCAAGGCCAAAGGCCTTATAAACCCTTTTTTTAAATAAACCCACTGTTCAAAGCAATTGAACCTTCCCCAACCAAATTAAACATTGACCTGGGCAATGTAGCATCCGACTCTTTATGTACCTATCATCAATAGAAACATTCCTAAAGAGGCTATCCATAGTGGGTGCATGCCATAAATTTGATGGCCAATCAGTTCTTAGATGAATTTTCCCTTACCGAACAATCAAGCGGCTCAATGGTGGATATTGTCAATTAGGAAGAAGTTGACCCGTCGGAAGAAACAACCATGTTGTTGTGAGATATTTACTTTCCAATGCCTTCCGATGATATATTTGAGGTTCAAGAACCACCTACTAAGGTTTTGGCTGTGAAAACTCGAAGTAGGGGTCGTTCGATCTCAAATGAACTTACTATTGCCTAAACTTTAAGAGGAAAACAAACATGCGATTACCTGAAAGAACCTTTTGTCTCCCAAAGAAATCCTATAGACATCCATACACAAGAATCACCTAAGATAGACTACAACATAGTAGAAGATTTAAAAACATTGAAGGTAAATGTATCGGTCATGGACATGTGTAGAATTCGCCATCAAAAGGGCTTTCTGTTACAAGCCTTGAAGTCAGCAGAAACCCCCATAATAAGCACTGACCAAGGAGAAAATTCATCTCCCACGGATCTAAAAAATAAACCAAATGTGAACGCTTTCTCTGTAGATAAAAAAGGAAATCTTTTCGCCCCACCTTTCCTTTTAACATTTGAAGTCTTCAACAGAAACCTCCATAATTGTTTAGTTGACTCAGGGGCATCCTCTAATGTCATGCCATTATCTATATACAAGAAATTAAACGCAGTCCCACTCAAAAGTGATAAACACGTTATACAACTAGACATAACTCAAGTTAAATTTATTGGAGAACTCAAGGATTTCATGATCATAATGGATACACACCCGAGATTGTTTCAAGTGATTGGCATCATTGTAGTGGATATACCATAAGCTTATGGATTGCTACTTAGTCAAGATTGGTCTGAGAAGTTGAATGGATAATTTATCCTGGATTGGGATCACCTCTGGTTTCCATTAAAGGGACACACAAACATTATTAGGATCGATAGGTAAAGGTATCTCAAACATACTACCACCAATTTAGAATCCCTCAACGAACCCTCGTTGCCAGACTTCCCCGTGCTAGGAAACTACTCCTGCAATTCTGATTTCATTTCTACCCTCTCCCATATGATGTACCTCTTACTCAAAACTTTGAAATGACTTTTCAAGTAAATCCACTGGTATCAGTGGAAGAAACCCTCTTTTGTCAAGAACCACTGTTGGAAACCATAGAAAAAATAGGTGGAGAGGAGGAAGTTAGTAGGCATGGAGAAGTTGATGATTTTTGCTCACAAGTTTGGACCCTGTACTTTGATGGGTCTAAATCGAAAGAAGGTTCAAGAGAGGGATGTATCCTCAATGACCCAAAGGGGAAGCGACATTTCCTATTCTTCAAACTATAATTTAAATGCACTAATAATACTTTTGAGTATGAAGCTTTAGTACAAGGACTAAAGAAATCCATAGAATTAAATATTAAAGAACTAAATGTTTTCGGGGACTCTGAAATTATCGTTAGGAAATTAAATAATACTATACATTGCAACTCTCCCCACCCGAGGAATTATCAACAGGAAGTGCACGGGATAATAGAACATTTTGAGGCCTTCAATATAACAGTGATTCCCAGGACAAAGAATACTTTTGTTGATTCCCTGACCA
The DNA here is from genome assembly GCA_000966675.3 of Picea glauca. NCBI lineage: Eukaryota > Viridiplantae > Streptophyta > Pinopsida > Pinales > Pinaceae > Picea > Picea glauca. The sequence goes on from JZKD02S2057080.1 coordinate 124,391, forward strand.
CTGTTGCCTCGAGGCTATCTCCTTTAGAATACTATGAAGCCTCCAAGTTCACTGTGGAACATCTCTACAAACCATCAGTGCCCAAAAATATTTCTAATTGGAAGGCCTTTGAAGGAGATGGATAGATTATAAACTTCCTAACCAATCAGAAATTTTTTAAAGACATGGCTATTGACTATGAAGTATTCTTAAATTTTCTCCCTACTAGATGGATTTTCAGGTTACAACTAGGTTCTAGTTTCAGAGGAAGACCGATTGAAAACTACCTTCTAAACCAATTGGGGAACCTTTTCTTATAAGCGCATGCCCTTTGGGTTAATTAATGTAGGGGAAACCTTCTAGAGGGCCATGGACGTAGCTTTTCGGGGACTCATCAACAAGTGTGTAGTAGTATATTTGGACAATGTGACTATGTATTCAAAGAATAGAGAAGATCGCATCCAACATCTAACCCAGATTTTCAAAATGTGTAGAAGATATGGTATATCTATAAAACCTAAGAAAAATATCTTTGGTGTCGAGGAAGGGAAATTACTAGGTCATATTATATCTCAAGAAGGAATTCGCATAGACCCAAAAAAAATTAAGGCAATGGCTCAACTTCCCTTACCCCACAACAAAAAGGCTATGCAATCCTTCTTTAGGAAAATCAATTTTGTGAGGAATTTCACCACCGATTTTGCTAAAACTATCAAACCCTTACAAAAAATTATTCGCAAGGACGTCGATTTTAAGTGGGACAACGAATGAAAAAATATTTTCAACAATATCAAGACTGAAATATCTCAAGCTCCAGTGTTGTGAAGTCCCTACTTTAGAAAATATTTTTTCTGCTATACTTTTTCCTCCGACCAATCTTTAGCTGCAGTATTAACTCAGAAGGATGATGAAAATGATGAGGCCCCGATCTCATTTATGATAACTAATCTACAAGGGGTCAAACTGAATTACCCTACTATAGACAAGCATGTTTATGCGGTATACAAAGTCGTAAAACATTTCAGATCTTATATCCTAAAAATTCACACCAAAGTCATTGTGCCTCATCCCGCAGTATGATCCCTATTCAATCAATAGGAGATGGGGGAAAGAAGAGGAAATTGGATGGCAATGGTCCAAGAATTTGATCTAGATATAAAACCTACCAAACTGGTTAAGGGACAAGGATTGTGTAAATTGCTCGTTGAAGCCCAAGACTAAGTAAATGAAGAATCTGTGTGGGATAATGAATTGGTGTTATGGTGTAGTGAAGAGTTATATGTTTCCCCAGGGCAGGAGTCTTGGTATGGAAAACTAACCTATCTCCTACATCACACTAGGTGCCTGTAAAACCTAAACCCTAATGAAAGGAGAGCTCTCAGACTAAAATCGACACAATATCACCTCATAACTTCGGTGCTCTTCTGCATGAATTATGATGGGGTACTTTTGAGGTGTCTCAAACGTGAAGATGCAGACAAGGCTCTGAAGGAGCTCCATAATGGTCCTGTAGGTGGACACTTTGCAGGGAATACCAACACTCACAAGATACTGAGAGCTGACTATTACTAGCCTACTCTATTTAAAGACACTCATACATACGCTAGAAATTATAAAACTTGTCAAATAAGAACGGGGAGAGAAAAAAGAGTAGTTGTCCCACTACAACTAGTGGCCATATCCAGACCATTTGAGCAATGGGGGTTAGATGTCATAGGGGATAATGCCTTGATTTATTCAAAATAATATAGATACATACTGACCGCAACAGAATACTTCACAAAATAGGCAGAGGCCATCCCTTTGACTCATGTAAATGAAAAGGTAGTAATTCAATTCATAGAACAACATTTGATCACAAGGTTCAATATGACTTCCATTCTTGTTTTTTATAATTCCACTTACTTTTCTTCCACCCTACTAACATATTTTTCTCTAGATAAAGGAATCATAATCAAATATTGGGCAAACTATTATCCACGGGGGAATGGAGTGGAAGAATCAACCAATAAGAACCTAGTGAGAATATTGAAGAACACAGTTGCAAACAATCAGAGAAATTGGAATACTTCTCTTCATAATGCCTTATGGACCGATCGAATAACACCCAAGGAAGCTATAGAGAACTCCACATACTTTCTGGTATGTGGAAAAGAAGTCATTCTCCCAAACGGGCTATATCTTTCATCTCTTCAGCTTGCTCATGGATCTAGAGGACAACCCTCATCGGTTATTCAGAAAATAATTGATACCCTCCTCATGATGGAAGAAGAAAGGGAAAAGGAAAAATCAAAGTTCGTCGCTCATCAGCAGATAGTTAAAATATGGTTTGACAGGCATAAGGCCAAAGAGAAGAATTTTGAAGTAGGAGACTTAGTCCTGAAATGGGATAGAGCGAATGAACTGAAGGGAAAACATTCAAAGTTTCAAAATATATGGCTCAAAACTTTCCAAGTAGCCAAGAAAATTGGGGTAGGCACGTATCGGTTACGAAATATAAGGGAAGGAACTCAACGCCCTCTCGATGAATGGCCAAGCCCTAAAACAATATTTATGTTAAAAAAAATGTGTGTGTTTTGATGTTATTCTATTTTTTAGGTGTTAGGTAGGCTAATTGCAGAGTCCTTTATTTCTATTTTTTATTTTGTGTGGCATTTTTTGTGCTTTAAAGTTGTGTTCCACAAGGCATCGGTTGACCTTAATCAATATAGTGTAGAAAAATATGTTCTTGACTCATGCTTACATGCAACACAAGAAACATTGGGCAAACTATTTTTTTCTTAAAAGAGTTTTGTATCTAATATTTTTGAATAAACAACCTTGGAAAATGATGAAGTGTCTACCTGGTGGTATGGTGAAACCTAAAGGGAAAGATGGAAAGTGGGAAAGGACCACATGTACCTCAAGAGAAGCTAGGAAAAATTTCATCTTAACGACCTCATATTGCAGATAACAGATGTCCTCCTCTCCCACTCGCTCAGGGAATATCTGCCAAAAATAAATCAATTATATCAAATGAGCATGAAGTAGGAGAGGGTATGAAAATAACTTCATCAGGGATATGGATGCTCGTTGGTAGTGGAGCAAGGTATGTGGCATCGGGGTGACTCTGTCGAGGCTATGGATGCTCACTGGCATCGAAGCGACACCGCAACAAATGAATGATGATAAATAAAATTCTTGGTTACAATGAATACTTTACTCAACTCTTGTCAAAAGGGAGTGTTGTTCATAGTCAAGAGGAACGAAGGTGGAATAAAGGTTGAAACTCCATAAGCAATCCTAGATTCACAAACCGAGGGAATTATAAACGAAATGATAGGAGAGACTCTGATAAAAGAAAAACCTTAGGTTCTTAACCAGCTTCTACATCAGCTAAGACATGGGAAGGAACAAAGACTCTTCTTTCACCAAGTAAATCGCCATTTGTTGAGAACTCAACACACCCTAAAAGCCTTATGAAATTTTATCACTTTTTGGGTAACACCTGTTTTCTTTTACTGTCTAAATTGATTTCACTTTGGGGAATGGTTTAATTTTTTCTTTTTTTTCATTAATCTTATCAATCAAGTCAGGTTTGTTTGAACTTGTTAAATGAAACCTCGTGTCTAAAAATAACTTGACATCTGAACTAGGAATTTGCAGTTAACATTGTGACTGACGCGCTTGTGTTCAAAGTCGAAAAAATGCAAGAAGGTAAAGTGGCCACACAATTATACTAATCATCGATCATTGATGCCCCATTGATAGAAGGCGGAGTTGGTTTGCGTAAGTTATGCACCACGAAAATCAAGGATATAATCAATCCCCATCGGCATCGACAAAGTACGGGAGGAATAGACATTGACAACAACCATAAAGAAATCACCAATAGATGATGACCGATGCACTTGCTCGAGGTCAGGGAAATCTAGAAGTTTTAAAACAATCTATTTTTTATGCAATAAACATATCGTTGATCGTTGATCCCCAATACACTTTCGACATCAGGGAATTTTTGAGAGAGACGATCCTGGAGAACTTAGGTAAGTTTATCGTCGATTTTCAATCCTTGATACTTTTCAGCATCGATAAGATAGGATCAGTTTTTAGAACGTGTAGCTTAAGGAAAGTCCTGATTCTGATTAACACGAGTAAATGAAGACACCTGTCTTGAGTGCCATGTGTCTTTATCACGTAAGGGTGTCGTACAACCTAGTTTTGTCTCGAGTCATCTTAAGATTTCATGTGTCCTAGTCACACCTCCAAGTCATCCTTCCATGTCAAATATGTATAGAAATATCGTTTGGCATCAGATATTTTGCAAGGATATATCAACTAAAAGTGTTCGAAGAAGAACCCCAACCCCCGACTCACAAGTTGGACTAACGAAATGATGAGATGTTTTTGGCATGAGATATGATAGGATTCTTTCATTTAATAAACTAGTTAATGCTTCATCCCGCATATGATTCTACCCCATGCGCCGATTGAACAACAACAATTTGAAATCACTGATAGGACACGTTACAACCCACACCCACTCCATCAACCTACGAATGGATTTAATTTTAAACATCTTTGAATATCTGGCGGAAGATTCAATAGAACTACATTCATAACCCGAATTGAATGGATGGTGCGACAAGGTAAGTTCATCCCTGTTAAATCTCTAGAACAGCTTTGAACAAATTCATTTTTTGCTCAATTTTGAATTCCAATGCATCCGAAGAAGCAAAGCAAACATCTCAAGGTTGTGTTGATTCTCAGGTTATCAAGACTAGGTTAAACAAGTAGCATAGGTATGTATTCAAGTTTTTCAATTGGGCGGTTGTTATTTTCTCTATATACATTTTATTTATTGCACAATCTCTAACTATTTTCTAAGCTGCAGGAAATATGCCTCTAAGAAATCCAACCACCAGATGCTCGTTAAGAGCACCGAATCTAAAGGAAGCATAAACAAGTAAAGGTTCTTATCCTGGTACTGCGAGGCAGTTGGAGTACACTCCCAAGGCAGAGTTGGTCATAAAAACATCAACAAAAAAATCCTTTATCCAACCTCCGGTCTTCGACGATACAGAAGCAAGCATTGTATCCAAATTAATTCTCCCACAGTGGGTGGACCTTTTCAACAGAATCAGTCGGGAGGAGTACTCAGAGTGTATTCCACACAACGACCTGGATGTAAGGGTGCTCTATGACCAGGTGTTCCCAAATATATGACAATCATATTTGCACATGGTATCCAACAAAACCCTAGTTCTCCATTGCATTGAGGTTTTTAAGTGGCTAATCGACCATACAGATGAACATAAGTGCTTAATCAACAATGAGAATGGAAGGTGTGTCGTAGTTTTCCTCCCAAAGAAAGTCCAAAAGTACTACAAACTCAAAGACCTGATCGATGTGATCTTTGCGAGAAATGTCTTTGCCGTAATGAATTTAAGATGGTTTGTTGTGGAGCTCCTAGTTCACGTTTTTTTTAGCATACTTTGGGAGAACAGGTAAAAAAATTCCTACACACTCATTTGCGATGAATTCATCGCTCGTATTCATTTTGTTATATTTAAAATGGAATTCCTGAGATTATCTGTAGCAACCAAGAAAATGGTAATGAAGGCGGGCCACTGGTATTTGGAGGAACTCTCAACCTATATCAGGGTGTTCGGGGTCACCAGAGCACTGCATCTACTCCCCGCTCACGTCCCAGACTGACTCATTGTGGGAGAAATCTTCTATCAAACCATTTTGCAGGGCTATAATGCCACACTATTCAAGGACAAGAAGAGGGCTTTCATACCCTATGGTTTCCATGTGGGGTTTTATATGGTAAAGGAAACTGCTTAAGACAAATAAGAAGGGCAGATCCAACTTGAATTCAGGTTCCCGACATGCCTATTCTACAAGAATGAACCTAAAGACCTGTTCCTCCAACATGCTTCACAGGTATCATCCTGTTGGCCATACGCGCATGATAAATTTGAGGATGAAATTTTCACAGAGTGCGCTCAGGACTAGGAGGAGGTAGTACAGAGGATATCCAACCCAAACATGACCAGGTTCAAGGCTATGATCATGGATGAACAATTAGAGACAATAGATCAGTCATCTCAAGAGGCCCTTAGAGTTCAGGAAGCGATCATAACGATAGAGACTACATAGGCACAAAGAAGAGGATTTCTCCTACTAGAAGGGGCACAAAGAATCATTGTCAGCTACAGAATGACCATGATCTTGTAGAAATGTCAAGGATTTTCACTGATGACCCAATCAAAATTATAGGAGACCCAAGTGGCCTAGAGCCAATACAACTTGAGGAAATCACTGGGCCAAAAAACCTTGAATCTCCACCACCACAGATAAAATCCCCAGGGGGGATTTCAACCCAGCCTGAGAGTGAAAGGACACTAGGTAGGACAAGTGTACCAAACCCCTTGTTTAACTTAATAACCATATATGATGAGGAGGAGAGTTCAGAGGTGTCCTTGGTGACTTTAGTGTAGATTACAAAGGAAAGGGAACCCGAGAGAGAATCTACCGCAGGTCTCGATGCTTCAATTCAAATCCTTTTGCAGAGTGACCATGAGGTCAAAAGTGCCTTAGAAATTGAGCTACTCAACTTACCGGGAAACCCAATGGACAACTCGAGGGATGAGCTAGGATAGGGAGGTCAGAAAGAGGAAGTTCCACAACAAGAAATTGTCACATCGACAGTCGGTTACCAATTAAGTACTAGACCTATCCCTGATTCTTAAATTTTGACCTAGGTCTCACCAGTCGATGCACAACAAATGGATTTCGAGCCATCAAGACATACAAAAGCAGTCCAGGAACCAATCCTGGAACAGATACATACATCTGGGAGCCTAGGGGATACTCTAACCTTGGGAGAACAACAAATCCATGAACCTGTGGATGAGTTCATTGACATACAAGTGATTTCCTATGACAGAAAAAGAAAATCCATCATGAAGAGGACTACTAAGAAGAGAAGGCTTACACTACATAGTTCGATTATCAGAACCACAGAGGAGAAGTTGCTCATCACTGAACACACCAAGACATCTGAACTTATCGACGCATGAATGGACAGAGCAAGAAGGGATGGAAAGTCATTGGTTGCTACACTTAAGGAGTTGGAGGATCTGTGCCATTTGGAAAAATACTATTAGGAATCCACACAGGCCACAACGTTTTTGAGAAGTGAGTTTCAAGATGCCTATGTTAAATTCATGAATGAATGACACCTTTTCACTGTAGGTATAGCCGATTTCCAAGAAGACACCCATATGGAACTAACGATCTGCAAGGACATGGAAAGGTAGTATGAGAAGGCTCACCAAGTAGTAGAAAGGATCGATTATATCAGCACAGTTCAAAAGGAGTGAGACGTCGAAGAGCATGATATTTAGGTGCTAAGGGATAGCAACACAGATTGGATCAAGAAAGTGGATGAATACTGGGTAAAAATGGCCTAAGAACCTGAGAGGGAGATTCAGTAGAAGTGGTTCGAGTGTGAAAAGAGATGGAAAAAGATTAATCGGGAGATGAAAGACATCGGCCTCCCAGAATTCGACTCACCTGAGGACTTTGTCAACTTGCATGACATAGTCAAGAAACATACAGAAAAAGAATTGGCATGGAATGAAAATATAACAAAGGTGGAGAGCATGGCGCCAGGTCAAGTAAAACAGTTCATGGAGCATTCTATTAAGGCTCAAGTAGTCTTGCAGCGGTTGAGAATTAAAATGATCAAGTACAGAGCATGAGCGGTAGAAGTGAAAGAAATTATTTCAGCCCAGATGGACCAACACAGTTTCTCGTATGCCAACACATGCGAGGAAATCTTCGTCAATAGGTCGGAGTATGAGAAGCGTCATCCACTTAAGTAAAACTATTTGATGATTCTCATAAGACAGAGAGATGAAAGCACCATGTGGCGATATTTTGTTTTACTTAGCTTGCACTCGTAATAGCTATTTTTAGTTAATAATTCATTATAAATAAGAGGATTGACCTTTAGCAAAGGTCAATGGTTTTGGAAAAGACCCTCATTTTTGGAATTGTAAAGAACTATTTCCGAACTATCTTAATTGAAAAGTCTTTTTTAGGATCGGAGACAAACTTCTGTTTTTTTATCAAAGGCGTTGTGTGATTGGATTTGAGGAATAATTACTTCCAACTTTATTTCATGAATGAATGTTGTAATGAGTAAGAGTTTATGAATCTATTGATAAGTTAGTTGTTTCAATATTTTTTGTAGTTATTGTCTCTAATGGTGAAAACAAATTATTTTGTTAATTCTAGAGCTAAGGAAACTATTTTTCTTTCCATCATTTTATTGCATGCATGTTTTATTTCGATAATTGTATCTCAGTCAATAATTTAAATACCAACAAGTTAATGTATTAGTACTAGGCTTTTCACAGGTGTGAATATCTTTGTCTGCATGCTTGATCACAAGGGTTATCCCAAGTGTTGAGCACTCAACACACCCTAAAACGCCTATGTCAAATTTTACTTTTTGGGTACCACTTGATCTTTTGCACTGTCTAATTCGACCTCAGTATGAAAAATGTTTCCTTTGCTTATCATTTTGTTTTCCATTTAAGTCTTTCAAATTTTTCTTGAGCATGCAAAAACCCATAACTTAAAAGACTAACATCTAAATTAGAGAATTGACAATCAAAACTTTTCCCCGACATGCTTAAGAAATTCGGCATTGCAAAGGATTAAGCATGAAAGAAAAACACTCGACAGAACCAAAGTTTCCGAGTCCCGATCTTCGTCGGCATTGGCAGATAGGAGATTTCTTTCGCAAAAAGCATCAACAAGGATATCTCTGGTGACTAGTCCCTTCGGCATCAGCGAAAGGCTAAAAGAGTAAGTGCTCATGAAGAAAGAAATGATATCGTCGATCGCCGACTTCCGAAACGTTTTTTGGTATCGGGATTTTTTGAGGATGATAATCCACAAGGAAACTGCGTGATAGGTTTATCGTTGATAGTTGGTCCCTGCTAATTTTTTGGCATCAACAAGTTTTAGAAAGTTATCTCATATAGAGCATGATAGGTCAATCCTCGATCTCCGACCACCGGTAACTTTCGGCATTGGCGATCCCAGGTTCATTTTAATACATGCCTCTTGTCAAAAAAACCCGACTCCGACTGAGATATACAATCAAACCACATATCCTCATCTTCCATCTGTCATTTCCCAAGTGGTTAGACATATGATCTAGTTTTTCCCTGAGTCATTACTAGCTCCCAAGACCCATGTCACACCCTGAACCATTTTTTCCACGTCAGCACCGTACGATGAAATCAATCGGCATTGAAGGTTTTCTCAGAAGGATACAAACGAGAACATACACAAGGATATCACCGATTCCCGATATGCCCACTAAGAAAGATACACAATGGGACATTTTAGCTCTAAGATATGATCGATCTGAAGAATTTAAAGAACTAATTAATTTTGAATATTGCATTGGTTATTAATCTGTGCAGAGATCAAAGGAGTCATTTGAAATTTCTAATAGAGCACACTACCCTCCGCGCCTCCACCGTCAACCCATGAATAATTGAATTACATGGATTCGGTGGCAGATCTCGTTTGATGTCCACTCATAACCTGAGTTAACTAGTCGATAAGACACGATAGTTTCTCCCCCCGCTTCAATTCTTTCGAGCAGCTCATAAACAAGATAATCGTGCACTAAGGAGTTCAAAACATCCAAAGGAGCGAGATGAGAATTTGGGAAGAATATTCCAAGATCCCATGAGTATTAAACAATAGAGTTTAGCAAGCGTTATAGGTATGTACTAGTCCATATTGTGTTGTGTTTTCACCTCACTTATACATTATGATCCAATATTTCTCTACATGTCGGACCTAAAGATACTACAGGAACAATGCCTCCAAAGAAACCTACCACCAGGAAATATCCGAGAGAACCTAAGCTAAAAGAACTAGATGTAGGAGAAGGATATTCCCCAATTGTCGTAAAACAATTGGAATTTACTCCAAAACCGGTGCCCATCATCAAGACATCCACCAAGAAGATTTTTGTTTAGCCTCTAGCCTTTTGAGACACGGAGGCAAGTATCAGGACCAAGTCAGTATTCCCATGCTGGGAAGAAATTTTCAAGAAAATCAAGCAGGAGGAATTCCCCGAATATACCCCGCACAACAACCCCGATACAAGGAAGCTCGAGGACGAGGTTTTTCCCAATATCCGAAGAGCATACCCGCACATGGAGAGGTGGTGCAAAAAGGCACAACAATTTGTGGAAAGAGTCGAATACATTAGTGCAGTCCAGTAGGGCCGAGATAAAGAAAAACAAGGCATATGGTTGTTGAGTGAAAGAAGTCTTGATCGCATAAAGAGATTAGACGAGTATTGGGCTAAAATGTCTCGGTAACCACACCGAGAAATTCAAGAATAGTGGGCCAAATGCAAGAAGCATTGGGGTAAAATCAAGAAAGCAATGAATGATATCAGACTGCCCAAGTTTGGCATGCCCAATGACTTTGTTGACATGCACGATATAGTCAAATCACATGCCAGGAAGGATTCATTATGGGTCGAAGAGATGGAAAAGGTGACTGACTCAACACTAGGACAAGTTCAACAATTTATGCAACACCCGATCAGAGCTCGGGTTTTGCTACAACAACTAAGTACTAGTCTGATGAAGTATCGAGCGCATGAGGTGGAGATCAGAGAAATTTACACAACCCCAATGGAACAACATTGATTTCCATACGCCCATGCCTGCAAGGATCTGTTTGTTAGTTGGTCAGAGTATGAGAAAAGTCACTCTTTCAAAGGGACACCTTGAGTTGACTATTAGAAAAATGTTAGGAGAGAACAACATGTGGCGAATTTTGTTCACTTATCTACAATTAGTCGTTATTTTCAGTTGAATTTTATGTTATAAATAAGAGCATCGACCAATTAGTTAGAGGTCTATGGTTGTTGCAAGAAACTCTCTTTTTTGGTTTGTTAAGAATTATTTTGAAGAAATCCTTGATTGAGAAGTCCTTCTGGACCAGAGACAAGCTATATTTTCATTAAATGCATGTGTGATTGGACGTGGAGAAGAACTATTTCCTATCTCATTTCATGAATAGATGTTGTGACAATTAAGAGCTATTGAATCTATTATTAAGTTATCTGATGCAATGTTTCATAGTTCTTTTCTTTATGATAAATATGAATCATTGCGTTATTGTGTGATGAATGATCAGATTAGGTGAATTATTTTTCTTTCTATTATCTTATCACATATGTGTTTTATTTCTGATAATTAAGTGTCTCGGACAATAATTGGATGCTCACATGGTTAACGTATTAGTACTAGGCCTTGTGGTATAAAATTGTTGCCTGCAAGCTTGAGTAGCGGGTTATCCCAAGCTCAACCTCTTCTCCATTAGTTAAACTAAATCATGTTTGTTACCAAGTTGGTTTATACCATCTTACCTCCGCATTGATCCCACCTAAGAGAAAATACAAAAAAGACAAAGTCCAAACTGAAGGAGACGCCTTCACAAGAAAACTAAAGCTCATCGATTAATTGGTCGGATCGCAAGATCTGGAGAACCATTCCACTATTAAACGTTGCAGAGTCTAATTGGGCCTCAGTGGCAGGTTTGGTTCCTGCTATTGAACTCAGGGATTTTGGACCCATCAACAGAATTGGCACTAGAAGGAGGTCTTGAATAATGAATGGTTGAATACATATTTCATGTAATATTTCAAACAACCTATAGATTCAAAACGGCCCACATGCATGGCTAGTCTTTCCCATGACAACCCACACACATTGAGTACTCCTAAAATGAGTAACTCACCCCAGCCTGAGGAAGAAATTTGTTTCCATGATATACCTTATGCTCTTCCTCACGAGGAATTAAATCAATTCAGAAGAATCACGAGAGCTTATGCCCAACAAATCGGTGCGTTACCCTTAGCTCTGATACTTCCTCGAAGAAAAAAAGTAAGAAGTCCAATGGTCAACACCCCCAACTAGGTTTTCATGCACACAATAGATGACCTAATAGATTTCACAATCACCAAAATTGAACATCCTCTTAATCTAATCCCCGAAATGCCAACCGACGACATCTCTGAGACATGCAATTTTTCATAAGAACAAGAGTTTAATTCAGATTCCGGAGGTATGGAAGACAACAATTACCATGAGGAAGAAAGTGGAGACCCACCATAGAAAAACCAACCTTGGTTGGCCAAAGATGATTTGGCCATCCCAGGTTCAGTACATAATCTTCTCCGACACCCGGAGAAGTTACTCCCTAAATTTGACCCTGAAACCTCAGGATTGCCTGAAGATCATATCAAGAAGTTCATACTAGTGATCAAACTTATGAATGTCCGACATGAAGACGTAGTATACATCCTATTCCCCTATATGTTTGAAAATTCATCTTTCACGTGGTATTTTAATCTACCTGTAGGATCTATAACTAGTTGGATGAAGTTTCAGAAGGATTTTCTAGACAAATTCGAAGAAGAAACTACTACATGAGATTTGATGGTTGAATTGTTTGCTGCCACCATGAGTTCGAAAGAAAGAGTTAAATATTTCAATCAAATATCCACAACTATCTTGAAAAAATTCCGTCCTGAAGCTAAACCTACTCAGGAATTGCAAATCTAAGTGTACGCCAATGCCCTCCCAGCTTCTATTTCTATGTTTGTGAAGAGGGCTATCAAAAAAACCTTGGCTAATAATTTTGAAGAAGACAAAATGATTGAATTCCAAATGAAAGGATGCAAAGAAATTCAGGTCTCCTTAGTCAAGAAAGAACCCCAACCTCCTCCCCAGAGAGGGCTATTGCTCACTAGACCCCTAGGGAAACAAGTAGAAAAAGCACCTGAAAAGGGTAACGGGGACATAGAAGACCTACAACGCATGGTTAAGAAGTTGTCCAATGAAATCATAGACATGAAAAGAAGCGTTGGAGAGGGAAACCAAGGCCAAAGGCCCTATAAGCCTTTCTTTAAAAGAAGCATGTCATTCAAAGCAATTGAACCTCCCTCGGCTAACTTAAATATCGATCTGGGAAATGTAGCATCTGATTATTTCTATACTTATCACTAGGAAAATCATTCTGAAAGAGACTTCCCTCAATGGGTGCATGCCATGAACTTGATGGCCAACCGGTTTCTAGACGAAGTCTCTCTGACCGACCAACCAAGAAGTTCATTTATGAATGTTGTTGATCAGGAAGATATTGATCCACCAGAAGATATAGCCATGTTGATATTGGATCCTGACCTAATCATGCCTTTCGACAACCTGTTTGAGTCTCAAGAACCACCCGCAAAAGTGTCGGTTGTGAAAACGCGAAGTAAAGGTCCATATATCTCAAAATATATCACTGTCACCCAGACTTCAAAGGGTAAGACAACTCATGATCACTCAATAACACCTTTTTCTCCTAGTAAAAACCCTATAAGCATCCATACCAGAGAATCTCCCAAACTGGTTTACAACGTAGTTGAATATTTGAAGAAGTTAAAAGCTAATATATCAGTTATGGACATATGCAGGATCCCTCGGCAAAAGGACTTTTTGCTACGAGATTTGAACTCAATAGAAAACCCTACGACTAGCAATTGTCAGGAAATAAATCTATCTCCCATAGGTCTGGTGAATAAACCAATTGTAAACACATGCTCGAAAGATAAGAAGGGAAAACCTTTTGTCCCACCCTTCCTTTTAACATTTGAAGTTTTCAATAGGAACCTCCATAATTGTTTGGCTGATTCAGGAGCATCTTCCAATGTTATGCCTTTGTCTATCTGTAAAAAGATAAATTTTGTCCCTCTCAAAAGTGAAAAACATGTAATACAACTAGACAAAACTCAAGTCAAAGTCATGGGAGAACTCAAAGATGTAATGATTAGAATAACGACGCATCCTAATTTTGTTCAGGTGATTGATATCATTGTGGTAGATATCCCATAAGCTTATGGACTATTATTGAGCTGAAACTGGTCTAAAAAATTGAACGGATACTTTAGTATAGACTGGACTCACCTTTTTCTATCACTGAAGGGGAACAAAAATATGATCAAAATTGACAGGGAAAGGTATCTGAAACATACTGTCACTGACCTAGAAACCTTGAACAAACCCTCATCGACAAATTTCCCTATGCTAGGTAATTACTCCTGCGACTCCTACTTCGGGAATTTTCCCCCTCTCTTATCTGATGTCCTTCTCACTAAAAAATATGAAATGGTCTTTCAAGAGAAATCGTCGATATCGATAGAGGAAACCCTCTTCTGTCAAGAACATGTGCTTGAAATCATGAGGAAAAATATAAGGGAGAAAGAAGGTAATAAGAAAGGAGAATCGGATAACCTACATTCACAAATTTGGACCATATACTTTGATGGATCTAAGTCACAAAAAGGGTCAGGAGCAGCGTGCATCCTCATCGATCCTGAAGGTAAACATCATTTCCTATCTTGTAGGCTAGAATTTGAGTGCACCGACTGTTGATATTGAGAGAGGGGTGAATAAGTATCAAGTACAATTTAAAACCTTTTTCAACTTATACTTAAATCATTCAACTATATCCAATGAGTAATGAACAATCGTATAAGAGTTACACCAATACACCACAATACACCATGCACAATATATGAGAAATAATCAATAGTTATTGTTCAAGGGAAGTAATGACTTCCAAAGGTAGCTACA
>JZKD02S2057080.1:141987-185923 GCA_000966675.3 Picea glauca
CCCCTTCCTTCCACCCAAGAATATATGAGAGATAATAAAACTTTACATTAAATCATCACCATCAACCAATCATCACATAGAACCTGATAATGCTTCCTGAGAATTCTTCAATTTAGGAAATTCTTCAATTATTGGAGTACTCTGATCCTGTAGATAATATTACTCAATGTATTCTCTGAAACTCCTCCAATTTTCACTCCTTGAATCCTCCCCAAAAAGAGGTTATAGAAAGAATGGTAGACTCTATTCAATTCTGGTCTATTCAGAAGACCCAACTTGTACAGCATGCCCCATGCTCAATATTTAACATATGATTCTGAAACTCACACACAATAAACTACACTCCGTACTCTTTCCAATGGAAGTGGTCCCACATACCACTGGAAACAACATGATGTATACTATCCATCCATGGGTGTTGTATCTGCATGTGCATTTTCCTTCATGTCCAAATACCTTCATCAATCTTGCGGTCCAAAACCCATGACTAGGGTTGAAATCAATGACAACAACCAATATTCCAACACCAACAACACCATTGAGTATGAAGTGATAGTACAAGGATTAAAGTAATCCATCGACTTAAATGTCAAAAAATTAAAGGTCTTTGGAGATTCCAAAATCATTGTTCAACAGATAAAGAATACCATACATTGCAACTCCCCACACCTAAAAAATTATCAACAGGAAGTGCATAGGTTAATAGAGAACTTTGAAGCTTTCAATATCACAACGATCCCCAAAGAAAAGAATATCCTTGATGATTCCCTGGCTACGGCTGCTTCTAGGTTGTCATCTCTAGAAGATTATGAAGCCTGCCGGTTCACGGTAGAGTTACTCTACAAACCAATGGCGCCTAACAACATTTCTAATTGGAAATTCTTTGAAGGGGACGAATAGATCATAATATTTATGACTAACCAAGATAATTTTAAGGACCTATCTATTGATGACGAAGTATTCCAGGAACAATCGACGGAAACTGATCCTCAAACAAATCAACCGATCAAAAAATCAAAGGCTCACATGATACCGAAAGGCATATCCAACTTAGAAAACTTGTTTGATCTGAAAGAGCGATTTAAAGGATCCAAAAATGCGAAGAACGGTAGTTCTTGTCCCATACATGAAACCATAAATCTCTGAACCTCGGAAAATCCCAAAAATGTATACCTCGGCAAGACGATATCCAAAGAGGAAAAGAAGGCCTATCTTAAACTCTTTAGACAGTATCAAGATGTCTTTGCATGGTCCTACCGATACCTAAAAACTTATGATACTCGTATCATTCAACACACTATCCCATTAAAACCTGAAGTGAAACTCTTCCAACAAAAGCTCCAAAAGTATCACCCTTCCCTCGAGCCTCTCATGTGTCAGGAGTTAAGGAAACTTCTAGATGCCAAAATTATATTCCAGGTCAGACATTATGCATGGGTAGCTAATTTAGTCCTTGTAAGGAAGAAGTCTGGGGAGATTCGCTTATGCGTAGATTTCAAAAATCTCAACAGAGCTTCATAAAAGGACAACTACCCAGTTCCACGCATGGAACATCACTTGCAGACCATGTTTGGCTCTGAGATTTTCTCTCTATTGGATGGTTTCTCAAGTTACAACCAGGTTCTGGTTTCAGAGGAAGTCTACTTAAAGACTACCTTCTGAACCAAGTGGGGAACGTTTTCTTATAAACGCATGCCCTTTGGGTTAATTAATGCAAGAGTGACCTTCCATAGATCCATGGACATAGCATTTCGAGGACTGATAAAAAATTGTGTAGTAGTTTACTTGGATGACATGACCATGTATTCAAAGAATATATAAGATCACATCCAACACTTAACCCAGATTTTCCAAAGGTGTAGGAAATATGGTATATCTTTAAACCCTTAGAAAACTATTTTTGGCATCGAGGAAGGTAAGTTACTAGGCCACATTATATCCCAGGAAGGCATCCGCATAGACCCCGAAAGAGTTAAGTTTTTTTCTCAACTTCCATTAACTCACAACAAGAAACCTATGCAGTGGAAAATCATTTTCTTGAGGAAATTCACTCCCGATTTTTCCAAAACCATCAAGCCCTTACAAAAGATGATCCACAAAGATGTTGAATTTAAGTGGGATGATGAATGAAAGAAATCCTTCAGTGATATTAAGACCGCTATATCCCAATCCCTTGTGTTGCGGAGTCCCGATTTCAACAAGGATGTTTTCCTCTATACTTTCTCCTTCGATCAATCGTTAGCTGCAGTTTTAACTTAGAAGGATGATGAAAACAACAAGGCAACGATGTCATTCATGAGCACTAAACTGGAAGGAGATGAAATGAATTACCCTACCATAAATAAACATGCTTATGTGGTTTATAAGGCAGTAAAACATTTCAGATCTTACATCCTCAAGAATCACACCAAAGTAATCATGCCTCACCCCGTAGTTCGATCTTTATTTACTCAACAAGAGACGGGGGAAAGAAGAGGAAAATGGTTGGTGGTATTTCGGGAATTTTATCTAGACATAAAACCTACCAAACTAATCAAAGGAAAAGGGTTATGCAAACTAGCAGTTGAAGCTCAAGACCAAGTAAATGAAGACCCCAGATGGGAGAATGAGATGGAATTACGGTGTGGTGAAGCTTCATATCTTTCCCCGAGACAATACTCTTGGTATGAGAAACTCACTTATCTCCTGCATCATGGGAATTGCCAATAAGAATTAAACCCCACGGAAAGAAGACTCCTCATGTTAAAGTTTGCCCAATATCGTCTCATAAATTCGGTACTCTTCCGAGTTAATTATGATGGGGTACTTTTGAGATGCCTCTAACGTGGAGTTGTAGATAAATTCCCGAAGGAACTCCATGCTGGCCCTGCAGGGGGGACATTTCGCAGGAGATACTACTGCCCATAAGATACTAAGAGCTGGATATTATTGGCCCACTTTGTTCAAATATGCTCACACATACGCTAGAAACTATAAAGTTTTTCAAATGAGCACCGGGAGAGAAAAGAGAGCAGCAATCCCACTCCAACCTGTGACTGTTTCTAGGCCTTTCGAGCAATGGGGCTTAAATATCATAGGAGAAATTACACCAAGATCCTCAATACAACACAAGTACACACTTACTGCCACTGACTACTTCATGAAATGGGCAAAGACCATCCCTTTGACTCATGTAAACGAGAAGGTGGTGATCCAATTCATAGAACAACATCTAATCATGAGGTTCAGTGTCCCCTTTGTCCTTGTTTTTGATAATGCATCTTACTTCTCTTCCACTTTTCTAACATATTTTTCCCTAGAGAAAGGAATCATAATTAGATACTCAGTCAATTATTATCCACGGGGAAACAGAGTGGCAGAATCAACTAATAAGAACCTAGTGAGGATATTGAAGAAAATGGTTGCAGGAAACCAATGAAATTGGAATAATCTACTTCATAACTCTTTATGGGATGATAGGTTCACACCCAAAGAAGATATAGGGAATTCCTCGTACTTTCTGGTATATGGGCAAGAAGTTATTCTCCCAAACGAGCTTTATCTTCCATCTCTTCAACTGGCCCAAGATTCTAGAGAACAACCTCCATCACTCATGAAACAAATAATTTACACCTTGCTCATGTTATAAGAGGAGAGGGAGAAATCTAAATCAAAATTCATAGCCCACCAGCAGATAGTTAAAAGATGGTTTGACAAGCACACGGCTAGAGAGAAGAATTTTGAAGTAGGAGACCTAGTCCTAAAATGGGATAGAGGAAATGAGCCTAAAGGCAAGCATTCTAAGTTTCAAAATTTGTGTCTTGAACCCTTCCAGGTGGCTAAGAATATTGGAGCAGGCACTTATCGGTTTCATAATCTGAGGGGGGAACCTGACACCCTCCCTGTAAATGGCCAAGCCTTAAAACAATATTTCAAAAAAAAAAAAAAAAATTATGTTTTGTATGCATGTTTTCATGACTATGAAATGCATTTTTGTTGTTTTCATTTGCTTTTGGACTTTTGCGCTTTTGAATATTTTGTTTAGAAAGACAATGGTCGACCTCAAGTCATGCGACATAACGAACTCTCTTCCTAACTCATCGCTCGTGTACAAACACAAGAAGTGTTGGGAAACTTTCAATTGTTTCGAGGGGCTCTCCACCTAACTTGTGCAAATGAATGACTTTGGAGAAATGTCAGAAGTTTATGCTTAGTGGTTTGGTAAGACCTTAAGGAAAGAAGGAAAGTTGGAAAGGACTACATGCACCTCAAAGATAGAGCTAGTAAGTTTCACCTTAAACCACCTCATCTTTGAAAATAAACAAACGTCATCCTCTCCCACTCACTCAGGGCGTTCTGCTGAAATAAATTGACTTTATCAAATGAGTGAACAGTAGGGAAGGGTATGCAGATATCTCCGTCGGGGCTATGGACGCTTGCTGGCAGCGGAGCAAGGTCTTTGATGTCGGGGTGAATCCATCAGGGATATGGACGCTCGCTGGAAGTGGATAAACACTGTATCAAGTGAGTAAAGGTAACTAAAGGCTCCATGCCAATGAATACTTTACTAGAATTTGTACAAGAGAGCATGATTCAGGTTTACAGGAAATGAAGGAGGAATAAAGGTTAAAAACTCCACGGGCAGACCCGAAAGCATCAACCGGGGAGTTCCAAATGAAAGGGTAAACGAAGCTCTGATTTAATACGAGTAAGGTTCTCCACCAGATTTTGCATCAACCGAGCCCTGAAGGAGGAACAAAGATTCTTCTTTCACCCAATAAGTCACCAGTTGTTGAGCACTCAACACACCGTAAAAATCCTATGTCAATTTTTACTTTTTGGGAACCACTTGATCTTTTGAACTCTCTAATTCGACCTCAGTATGAAAAATGTTGCCTTTGCTTGTCATTTTGTTTTCCATTTAAATCTTTCAAAGTTTGCTTGAGCATGCCAAAACCCATAACTTAAAAGACTAACATCTAAATTAGAGAATTGACAGTCAAAACTTTTCCCCGAAACGCTTAAGAAATTCTACATAGGAAAGGATTAAACGTGAAAGAAAAACACTCGAGAGAATCAAAGTCGTCGAGTCTCGATCTTCGTCAGTGTCGGCATAAGGGATATTTCTTTCGTGACAAGCATCACCAAGGATATCGTCGATGACCGATCCCTTCGGCATCAGCAAAAGTCTAAAAGAGTAAGTGCTCATGAAGAAAGAAATGATATCACCAATCACCGACTTCCGAAACAGTTTTTGGTATCGGGAGTTTTCAAGGACAATAATCCACAAGGAAACTATGCGATGGGTTTATCTTTGATAGCTGGTCCCCACTAATTTTCAGCATTAGAGAGTTTTAGAAAGTTAGCTCGTAGAGAGCATGATAAGTCAATCCTCGATCGCCGACCACCGATAACTTTCTGCATCGGCAATCCCAATTTCATTTTAACACATGCCTCCTATCAAAAAAACCCGACTCCGACTGAGATACATGATCAAACCACCTATCCTGATATGCCATCTGTCATTTCCTGAGTGGTTAGACATACGATCTAGTTTTTCTTTGAGTCGTTACTAGCTCCTGAGACCCACGTCACACCCTGAACCAATTTTTCCACGTCATCACCGTACGACGAAATCAGTCGACGTCGAAGGTTTTCTCAGAAGGATACCAACGGGAACATATAGAAGAATATCGTTGATTCTCGATCTTCCCACTAAGGAATCGACGCGATGGGACGCTTTAGCTCTAAGATACGATGGATCTAAATAAGTTAAATAACTAATTAATTATGAATCTTTCATTAGTTATTAATCCATGCGGAGATCAAAGAAGTCATTTGAAATTTCTAATAGAGCACACTACCCTCTGTGCCTCCGTCGTCAACCCATGAAGAATTGAATTACAGGGATTCGGTGGCAGATATTTTTTGATTTCCACTCATAGCCCAAGTTAACTGGTAGATACGACATGATAGTTTCTCCCCCGCTTAAATTCTTTCAAGCAACTCATAAACAAGATCATCGTGCACTAAGAAGTTCAGAACATCCAAAGGAGTGAGACGAGAAATTCGGAAGAAGCTTCCAAGATCCCATGAGTATTAAGAAACAGAGTTTAGAAAGTGTTACAAGTATGTACTAATCCATATTTTATTGTGTTTTCACCTCACTTATACATTATGATCCAATATTTCTCTACATGTCGGCCCTCAAGGATTTCTTCATTACAGGAACAATACCTCCAAAGAAAACTACCACCAGGAAATCTCCAAGAGCACCTAAGATAAAAGAACCATATGTAGGAGAAGGCTCTTCCCCAGCTGTCGCAAAACAATTGGAATTAGTTAGAGGTCGATGGTTGTTGCAAGAAACTCTCTTTTCTGGTTTGTTAAGAATTATTTTGAAGAAATCCTTGATTGAAAAGTCCTTCTCGACAAGAGACAAGTTATATTTTCATCAAATGCATGTGTGATTGGACGTGGAGAAGAACTATTTCCTATCTTTTTTCATGAATAGATGTTGTGACAAGTAAGAGCTATTGAATCTATTGTTAAGTTATCTGATGCAATGTTTCACAGTTCTTTTCTTTATGATGAAGATGAATCGTTGTGTTATTGTGTGATGAATGATTAGAGTAGGTGAATTATTTTGCTTGCTATTATCTTATCGCATATGTGTTTTCTTTCTGATAATTAAGTGTCTCATATAGTAATTGGATGCTCACATGGTTAACATATTAGTAATAGGCCTTGTGGTATAAAATTGTCATCTGCATGCTTGAGTAGCGAGTTATCCCAAGCTCAACCTCTTCTACAGTAGTTAAACTAAATCCTTCTTGTTACCAAGTTGGTTTATACCGTCTTACCTCTCGCATCGGTCCCACCTAAGAGAAAATACAAAAAAGAGAAATTCCAAACTGAAGGAGACGCCTTCACAAGAAAACATAAAGGCCATTGATTAATTGGCCAGATCGCAAGATCTCGAGAACCATTCCACTATTAAACATTACAGAGTCTAATTGGACCTCGGTGGGGGTTTTGGTTCCTACGGTTGAACTCAGGGATTTTGGACCCATCAACACCAAGCTTAGCCTTCTTCAGTAGTTAAGAACCCCCCCTTTTACCAGTTGTTTTATACCAACATGCATCTTTAATCACACCTATATAATAAAAGAAATGACAAAAAGAGAACGTTCAAATGAAGGAGGAACTTTCATAAGAAGATA
The DNA here is from genome assembly GCA_000966675.3 of Picea glauca. Classification (NCBI taxonomy): domain Eukaryota; kingdom Viridiplantae; phylum Streptophyta; class Pinopsida; order Pinales; family Pinaceae; genus Picea; species Picea glauca. The sequence goes on from JZKD02S2057080.1 coordinate 149,190, forward strand.
TCCTATCAATCACTATGTAAATACCATCGATAATTTGTCCAGATCGAACGCTCTGGAGAACCATTCCACCATTAAACACTCCAGAGTCTAATTGGGCCTCCATGGCGGGTTTGGTTCCTGTTGTTGAGTTAAAGGGATTTAGGACCCCTCAACAGATCTATTGAAGTATATTGTTAGTGCACTTAGTTTGATTTAATGACATATCTTGTGGTGCATTGTGAGAGACACTTGTTAGTGGTATTGGTATATGATTGGCTTATAAATGATACATCCTTGAGGCTACATAAAAATTAGGTTATGGCACATGGTTTGATGTAAGGTTTTATGGTATTTGGTTATGGATAGTGTGATGTATTTCTAGAGAAATTTCGATGGTTATATTTGTATATGTATTTGGTATATGGTTGAGGTACATGTTGGGTACATGGTTGAGAAAAGTAGTTGATGAATTGGCACATACATGAGGTGTATATTTGATGATGTTGATACATCTTGATGAGTCATATTTGATGTGTAGTTGATGCATGATTGGTACATACTTGGTACATGGTTGGAGGCACTTGTTAGTAGTATTGTTGACACATTGTTTATGGATGATGTAGCATACATGTCTTGGTATATTATGAGAAGCACATATCGATATTGGTGATGATTATGAGTTGTTGTGATATGCTTGGTTGATGCACATCTTGGTGATATTGTGCATATGGTTGAGAGTTGTCTTGGTGATTGATCTTGGTGATTAGATCTGATTTGGTTGATAACATTGATGAGACAGGTTGTTGTGATAGGTTATTGTTACAAGTTATTTGTATAGGTTTGGTGCATGGTTGATGCACTTGTTTATGGTACAGGTACATGTACAGGTTGATGCATGGTACATGTTGGCACATTTTATTGGTACAGGTTGTTTACATGTTATTGGTACAGGTTCAATACATGTTGTTTGGTACAGGTTGTTACAATTTGTTTGGTGCAGGTTGATTGGTATAGTTTTACAGCAGTATATCTCACAGTGATAGTGTGATAGTCATTCCATCATTCTACTTATATTTCAGGTCGGTTGGACAGGGAAAGTATAGGTGGTTGTATCCACCTTCCGGTTGTAGTCGGAGAACATAGGGGGTTGTAGCCTCCTTCTGGTTGTAGCCAGAGAATTGGGGAGTTGGAGCTTCCCTCAAGTTGTATCCTGAGAAACTAGGGGTTCAGAGCCTCCTTCCAGTTGTAGCTGGAGAATTGGAAGTTGGTTCTTCCTTGAATGCAATTCTTGACATATAAAAAAAGCATTCCATGGTTTTCTCCTGCATTGGGTTTCCACATAAATATTGGTGTATTGTGTATTGTGCATTGTGTGGATGTGTTTGTTATTTTTTAGTATTCACTCATGAATGTTAATGCTTATGATACAATAATATATTGATGATGAACAGTTGAACATGGTTGAATAAGTAAAAGAATATACTTTTTGGTTTAAAGGATTAATAAATGGTATAATTTCTCATTACTGATTCAACCAACCCCCCCCCCTCTCTCAGTAATCCAACAATTGGTATCAGAGCATGTTCCTTCAGTTAAAAATTTGACCACTGGAAGGAGATCATGGATTATTCTGAGAATGGAGTACTAATGTTTAATGGTCATAATGGTTTAAAGTATGAGATATGGAGTGGAAGGATGAAAGTATTTTTTGAGGCACATGGATATGATATTTGGCAATCAGTTGCTATAGGATATGACAGGCTATAGGATATAACAGTTCAAAAAGGGAAAAGACTACAGCCAAGAAGGAATTGAAGAAGAATAACATAATAGCAATGGATTTCATCTCAGAAGGATTGCCTAATCTGGTAAGAGAAAAGGTTTTTAAATGTTCATCAACCAAAGAACTTTGGGATAAGTTACATAATATGTATTCTTCACCCATCACAGATTCAGAAAATGCCAAAGAATATGCAAGTACAGATCAAGAAGAAAGATGTCCATCATGTCAAACAAATTCATAAGATGAAGAGTACATAATCAACAGAAGTATGTTGTTTTGCTTTAATTGTGAAAAACACAGACATCTTGAAATGGAATTCCATGAAGGAAATGAGATAGAAAAACTAATTGAAATAGAAGATGATTATGAAGAAAAACTGATTAGTGCTTTAGATAAACTAAGAAAAGAAAGAAAAGAAAAAAAGTCACTCAAGAAAGAATTGATGAAACAAAAGGAAAGTGTTCACATTTTTGAAGAAGCCAAATAGGTCATCGAGAACTTAAGAACTCAACTAGAAATAAGCTAGAAATATCGAAGAAAATCTTGAAGATCAAAAGTAGTATTTGGAAGCCAGCATAGTTTCACACAAAAGGAAGAAGTAGAAATGAGAGAGAAGATATTGACAAATCATCTTAAGGAAAAAACTAACTATCTAAACCATCTTGAGGCAAAGTTTGGTCAAGAAGAGAAAGGACTTGAAGAAGAAATAATCACATTAAAAATCCATCTTGAAGAAGCGAAGAGAAAAAAAGAAGTCATGAAGTCTCAGATAATGAAGAAAGAATAAGAGGTTGAGAAGCTTGAAGAAGAAGTTGTCACATTGAGAAGTAAAATTGTCAAGCTCAACAAGAATGTTGAAGAGATAGAAAAATATGCATCAGTTGTAGAGAATGAAGAGAAGCACTCTAGGTTTCTAGAAAAGAAGAATGAAGAAAAGAGCAAGATTTGTGCAGAAGTACTCAAAGGAAGGAATCATGGTCAACAAGAATCTAAGAAAAATAATAAAGATACATCTTCAAGAATACCATACATGTTCAAGCCACAAAGAAGCTTCAATCATGATCATGATTAGTCAAGGTGGAAGTTCAGAAGGACTACACCACAAAGAAGATCATTCACTCACAGGTATGTAAATTTCTTTTATGGTCATTGTTTCTATTGTACTAACTTTGGACATAAGTTTGCATATTGCAGGGATTATAAAAGAAATGTTCAAGCAAGAAATGCTTATGTGGCCCCACATAACATTGAATGTTACAAATGTGATAACTATGGAAACATAGCTCGTGATCGTAGAAACATGATCGATACTTTCATGAAAGAGGACATTGATATTAGATATAAGAAAGCATGGATAAAATAATAGGAAGTAAATGTGAACAAATACCAGGTCCCAAAGATCACACGATTGGAAATAAAACGAGACGAAAACGAATATACAAAGAAAAAGGAAGATGTTAGATATAGAAAGGTTTGGAAAAGAAATGAATGAAAAGGAGGAAAGGTAAATAAGGAACATGTTCAAGAGATTGTACTTTCAGGTATTGTAGTGAAAGATGAATCCATAGACAGAAAGAAAAAATTCATATTTCAGAGAGATGATAAATCTATCGATGAAGATGATGATGACTCTGCATCAAAGCCGTAATTTTTCTAAGCCATTTGGCTTAGAGACTCCTGGGTAATATGAATATTAGATAGGGGGATTCTATGCGGTAGCTGAGATAAACCAGAGAACCATCCTTCAAGTAGCTTATAGAGTTTGAGTAGACAGATTCAGAGTAGTTAGTTAGCAAAAGTACAATATGATAGATTAATCAGTTGTAGTAGTGAAGACTTTGTGATAGTACAATGATATATGGGCCAGAATTATGGACAGTTGTGTAGAAAAGTCTTGGAAAATATGGATAGATATGTATTCGTAAGAACACTTAGTAGGTTTGAATAAATATATGACAGTGGACAAGAGCATGGATTCATAGATTGGTTCAGAGAGTGGTTCAGAGACAAAAGAACATTATCACAATGGATGATAATTACACAGGAATATTTGAATGCTTATTCTTGAATTATTTTCATATATGTCAATTGATTACACAAGGAAGAACCAATGGAAAATAACTCCAAAAGGAAACAGGTACAGGAAGACTTATATTTTTTTCTACACAACATCTTGCAAAGAAGTTAAGAGAGAGAAACACAACCAAAAATATAGGTAGAAATATCATTAAGATAATTTTTCAGACAGAGAGGTAAGAATAGAGGTATGATTCCAGGGGAAGAGATTCATCAGATGTAGGATAGAGAGTTAGATTCTTAGAGAGAGAGCACAAAGGCATGTTTCCAAGGGGAGATATTGTCACAAGGGAAGAATGAGCGATATGACTTCAATGTTGCATCATAGTGATATCATTTTTCAAAGGGGGAGATATTATTCATATGAAGGAAGAGAGAATAATCAAAGGCTTAGAAACACAAAGAAATATCAAAGGCATTTATATAGAGGGACCATCCCTAAGGAGAGTTTAGTCAAGGGGAGAAACCCCAAAGGGAGATACCCTTCGCCATTAATGTCAAAGGGGGAGATATAGAAACATTGATGAGAAGTATAAGCATGAATGTTATCATGACTAAGTGTTGCCATCAATGCCAAAGGGGGATATTGTCAGACAATTGTCTTAGGTTGATGGACAGTTGGTATGAATTGTTGGTTGTCACCGATGTCAACCCTTGGGGAGTGATATTATATATTGATGTCAACCCTTGGAGAAGTCGGGTAGAGAATTATGGTAGCACAAAGGCATGGGTAAGATACCTAAGTATTTTTTAGTTATAAAGGCATGAAGATAATTGAATTTACATGTAAGACTATTCTATATGGATAGTATATGTCATGCCATTTCCGATGATATGTGGAATGTCACATAAATCCTCATGGTTAGAGAGTTATGGTCATATGAAGTTGGAAAACCTTCATGAGTTATTCAGAAGCCCCTAGAAGGTCAAAGAAGTCAATTATTCTATAAGTTCCTAGAAGAAGTGTACTAGTCAAATTGATGGTAACTAGGATTTAATCATGGGTATAGTTGTTGCATTAAGAAAATAATTAAAAATAAATTAGTTGAACAAGAAGTTGTGAGTTTGGTAATTATGGTAAAGTAGTTGTGATGAGAAGATTGAATAGTCAAAGTGGTTGGCCAAGAAATAAATTAAATAATAAATTGGTTGCAACAAAAAGTTAGTTAAGGGAAAAGAAGTTATTAATTGACTAATTGTAGAAAAGTTAGTTGCAACAAGAAGTTGTGAGTAAAGATAAATTATTTAAATAATAAAGTAGTCAAAGTGGTTGCAAAGAGAAATTATTTAAATAATAAAGTTGTTCTAACAAGAAGTGGTGATTTTACTGTTTATGGATAATTCAAAGTGGTTGCAAAAGAAATTAATTAAATAATAATTTAGTTGCAACTAGAAGTGGAGAATTTTCTATTTGTAGCAAAGTGAGTTAGAAGTGGATAAGTGGTTAGAGGTGGGTTATCCCTAAAACAAGGAAAGTGGGTTAAGTTGGTTAGAAGGTAACCCCTTGAGGAAGCTACATGGAAGTATAAATAAGAGAGAAAGACTCTCCCATTAGTATCTATTGAATATCATTGAATATATATTTTGTGAAACGTTATTTGGGCAACTATTATTGATAGAGAAAAGTGTGACAGAAAAATTGTGACAGGAAAAGTGCGGAAGAAAAAGTGTGGCAGGAAAATCGCGGCGGGAAAGTGTAGCAGAAAAATTGCAATAGAAAAACCATAGCAGAAAAAGTGTGGTAGAAAAATCACGGCAAAAAAAGTGCGGCAACAAAGTCGCGACAACAAAACCGTGGCAACAGAATCCTTCAAGAAGAAAAAAAGTATTGTTTTCATATGTGTAGTATTGAACTTATGAATCTAGTTGAGGGTTTGCCTTCTAAATCTATTGGATTCCCTCTTGGAAGTTTAGGGCTTGTTGTAGAATGGTTTTGAGGCATATCTATTGAAGTATATTGTTAGTGCACTTAGTTTGATTTATTGTCATATCTTGTGGTGTACTGTGAGAGACACTTGTTAGTGTTATTGGTATATGATTGTCTTATGAATGATACATCCTTGAGGTTACATAAAAGTGAGGTTATGGCACATGGTTTGATGTAAGGGTTTATGGTATTTGGTTATGGATAGTGTGATGTATTGCTAGAGAAATGTTGATGGTTATATTGATATATGTATTTGGTATATGGTTGAGGTACATGTTGGGTACATGGTTGAGACAAGTAGTTGATGAGTTGGCACATACATGAGGCCTATAGTTTATGACGTTGGTACATCTTGCTGAGTCATAGTTGATGTGTAGTTGATGCATGATTGATACATACTCGGTACATGGTTGGAGGCACTTGTTAGTAGTATTGTTGACACATCATTTATGGATGATGTAACATACTTGTTTTGGTATATTATTAGAAGCACATATCGATCTTGGTGATGATTATGAGTTGTTGTGATATGCTTGGTTGATGCACATCTTGGTGATATTGTGCATATGGTTTAGATTTGTGTTGGTGATTTATCTTAGTGAGTAGATCTAAGTTGGTTGATAAGATTGATGAGACATGTTGTTTTCATAGGTTTTTTGGACAGGTTGTTATGATAGGTTATTTGTACAGGTTTGGTGCATGGTTGATGCACTTGTTTATGGTATAGGTTAATGCATGGTATATGTTGGCACGGGTTACTAGTACAGGTTGTTTGGTGTAGGTTTATTGGTATAGGTTTACAGTAGTATATCTCACAGTGATAGTGTGACAATGGTTCGATCATTCTACTTATATTTTAGGGCGGTTGGATGGGGAAAGTATAGGTGGTTGTAGTCACCTTCCGGTTATAGACGAAGAACATAGGGGGTTGTAGCCTCCTTCTAGTTGTATCCATAGAATTGGGGAGTTGGAGTTTCCCTCAAGTTGTAGCCTGAGAAACTAGGGGGTCGAAGCCTCCTTCCAGTTGTAGTTGGAGAATTGGAAGTTGGTGCTTCCTTGAATGTAATTCTTAACATATAAGAAAATCATTATGTGGTTTTCTCCCGCATTGGGTTTCCACATAAATATTCGTTTATTGTGCATTGTGTGGATGTGTTTGTTATTGTTTATTATGAACTAATGAAGGCTAATGCTTATGATACAGTAAGATATTGATGATGAACATATGAACATGGTTTAATAAGTAAAATAATATACTTTGTGGTTTAAAGGATTAATAATTGGTATAATTTCTCATTACCGATTCACCCCCCTTCTTAGTAATCCAAAAGAGTATCTTATCATATGGCTAAGGATAAATCCATCTTTTCTTCTCTAAATGATTGTAACACTAAGGAAATATTTGTTGGTGATAATAAATCTCTTAGTGTTGTAGGGTTTGGAACAATTCTAGTAGATAATAGTCATTTCAATGTTGTATTATGTGTTCCAAGTCTTTCCTGCAACCTTCTATCAATGTATCAAATCACTCATTCAGGTGAAAGTAAAACCCTAGATTTTTCACCTCATCAAGTTGTAATCAAGGATCTAAATGATCCTAAGCATGTTCTTGCAACTGGAATTATTGATGAGATTACCAAGTTGTACAAGTTTGACAACTTTGGGTCATCATCTTTTCCATCAGTTTTTGTTTCTCATAGTGATGACTTGAGAAAACTTTGGCATGGGCAGTTTGGTCATATAAACCATTGCTCATTGTAGTAACTATGTAATTAATAGATGTTGACTATTTTTCATCTTGTTTTTTTGCAGAGATGGTCTGTGTGTCAGTTGTGTTCTCAACAAACAACATCGAGACAATTTTAACAAACATGTCTCGACCCTTTTACAGCTTATTCACAATGAATTGTGTGGTCCCCTTTCTTCTCCTTCTATTTTTTGGGTTCAAGTATTTCGTAACTTTCATTGATGGCGTCTCTAGACGCACTTGGGTTTACTTCTTAAAACTTAAGTGTTTTACAAGTTTTTGGCCTATAAGGCCCTTGTAAAAAAAAAAATTGGACATCAAATTCAAAGGTTAAGAGAAGATAATGGAGGTGAATATGTGAACAACAATTTATAAGTTACTACACTGCATAGGACATCCAAATTCAACACATTATTCCAAATAAACCACATCAAAATGGTGTTGTTGAGAGAAAGAATCACACATTAAAAGAAATGGATAATTGTATGATCAAATCTAAGGGATTAAGTCTTAATTATTGGGAAGGATCCATTAACTATGTAAATTACATAGTAAATCACACTCCCACAAAGGCTCTAAAAAATCTAACACCAGAAGAAGCATGGAATAAAATTAAGCTAGATGTAAGTCACTTATATGTATTTGGTAGTGTATCATGGGCTCACATTCCTGATGAGAAAAGGAAAGATTTATGTAGTGTAGCATGGGCTCACGTTCCCGATGAGAAAAGGAAAGATTTATATCCTAAAAGTGAGAAGTGTATTTTTGTTGGATATTTTCAAGATGTCAAAGTTTATGGACTTCTTAAACCTGATTCTAATGAAATCATTATTAGAAGAGATGTTAAATTTGATGAAAATTTATTGGCCTATGAGCCTAATTCGACATTTTTTCCTTCTTCGACCTATGAGCCATCCACGACATTTGTGCCATATTCTATTTCTATTCTAGTTTCTTCTTCTTCAAATGATGACAGTGAGGATGAAAATCCACCTCTACCTTCTCACCTTCCTCCGGATGATTCCATTGAACATGAACCTACACCATCACCACAACTTCCCAGATGGGTCCATTCAACTTGAGAAGCAATTGGTGATCCTTCATATGAACATCATACATGTTCACAGTTCCAACGAACCTCTTCTATTTTGGCTCATTTTCAGAGACTTGTGATCTAGAAAAAATTGCAGAATCTTTAGGTCATCCAGATTGGGACACAAAAATGAATGAAAAGTATGGTGAATTATACTTGGGATCCTGTACCTCTTCTAAAAGGAAGAAAATTTGTGAGATGTAAATGGGTGTATAAAACTAAGTATTCATAATATGGAAGTGTTGAAATACATAAGGCTCAGTTAGTTTCCTAAGGATTCTCTTAAGTTGATGGCATAGACTACAATGAAACCCTTTCCCCTATAGTCAAAATGAATTCCATCTTCCTTGTTCTATCCCTTGTTTCCTCGCATACATCGGAGGTCCATAAAATGGATGTTAAATATGATTTCTTGCATGGGTATTTGCAAGAATAATTGTACATGGAACAACCTCTTCGCTAGTCTAGATGACTCTAACCTTGTTTGTCGCCTTAAGAAATATCTTTGTGGTCTTAATCAAGACCCTCGATCTTGGTATGCCAAAATGGATAGATTTCTTCTTGACACCCGCTTTTCTAGATTCCATTATTATTCTAATGTCTATACCAAGAAAGTAGGAAGCCATCTCATAATCCTTGTTGTTTATGTTGATGAACTTATCCTCATTGGTAGTGACCCTAAACTTTTAAACCATGTGAATACTTAAGAAGAAATTTGAAATGAATGCTTAGGCTATTTTCATTACTTCCTTGGCCTCCAACTTTTTCAAACCAAGGAAGGAATATTTCTTTCTTCATCTAAGTATGCATGTGACCTTATTCAACAATTTCACACGAATGATTCTAAACCAACCCCTTCTCCCTTCTAGTCTAGATTCAAACTTGTTGTCACTTGTACTCCTCTTGAAGTTGATGCCACTTTCTACCATCAGTTAGTTGGTAGCCTCTTATATTTGACTCATACCCATCCTTATATGTCCTTTGTTGTTGGTTTTGTTTCTTAGTACATGTAAACACCACATGAAATCCATTGGAAAGAAATAAAAGGATACTTTGGTATCTCTGGAGTACAATTCAGTTTGAGACACATTACAACTCAGGGGGTACTCCTTCATTGGTTGGTTTCACTGATTTAAATTTTTCCAGCAACCCTGGTGATCATAATTCTATTGCAAGTTATGTTTTCAGTCATGGTTCATGAGCTATCACTTGGGCTTGTAAGAAAAAACAAACTATTTCTCTTTCTTCAACAAAAGAAGAGTACAAAGAAGCGGTTAATACAAGTTAGGAAGACTTGTGGCTTCGATAGATCCTTTCAAAGTTTGGATTCTAGCAGCAACATCCAACCACCCTCTGGTGTGACAATTAGAGTTCCATAAAGAAAACCAAAGATCCAGTTCAACATCAACACAATGAAAACACAAGCTACACATGCACTTCATTAGAAAACACATTCATGATTGAGTTATTGAAGTGCTCTTCTACCCTTTAGAATATAAAGTTGCAAACATTTTCACAAAGTCTCTTACAGAAGAAAATTTATCCAAACTTCAATCTATGTTAGGAGTTTAGGAAGTTGTCAGTAAGAGGGGATAGGCTCTAATACCTCATTCCTTCTCCTATTGTGTCACCTTTATAAATCCTTCAATCATATCCCAATTGTTTCTTAATGGGAGATGTTAGGATAATTAGACACTTGGTAGTTAGTTAATATCAACTTGGTCTAATGCATCATTATGTTAATGTGTGTTTCTTAGTGTGTTTCTTTAGTATGCATTAGTATTCATTTGCAGTTAGGAAATATGATGATCACAATATGTTCCCAACATAGAGTGATATAACAACTCATATTCTACTTGATCCTAGCATCTACATTGATCCATGATTAACACCTGATTGTTCCATGATCTCTATTTAAAGATCATGGAGGGTCATTTGTCAATGATCAATTGTGAGAAAATATCTTTTAAATCTCTTTGTAATATTTTCTTTTTCATTAATAAATTTCTCCTAGTGGCCACATTGGTTGGGGCCATGGATTATTCCCCATAGGGGTTTTACCACACAAAAAAATCAATGTGTTGATCTTTGATATGGTTGTAAGAGTGCTTATTGAAGGTGTTCATCCTTTACTATAATACTTGTGTTTTCGAACATGTGTGCCCCTTTGATCCTTTATAATATGAATTAACATGTGGATGAATTAGAACTAGCATATATGTTAGGGTTTTTTTCCTTTCATCTTGCATGATCAATATCCTTTTCCATTATCTCCTTAGGATACAATGCATCAGGTTGTGACACTAAACTTCCCTTCCATTTATTTGTGTCGTAACTTGGATGGTAGAGGCTACTAATAATGGGCACCCCAGTTAGCACTTGTCTTGCCATTTTGGTGCCAATATTGAATTTCTTTATAGGCTCAATAGCCCTCTTATCCCCACCCTGAATTTGTGTTAAATCCGCATAACTTCTTCCCAACATTTTTCTATCCATTCCTTATGGGGGTCCCGCATTTATGATTCAATTTTCATTGTTCCATTGCATACCGCAGGTTGCGCTTTTGAGCCCAATGCCAAAATAAGTTTTCCATTTTCTTCTTACTTTTTATGCATTCTCGTCAACCTCTTTCGTTTTCATCTATTGCTTCTACATTTTTAAACCCTATATCTAGAGGAAACATGTTGATGAGTGTTTATATCTTGCACATCCCTTTTTTTGCATCTTGTTTTGCATAGGTATGCGTTTTTCACTTGGAACATAGTTTATTTCCCTATGACACTTATTTACTCCACTACATTATGACATTGTTTTATTCCTTTTCATGTTTTTCTAATAGAAAAAGACACAAAAAAATCAAATATTTCAAAAAAGAGAGAGTGAGGGGAGAATCAAGATCTTTACTTTTTACATGTGGTATTAGTTTCAGTTGTGTCACCCTTGAATAAAGGACCAAATTTTGAGTCTTTTTCTTGACAAGCTGGTTTTTAGTATTTCCTGGGGAGCTAAGCCATGATTTTTGAGTTTTACTCCTCACATTGGTTACTCTTCCAATAACTATGGATAATATGTCAATGCATCCTACATTTCAAATTTATATCATTGTTCCTTCTTGCGTCAAATTCTACCCAAGTCACCATTATGTCATGCTTCTATTCAATATATGTATTTAGCCTGTGTCGTACATTCCTCAAGATTATTGACCATCCATGTCGACCTTCCATGTTGTCTTGTTCCCAGTTGCATCATTATCAGTGTTCTTTACTCGTTCTAGTGTGAAACTCCCTCACTAACTTTTAATTAACAAGTCATCTCTTTTCGAATACAACACATTACTATGAGATATTGACCTATATTTGATAACACCTTCGACTTACTTAGATCATTGTTAGGTTACCATGTTCTCATTAGATGACATTTTATTTATGGTTGTTGACTGAGTGGTTTCTCATTTGTTCAATGACAAGACCATTATTCAGGTATTGGGATTCATGTTGTACCTTGGTTTCCATTTTTATCATTGGTTCAATTCCTCACCTCTATCAACATATTTCATTATGATTTGTTTCTTAGAGGGTCCTTTTCATGCATTATTTTCCTTTGTTGCATGTGAGAGACATAATCAATGGTGTGTTATTAAACCCATAGTACAACACCTTCAAATCATATTCATAATGTTTTCTCTTGTTGGATAATGGGGGATTCCTTAATTTCTTCCTTCTAGTAGATCTCTTCCCATTGACAATGAATCATTTTCTCTAGGAACGAGATCTAGAGATTTTATAGTACCTTGGGGATTGCAATCATTACAAGTAAGTTCCCTCAATATTTATAGTGGGAATGTATCAATCTCCTATGATTGATAGATTCTACACGTATTCAATGATAGCACATCTATTTGCAGTTTCTAAGATTTGTGAGGCACCTTGATGTGCATTATTGTTATCAGTGGGTTGTTTCACATGTATTAATGATATACATTAATGACATGTATTAATGATATACATTAATGACATGTACTCAAACAATTTCTCCCATGTTCAACTTTGACTCATTTATTCACAAGGTGTATATTTTTACCTTTGGTAGATTTGAATTGAAGACCTTGGGTTGTAGTAGAATTTCCTCTTTATTCTAATTCATGTGTTGCATAGACAATACCACCTACATATATGACATTGGTCCTTTTGGAGAACTAGTTTTTACACCTTACAATTCCAATTTTTATCTTGATGTAGATTGAGACATAGATCCACTTTGTATTTTCGTGTGGCTATGATCTGTATTTGACATGGATCCATCGTGTACCTTATTCATGGTCATGATTTCTACATTTATTTACTTCATGGATCCATAGTGTGCTTGATTTTGTGGCCATTCTTCTTCCCACTTGAGCATGATTATGGCCACCTCATGGAAGAGAGTCATTTGACACTTTGGTTTCTATTGTAGGTACTTTTCCAATACAAACTTTTTCAAACTCCACTTGGTCCCACTTGGAATATTCCTTCATTTTTTATAATGTATTTCATCCATAATATTCCCTTCTAACTTCATACATTAGGGGGCATATGTTATAGCATTATTTGACACCATCATGTCTCTAATTCCCATACGACCTTCATATTAATCCCTTGTAGTAATTTATCATTCTAAAGCATGATTAAAAAACATATTTTTCCATTCACACACTCTTTTCCCTTGATAAAGGTGTGTATACATGTTCCTTGTCTTCACAAAGGTGTGAGTGCCTTGAAAAGTGGGCAAAAGAATAACAAATTATTGAAAATCACATACTCTTGAGCAAGTTTTACAGGATCCATACACTTCCACCTCCCTAAAACCCATTACCAACTACCTCAACCAATTCAAAAAACTATAAAAAATGAGGCCTAATGTTGGATAAGGGGCAACACTACCATATTGTCACCCTTATGCTGAAGCAGTCATAGGTGACTGCAAATCTAAAATTTTATGACCTTCTTGTCCCATAAACCTTATTTTTTGAGTTGTGTCTTCTACCTTTTGGATTTTAGGTTGAAACTTCTTATTTTACTCAATCATTTTCTTGGTAAAGGATTTGGAGTCTAGAATTTTTCCAAAGTGACCCAAGATTAGAGGAACCTAGACAATGGTTACAAAAGGTTCCAACAAAAGAATATCAAGTAAAATTTTAATCTATTTTTATCAATGATAAAATGAAGATGTCACTTCTCCCCCTCCCTCGAAAATTCTTATTGACCTCAATTTGTGTTTGTATGTGTGAATTAGCTTGCCTAATAAGTTAGTTAAAGTTAGTTATTTTTGTACTTTCTTTCTGTATAACCAATTACATTGTGAAAGGTTGATGTTTCTTTGTGTGTAGGTCTTAAAGTTTGGATTGCATTCGTGACAATCATAGTAGGATCAACATACAAGATACATCTCAAGGTAACCATTGGAACGAGGTACTTGATTCCTTCAACCAAAAATTATTTATTGCAAGTATTTAAAGTTTGACTTTGGGAAAATAATTTTGTTACTCTTGGCATTGCTCTGTAATAATTTGACCCTAGCTATTAGGATCTTTTTATCCAAAACAATAACCAATAGTGGGTGATAGATGGTGAGATACATTTAGTGGGTGAGATTTCTAAAATGGAGATAAATATTGGATGGTCTCTAGTGATGAAAAATTAGATCTCTCCACACCCTTTAAAAATACCTTTGATATAATTAAAGAATTAATTATGCTTTTAGATCATGAATACATAGATTGTTTGTATTAATTCTTATGTATCCAAAATAATAAAAACTAATCCATAATGTAGAGGAATGCATGCTCAAATGCTATATTTTTAAAATTGAATTACCTTAGGAAACATTTTTTTCGAATAACTATTTATAAACAATTTTTGGCATCTATATAACTGAACTAAAATCAACTTAAATTGGAATATTAACCCTAGATTTATCAAGCACTGAGAAGGTTCAAATCTTTGAGGTGTAAAACTTTTCAATGGTGTATAAATACATGAAAAATAATGGGAGTGGAGAATCCACAAGTTTTCTCACCATTAAAATGGTTTGTTCCTTCAAAGATTTGATCCCTCTCAACACTTGATAAATCTAGAGTTAAGATGAATATACACTAGTTTATATGATAAAATCCAATGCAACCTAAGCATTACACTTCAACATTCATGACAATATCCCTACACTAAGATGTATAATGCACCTATTAATGCATCAACTAAAGACATGGTATTTGTGTATTAACGAGTACTTCGAGAAAATGATTTTAAAATAAATAATTCTTTCCCAAATATATATGTAAAGAAAAGTTTGGTCAATGATGTGTATTCATGATTAAAAATACTTTTTTGAATGCTCAAATGTTTTTATTTATGGTATGTATTGTTTTTATGTTGTTAGATAAGATTATGATGTATACATCAATTAGGTAGGGTTTCCCTCTAGCACCATATCTTTATATTCTTGTTGCATATGTTTTGAGTTATTTGTTTGAGGTTGTCAAGGTATAGGGTTAAATTAGAGGAATTTCAATTACGTGGAAAGGGGAGCTGATTAATAACCACTTTGTAGATGATTCATTGTTTTACATTTAACCTTACATTCAACTTTTTCGGGGTTCATTTGAAAAATCTATGAATTGTTTGAAATTTTTATGCAATGAATTTGGGGTGGTCATGAAAGATAACAAGACTAATTATTGGTTGATTGGTGTGGAGGATAAACTTCATTCAATTTATCATTCTTAAATGAAATAAATGGATGGACACATTATGCACTACTTGGGTATTCCATTTGATATCAACCTTTCCCCATTAGATGTTGGAATAGTATTTTGAAAATATTAAGAGAAAAATCCAATGTTGGTGGTATATAGATCTTCCACCTATAGGACATATGATGGATTTTAGAAATAGGACATATGATGGCTTTTAGAAATATTATGGTAAGAATTATATATATATATATATATATATATATATATATATATATATATATTCCTCCTAGTTTCCTTCCAATGTCCACTTTTCTTGTTTTGAAGAACCTGTTAAGAGGGTTACTTTGGTATAATTTTAGTAGTTTTCAATCATTTGCAATAACCCCCATGAAATATTTGTAGCCTTCCCAAGGATAAAGGAGGGATCATCCTTATTAACATTAAATTGAAAGGAGCAATGTTATCAACCAATGGATTATGGATTGTTGTTTTGAGATGAGTGTTGGAAATGTTTGTTGTAGTGTATAAGAACTTATATAATAAGCATTGCAATAGTTAAGGGTAAAGGGGGGCAGTTTATTATTACTGGTATCCTTTCTACTACTCGAGATTTTAGTATTGTTGGCTCCCTTGTGATGCATGGAATGTGGGAGGTTTGGAAGAGAATTGCATCAACTTTCAACCGATAGTGGATATTTGCAGGAGAGGATTTGATTTGGCTCACAATTAAATTTGGATGATGAATGATCAATTTTCTAGTTTGGTACTCTCCTTGAGACTCCTCCCAAATATTCCAATAAAGAAAGAGATTTCTAAATGTGAATATCTATGGGAGGTGTAATCCATAATTTGGAAGAGTTAGTGAGATATGTCATGGGATTTTGATCTATTATTCTCAGATTAAATTCCAAATCAAGAGATTGAAGTGCTAGTCTTAGAAAATGAGCTATATAATTTCAATCCATGTAGAACATGCCCCATTAAAAAAGAGTGGTTATGGATATATAGTAAACCCATATGGATTTACAATGCCCATAGGTTCTACCAATTCCTTAGCCTCCCTTTCTCTTTTATGGAGAAAGTAAATGAGTGTTGTAATTTATCACACATGTAGAGTCTAAAATGAGTGATTCACGTACATACAATGTGGTCCAATAGACTTTTCTTCAAGTTGAGAGTCCCTGATTAGCTTAATATCTATTAGGGACTACTCACCAAGACGTGACTCTTGTGGTTGGGTTTAACAGATGCATTGTATGTACAATAGGATCAACTAGAGACAATGCATCACTTATTTTGGAGCTATATGGTTAACTAAGAATGTTGATATTATGTATTGAATACCTCACCATTTATCTTCCTCAACTAAGTTCATTGAAAATTTGTTTTATTAAGGTGTGATGAATTTATTGTATCATTATCTTTCATGAGAGTTTGGAAATCTGTAAGAATTATGGTGTTGCAAATTTTATAGAATATTCAACCATGTAATAGTATCTTCAATAAATATGCATTCTCTTTTAATGCTTTCAATTTTTTATTATATGATATTAAAATCTTTAACACAATGCTCTTACCTAATATGCAACAATTTTTAGTTGAATCACGTTCTAATATAAAGTTTAAAAGTGTAATACATTCAAGTTCTTCAATACAAGTAACATATTTAAAAAAATAAAAGATATTCAAGTATGTCATTCTTTTTACTAAATAACATATTGATTAAATTTTAAACAATAAAATCTTAAATTAGTCGTTCAAACTATATAATCTTTGTCCAATATCAATTTAATGGTATTTTTGATGTAATTGTATTATATTTATACATAATATGATAAGACAATGTGTAATTGAAGCGTGTTTTAATATAAACTTGAAAAGTGTACTACATTCAAGTTATACTTTATTAGATAAGAAAGACCATTAATGTAGTAAATCTACAAGTTTGATTACATATCTTTCCCATTTACACTTCCACTATTGACTGAAAACCATTAATATCAAAGAGAAGTTTTACTATTAACATAGAAACAAGTTGACAAAGTAATACCATAACACAAAAATAAAACAATTCATATAGAGACATTTTCTACCCTAGAAACCCAAATGTAGAAACCAACATTCAATGGTTGCTCAGTCTATTTTGATAATCTCTAGTTACAATGAATCTCATGGCTCTATGTATTTTCAAGAATTTTCATAGTTCCTTCTCATTTACATTCTCTCCTCCTAGCCAAAATACCCTTTGAGAGTGAAAGTACAAGAAGGAATAGGGAGAGATAGGGGTAATGGGAATTCCAAGGGATTGACCTTTCAATTCCCATTCTTCTCTCCCTTGTCCTCTCCTATTCTATTTTTTTTTATTTTAATTAATTCATGTTTTCTTTGTGTTTGTCTTATTCCACTTTAATTTGCATTGTCTTTTACATAGTTACTAACCTTTATTAATTGTTGAATTTCATTATATACCAAGGCTTACAATCATTTCTTTGTGTTCAAATCCATTTTGTATCAAATACTAATGGATCATAGTGTCTGAATACTCTTCTCAATGTTTCTAAAAAACATTTGGCTAGTACTTACACTTATGATCCGGATTTTATGAGAAGAACGAAATGACTACAAATTATTAACAGGTGCTTAACACAAAATAACAAAGATACAGTAAAAATGTTTTTCTATTCAATAAGGAAATAGGTTGAAACTGTAAAATGCAGTGGAAAACAAGCTTGTTGGAATGGTGGTGGCTTATCTTTTAGAAGAGATGTGACGGTTGTGCTCATTCGCAAGAAGATGATTACAATGAGGCTCTGAAAGCCTTTTTACAATAAATAGGAATGCCAAAAACCCTAGACATCCAAAAACCTAACCCTAGGAGATGAAGCACCAAAAGTCATGTGGGCCTCGTTTGGGTAAGTTAGTACATCAACTTCTTGAGCTCGTAACTTTTTCATACGATCTCTGTTTTAGGCGCATGATAACCCGTAAGAAAGGTATCGTCGAGGAGATTCATTTTGGGGGAACCATGGAAGGAACTTCCATGTTTCTCCTCATTTTCCCAAAAAAATTTCCTTTAGGGCCTCAACGGCTCCAGAAGTTTGAGGACCCGAAAAACTACTAAAAATAGTAAATTACCAAAATTGCCAGAAAATTGTTTTGATCCAGTTGGAAAAGGTGGGTGGCCACTGATATCCACATGGATCAATCCTCCCTCCTTAGGAAGAAATGGTCTCCATTGTGTTGATTTCCCCCATCAGATGAGGAAAATTATGTTTAATTTGGCCCCGGGTGAGCCACTTTCCTTGGTGCAAGAACTACCCTGCTTTGACGACTCGATAAAGTTGGATCCTTTGTTGTCGAGTGCCCTTGATTTGTGTGTACACAATCTAATCATTGGATGCCCATTGTATGCAGTCGAGTTTGAGCTCTATTGGTGTCAGATGTTCTGCTACTTCTGAGGTGTCCAATAATTGTGGGAAATAAGGGCGAAGGAGATCCACGTTGAACATTGGGTGTAGGCCAAGGAAAGGAGGAATGTTGAGCTCAAAATCATTATCCCCCACAGCCTTGGTGATGGTGTACGACTCATAATGGAGTGTGCGAAGCTTCTGATGGGTTCCTTTAAGGCGTTCTTTTTTAAAGTGAAACCAAACGTTGTCGCCCCCCTGAAACTTATGTGGCACCTGATGTTGATCATGGCACTACTTGTACTTGTCATTGGACTTCTATAGGATATCCTGAACCTGTTGGTGGATGTGTTGGACCCCCTCAATGAACCGGGTGGCTTTGTCAGCTTCAGTTGGAGCAGGAGATGAGTCGGTCGAGGTGATCGCAAGGGGAAGTGCAACATCTATGGGATCCAATGGTTGGAATCCCAACCCCACCTGAAAGGGGTTGTGGCCGGTTGAGCTATGCAGGGCTTGTTTGTAGCTATGTTGGACATAGAGAAGGCTCTCATCCCATGTGCGAGGGTTATTGGAATTATACATGCGAAGGATATGCACAATCATTCGATTTACGAACTTAGTTGGCCATCTATCTGGGGGTGGAAGGCCATGGATTTGGTGAGTTTGGTGTCCAGCAGTGACCAGAGGCTCGACCAGAATGTGATGAGAAATCGACTATCCCAATCTGAGACAATGGTTTGTGGGATTCCAAAATATGTACCTAGACTCGTTCAAATAAGAGCTTGGCAGTGGCCTCTATTGTGATTTTGTTCTTGCAGGCAACCAGAATTGCCATCTTAGAAAAGTGATCAACAACCACAAAAACACAGTCATTTCCCTGCTTGGTGGAAGAAAGGCTTGATATGTAGTCCGTTGAGATAGATTCCCATGGCCTGTTAGGAGTAGGAAGAGGGGTGTACAAGACCTTTTCTTAGTGGTCGGTTTGGCAATAGCATAGGTAGTGCAGGACCTGATATACTTGATGACCTCCTGTCGAAGTTTCGTCCAGCAGAAAAATTTTTGTAGCATCGCCACTGTCTTTTTGACACCAAAGTGTCTTTCCACCTAACTGTAGTGGGCTTCCTAGATCAGCTTTGCTCGCTCACTTGATGGAACAAAGATATGGCCCAGACGATAGAACAACCCATCCTGAATATGGAAATTATCGACAACTACGTTTGCACCAAACATTTGGTAGGTGGTGGCGAAGTCTGGGTATGTCTCATAGAGTTGGGGCCATCCAGAGGTCTCATGGCCGCAAGAGTCTATCACCGTGGTGAGTGCCGTGACTGGCGGTTTGCAGAGGCAATCAACAACATGATTGGTACTTCCTGTTTTATACTTGATGTTGAGGTGGAATAGCTGCAAGTATGTGGACCACTTTTGATGGCGGTCATTTTGCAATTTTCCTTGTGTCTGCATGAATTGCAATGGCTTATGATCAATGTGGATGACTGTCTCCTTCCCAAGAATGTAATGAATCCACTAGTGACAAGCTTTCACAATGGAGTACATTTCTTTGTCGTAAGTAGGGTACTTACGGACAACATCCGATAGTGTCTCACTATGATAGGCCACAGGGTGATCGTGCTGAGTGAGAATGACACCCACAACATAGTCTGAAGCATCTGTATCGATCTGAAAGGGTTATTGCAGGTCTGCTAGTGAAAGTAATGAGGATGAGCACAAGAATTGCTTCAAATCATCGAACGCTTGTTGTTGGGAACTACCCCACACAAATTTCACCTTACCACCACCCCTGGTTATTCGGCTGAGGTCCCATGCAATATGGGAGAATCCCAACACGAACCTGTGGTAGAAATTGGCAAGGACCAAGAAGCTCTGAAGCTCAGTGAGTTTGGTTGGGGCCAGCCAGTCACAGATGACTTGGATCTTGGTTGGATCCACATGTACGCCATGTTTATCAACGATGTACGCCATGTCGAAGGAGCATTTTTCCAAGTTGGTGTATAGCTTGTCCTGCCGCAAGGTGTGCGAAACCTGTTGAATATGCTACAAGTGTTCAACCCAAGTCTTGTTGTAAATGAGAATGTCATCCATATACACCACTGCAAAAGTATTGGTGAATGGTCACAAGATATCATCCATCATCCTCATGAAAGTGGTTGGAGCATTTATCAAACCAAAGGGCATGAAAAACCATTCAAAAAGGCCTTCCTTTGACTTGAAGGCGGTCTTCCATACATATGTCTATTCTATTGGGACTTGGTGGTAGCCAGACTTCAGATCAATCTTACTGAAGCATTTGTCCCTCGTGAGTTGATCAAGGAGGTCATTGATTCGGGGAATCGGGTACCAGTTTCTGACTGTGACTTTATTCAGGTCCCGATAATCAATGCAGAGTCACCAGGTTCCATCTTTATTCTATACCAGCATGATTCGGCTCCCGCAAGGTGATGAGATGGGATGGATGTGCCCCTTGTGGATTAGTTCTTGGATTTGTTGCTTGATCTCCTCATTCTCTAACAGAGAGCGGCGATAGATTGGCCCATTGGGCAGCGATGCGTTGGGGGTCATATAGATGGGGTGCTTGACTTGGCAGTGCAGAGATACCCCGATAGGTGAGGAGAAGATATCTGATTATTCTTCCATGACCTTATCTACTTGCTTATGCTATGTGGATAGGTCGGCCGCAAAGACCCTAGATGTGGCTGTGATATTTCGCTCATTCTGAGAGCGAATCAGGAAGAAGACAAAATTCCCCATCTGAGAGATGACCTTCCTACATTGCTTAGCAGAGATCAAGGAAATAGCTCTAGGTGGGACTGCCTCAGGTATCCTGTACAATTTCCTATTCAAAGTAATAATAACACTACGAGGCCTAGACTCATATACAACATGACTTTTCCATAAATAAGGTTGTCCCAAAAGAACATACAAACTTCGAGAGGAGAAAAATCACACAATACCTCATCTTTGAAGGGCTTGATTTTGTATGACAGTCGACACTATTGGCTGACATGGAGATTGCTTCCTTGGCAGACCATCCAATGGTGTAGGTTTGTGGGTGCAATGTTGTTGACAGGGCCAACCGCTTGACGACCTCTGCTGATATGAGGTTCTTCTGGCTACCGCTATCAACGATGAAGTGCAGCGGGGTGCCTTTTACCCACATCTATGAATGGACGAGGTGCTCTCCTTATTCTATCTTATCTGGTTCACCAGGTTGGAGCTTGGTGGTAGCAACGGTGGCACTGGTTCTGCATCAATGATCCATCTTCCCCTTTCTGGTTCTGACTCGGAGTGAGAACTCACATCTGATTCAGAGGCTTTCACTTCGGCCACTAGCGACTTCTTTGAGCGGCAGTCAGCAGTGTTATGCCAAGGGATATTATGGAAGTCGCACCAATTCCCAGTGTCTTTCTTTATATTTTTGGTGTCCTTCTTTGCTTGCGTCTTGGACTGGTTGTCCTGATACTTTCCATATTTTCTATGTCCTTTGTTCTGTGGGTTGGGGCCACCCTTTCTTGGATTTTTTTGTGAGGGGTTCCCAGGCCCAAATTGTCATGTCTTTTGCTTGAGCTTCTTCTCGATTTTGACGGCATATCGGTAGGCCGTGCCCAAGGATGAGATGTCCAAAAATTCAATTTCAGTCTGAGTGTATCTATGTAGAGAATCGCGATACTTGAGCACCATATGTCACTCTGAATCTTTGATACCCATCTTGGTGCGCCAGGTATGGAAGATATTTGTGAAATCTGGCATTACTTGATCTCTTTCTTGCTGCAATGTGGTCTATTTGGTATACAAGTCATCATAACTTCCGACAGGGTAGTATTGTTCCTTAATAGTTTCCCTAAAGGATTCCCTGGTGGTCATGACTATAAATAATGATGGTTCCTCTGTTTCCTTTTGTTCGCAGGAAGTTTCCCACCAATCTTTGACATGGGGAACGACTTTGAGGAGCGCAAAAGTAATATTTTCTCTATTTGAAAAGTTATGGACAGAAAAATACCCTTCTAGTAGATTCAACCACTTTCCTACAACATCTGCGTCTATCTGACCTTCAAATATAGGAATATCGAATTTTATTTGTACCTTGAAGGGGGTTGCGCCACCGCTCGAAGAATATGTGTCGCATGTTGGTAGTCGTCGAAGGATTTGCACGAAACTATCCAGCATCTCGTTCCTCTATTGCGTGAGGGATTACTCAAGAAACATTTTGAAAGGATCTCATGTCCCATCATCTTTATTTTCTCTTGCCATGAGAGGTCGCTTGGGCGTGCGAGATCTTTTGTCCTCAATAGAAACAAGCTCAAGACCCAAGTCTTTGTACTCCAACCTCATTGGGGACATGCATTAAGACGACAAGGAGTAGACCGCTCTGATACCACTGATCCGGATTTTATGAGAAGAACGAAATGACTATAAATTATTAATAGGTGATTAACACAAAATAACAGGGATGTAGTAAAACTGGTTTTCTATTCAATAAGGAAATAAGCTTAAACTATAAAATGCAGCGGAAAACAAGCTTGCTAGAATGGTGGCGGCTTATCTCTGAGAAGAGATGTGACAGCTACGCTCATTCGCAAGAAGATGATTACAATGAGGCTCTGAAGGCCTTTTTACAATAAACAGGAATGCCAAAAACCCTAGACATCCAAAAACCTAACCCTAGGAGATGAAGCGCCAAAAGTCATGTGGGCCCCGTTTGGGTAAGTTAGTACATCAACTTCCTGGGGTCGTAACTTTTGCATATGATCTCCGTTTTAGGCACATGATAGCCTATTGCAAAGGTATCGTCGATGAGATTCATTTTGAGAGAAACATCAAAGGAACTTCTATGTTTCTTCCCGTTTTCCCCAAAAAACGTCGTTTAGTGCCTCTAAACGGCTTTGAAAGTTTTAGGACCCGAAAAACTGCTAAAAATAGTAAATTACCATAATTGCCAGAAAATTGTTTTGAGCTAGTTGGAAAAGATGGGTGTCCACCAATATCCACATGGATCAACTTAAGAATAAAAAATGTGGCAATTTTCATAGTTATCTATAAGAAAACAATGTTCATTTGGGGAAAGTATGTTTTAGACACATTAATGACAACATGGGAGACAAATGAATAGGATAAAGAGACCTTTCAACTAGTACTATTATTGAAAAATTACTTTGATAAAGCTTATGACACGATGGATTGGTCATTCCTCATGGATATTCTTTCTTGGTCAAATTTTGGTCAATGATTTGTATTCACGATTAAAGATCCTTTTTTGAATGATTATATTATTTTATTTATGTTATTGTTGGAATAGTGAGAGGGGGGGTGAGTAGTATTCAACAGTTTAACATTAGCATTTAATGTATCATCGGTAGTATAAATCAACCATGAACATAAGAAACCATAAATACATATTACACCGAAATTTTACATGGAAACCCAATGTGGGAGAAACCCACATAATTATTTTCTTATATGTTAGAAGAAATACGTTCATAGGAAGCACCAACTTCCTTATTTTACAGCTACAATTGGAAGGAGGCTCCAACCTGAAGGAATATACAACTCCCCAATTCTCTGACACCAACCAGAAGGAGGATACAACCCCCTTTCCTTTCCCTATCCAACCACCTAGAAATATAAATGTAGACAACCTGTCACTACCACTAAATCAATCAAGTTGTTACTGATATGTCACTTCCACTGCCACAACCTATCATTGTTTCTATACTTCATTAATTGTTAGCACTCAAACCCTTATGCCTCAAAACCTCATAATAAAATCCACAAGTATGTCTTCCAAATAAAATGCTCATGAAATACTAAGACATTTATGTTCTATACTACTGCAGAATATAGACCCTAACAGACATAGTAAACCATACCTCTCAAAATGTAGTTGACCTGATAGATTTTATCTTCTGAACTTCATTTTTATCAACATATACATGCCCTATGCTATGTAAACTCACAGATGTCCATGCTCTATCCCACTGAGGCTCACAGATGTTTGTGCCCTACTTCCTCTGAAACTCACGTATTTATTTGCTTCTATGTGTGTCCAAATTTTCTTTCACTAAACCCTGCATATGTCTACACTTCTCTAAGTCTGAAACTTGTGGATTTCTACACTCTTCCTTCACTGCAACTCGCAGATAACCTCAAGAAAACCCTAGAACAATAAGCTCAACTTCATCCCTTCGGCTCCACCAACTTCTCTCTTCACTAAACTTCGTTGCCTCATACTCACTACTTCAGATCTGTCAATTATATTTGCCCATAACACTTTACAACATAGTTATTCAATGTGATCAATTGGTTTTAATAAGAGTCTCTTGAAGTCCTATTTATACTTTCCAAGTGACTTCATTTAGGGGATAGCTTGTAACTGTTTTACCCCTTTTCCTTATTTTAGGGCTAACCCACACTCTCTTGTTACAACCACTTTACCCTTAATTAAATTATTTTTGCAATTACTTTACCCTTAATGAATGACATGTAACTTCATGTTGACCTTCTAGGGGCTTCTAGATCATTCTTCGGGGACCTCCAACTTCACAAGGACATAACTCTTCAATTGTGAGGAACCACGTGGTGTACCACATATCATCGAAAATGGCATGATAAGCATTGTCCATCCATGAATGATTTACCTGCATTTACACTATCCTTCATGTCCTTTTTCCTCTGTCAAATGTGGGTTTCATAACCATACCTTTAGGGATTCCTGACTTCTTCAAGGGTTGACATCAATGACAACCAATATTTCAATAGTTATGAAGTGTTGGTATATAATATTATGATGTATAAATCAATTAGGCATGGTTTCTCTTTAGCACCATATCTTTATGTTCTTGTTACAAATGTTTTGAGTTACTTATTTGAGGTTTCCAAGGTTTAGGGTCAAGTTAGAGGCATTTCAATTACATGGAAAGGGAGTTGATTAATAACCACTTTGTAGATGACTCCTTGTTTTACATTTAACCTTACATTTCACTTTCTCATGGCCCATATGAAAAATCTATGGATTATTTGTAAGTTTTATGCAATGCATTTGGGTGGTCATGAGGGATGACAAGAATAATTATTGGTTGATTGGTTTGGAGGATAAACTTATTTCAATTTCTTATTATTGAAGGAAAATAAGGGATGGACAAATTATACACTACTTGGGTATTCCATTTGATATCAACCTTTACCCATCAGATATGCTGGAATAATATTTTGAAAAGATTAAGAGAGAAAAAAAAGGTTGGTGGTACATAGATCTTCCACTTATAGGAAAGATGAAGGTTCTTAGAAATATTATGGTAGTCCATTCATATCTATTATGTTTCCTCCTAGTTTCCCTCCAATGTCCACTTTTCTTGTTTGAACAACTTGTTAAGAGGGTTACTTTTGTCTAAGTTTAGTAGTTCTCAATCATTTGCACTAACCCCATGAAATATTTGTATCCTTCCCAAGGATAAAGGAGGGATCATCCTTATTAACGTTAAATTGAAATCAAAAATGTTATCAACCAATGGATTATGTATTTCTTATTTTGAGATAAGGCTCAGAAATGTTTGTTGTAGTTTATAAGAAATTATATAACAAGCATTGCAATAGTTAACGGTGATGGGGGTGGGGGTTCTTATTAGTGATATCATTTCTAATCCTCTATATTTTAATGTTTTTTTATCCCTTGTGATGCATGGAACATGGGAGGCTTGGAAGAGAGTTGCATCAACTTTCAACTGGTAGTGGATTGTTGCAAGAGAGGATTTGATTCATCTCAACATTAGATTTGGACGATGAATGATATATTTTATAGTTTGGTACTCTTGTTGAGATTCCTCCCAAATATGCTAATGAAGAAAGAGATTTTAAATTTGAATATCTATGGGAGGTGTAATCTGGAAGTTGGAAGAGTTAATGATATATGTCAATGGAGTTTAGTCTATAATGCTCAAATTAGGTTCCAAATCAAGAGCTTGATGTGTTAGTCTTAGAAGATGAGTTGTATAAGTTTAATCCACTTATAAATTTCCCCATACAAAGAGAGTTGTTATGGATATATAGTAAACCTTTATGGGTTTACAATTCCCATAGGTTGTACCAATGCCTTAACCTCCCTTTCTCTATTATGGAGAAAGTAAATTAGTGTTGTAATTTTTCATATGTAGAGGATAAAATGGGAGAATCACCTACACAAAATGTAAGTTAAGAACCTTTGCTTCGATCAAGATCTTTTAGGGACTATTCACTAAGGTGTAAGTCTTGTTTTTGGGTTTAATATATGCATTACATGTACAATGGGGTCAACTAGAGACAACACATCACTTATTTTGGAGCTACATGGTTAGATAAGAATGTTGAGATTATATATTGAATTGTTGGATTAATGAGAGGGGGGTGAATCATTAATAGAGAAATTTAATCCTTTTTAACCATAAAATGCAAGTGTTACATCAATGTAGCATTATCATCCAATAGTTTCAGAGTAAATAAAAAATGACCAAATGAGCAATCATACACATACATAGTACACTAGTGTTTTTATGTGGAAACCCAAAGTGAGAGAAAACCACGTAATGTTTTTTCTTATATGTCTTTAAGAATTACATTCATTGGAAGCACCAACTTCCTTTGTTTTCCAGCTGCAACTCGAAGGAGGTTCCAACCCCTAGTTTCTTAGGATACAACCTGAGGGAAGCTCCAACTCCTGAATTCTCTGGCTACAACCCCCTATGTTATTTGGCTACAATCGGAAGGTGGCTACAACCACCTGTCCTTTCCCTGTCCAACCGCCATGAAATATAAGTAGAATGATGGAACGATTGTCACACTATCACTGTGATATATACTGTTGTAAATCTGTACCAATCAACCTGCACCAAACAACCTATAACAACCTGTACCAATAACTTGTGCCAACATGTACCATACATAAACTTGTACCTCAACCTGTACCATAAACAAATGCATCAACCATGCACCAAACCTGTAAAAATAACTTGTCACAATAACATGTCCAAACAACCTATCACAGCAACCTGTCTCATCAATCTTATCAACCAAATCAAATATACTCACCAAGATCAATCACCAAGACAACTCTCAACCATATGCACAATATCACCAATATGTGCATCAACCAATCATAACACAACAACTCATAATTTTCACCAAGATCAATATGTGCTTCTAATAATATATCAAGACAAGTATGCTACATCATCCATAAACCATGTGTCAACAATACTACTAACAAGTGCCTCCAACCATGTACCAAGTATGTACCAATCATGCATCAACTACGCATCAAGTATGACTCATCAATATGTACCAACATCATCAACTATACACCTCATGTATGTGTCAACTCATCAATTACTTATCTCAACCATGTACCCAACATGTACCTTGACCAAAAGCCCTCATCAATTTCATTATCCAAATCTGATTTGTAACTCTGTAATAGACCTGGTGTATATGATCACATACCTGCAAACCTTCTTTAACTTTAACAACAAGAGACTATCATTTTCATCAAACTTTAATTTAGTCTCACATGACTAATTTTGGATTAGTCAACCACCTTAACTTGAAATAATCATAACTATGTACCTGTAATGAAAAAATTCTGAAAATAGTA
Source organism: Picea glauca (assembly GCA_000966675.3). Lineage (NCBI taxonomy): Eukaryota > Viridiplantae > Streptophyta > Pinopsida > Pinales > Pinaceae > Picea > Picea glauca. The sequence goes on from JZKD02S2057080.1 coordinate 177,566, forward strand.
CACAATGTTCTTCAATGTTTTTTATGCAATTCCTCTAGTTTTCACTGCTTGGAACCTCTCAGAAAAGGAGTTATAGAAAAAATGGCATACCTTGTTGAATTTTGGCTTATTCTAGAGAGCGAACTTGTAGAGCGTGCCCCACACGAAATATTTATTGTATGGATCTGAAAATGGTACATAGAATACTACAAAATGTACTCTAACCAATACATTTGGTCTTACTAAATTTGGATGTGTTATGAAGAAGGTATGACATTTTTACCTGAAACACCTGTTTTAGACTAGTTTTGGGACTAGCAACAAACCTTATTTTCCATGGAGTGTAATTCCAAAAATACAATGACCCACAAGATGAAATTTTTATCACATCTACTTGGATATGTTTCCTCAATGACCTCCAAATTTCGCGGTATGAATTCTTCTAGATTTTATTTTTTTGCGAAAATGGTGAGATGACCAGTAAATAACATACCTTAGAAAACATCATCAAAATAATTTATCCTCCCTTAAATTTCGGTCTTATTTACTTCACCTTCCCTCTGAAATTCGCCTTAGATATCCTTTGGTTACCTCAGTCACTTATAGATATTCAATATGATCAAGTGTGATTAAATGAGGGACCATGGCCTCTTATTTATACTTTTATGTAGCTTCCTCAAGGGGTTACCTTATAACCATCTTAAACCACTTTCCTTATTTTAGGGCTAACCCACTTCTAACCACTTGTCCACTTAGTAATTTCTCCATTAACTTTATTATTTAAATAATTTCTTTTGTATCCACTTTGACTCATCACTTCACTTTATTATTTAAATAATTTTTTCTTTGCAACCATTAAACCACTTTCCTTATTTTAGGGCTAATCCACTTCTAACCACTTGCCCACTTAATAATTTCTCCATTAACTTTATTATTTAAACAATTTCTTTTGTATCCACTTTGACTTATAGTACACTCATCACTTCACTTTATTATTTAAATAATTTCTTCTTTGCAACCACTTTGACTACTTTGACATTTTGGGGCTTCTAGATGACTCATGAGGGTTCTCCAACTTCACATGACCATAACTCTATAACCGTGAGGAGTTATGTGATGTTCCACATACCACCGAAAATGGAATGACATGTACTATCCATCTAGAATAGTCTTACCTTTAAATATATTAAAACTCATACCCTTATACATCAAACAAACTTGGGTCCATTACCCAAACCTTGTACTACTGGAATTTGCTACCGAACTTTCTTCAAGGATTAACATCAATGACAACCAACCCAATTAATCAACATGAATACCTAACCATTTTCTTCCTCAACTAAGTTCATTGAAACATCGTTTTATTAAGGAGTGATGAATTTCTTTTATCATTATCTTTTGTATCATTATCTTTCATAAGAGTTTGGTGATGTGTGATAATTATGGTGTTGCAAATTTTATAGAAACTTCGACCATGTAATATTGTATTCAATAAATCTACCTTTTCCTTTACTACTTTCAAATTTTTTTATACGATATTAAAATCTTTGACACAATGCTCTTGCCTAAGTAATATTATATTCAATAAATCTACCTTATCCTTTATTGCTTTCATTTTTTTTTATACGATATTAAAATCTTTGACACAGTGCTTATGTGACAATGTTTAGTTGAAGCATGTTCTAATATAAAGTTTAAAAGTGTAAAGGTATTTGTGATGTAATCTATTTTTTTCACGATATTAAAATCTTTGACACAATGCTCTTCCCTAATATGCGACAATGTTTACTTGAAGCACGTTCTAATCTAAAGTTTACAAGTGTAATGCATTCAAGTTCTTTAATAAAGTAACATCTTTAAAAATTAAAAAATATTAAGTATTCACCTTTTTACTAAATAATATATTAATTAAATTTTAAATTATAATAAAAGTGTAATGCATTCAAGTTTTTTAAGTAATTTAAAAAATAAAAAAAATTCAAGTATGTCACCTTTTTACTAAATAATATATTAATTAAATTTTAAATTATAAAGTTTTAAATTAGCCCTCGAAACTATATAATATTTGTACAATATCAATTGAATGGTATTTGTGATGTAATTGTATTATATTTATACACAATATGCAAGACAACGTTTAGTTGAAGAGTAAATATAAAGTTGAAAAGCAAGTTATACTCTTTATTAGATAAGGAAGTTATAAAGTTTTAAGTTTGCCATTGAAACTATATAATATTTGTACAATATCGGTATTCAAGTATTCACCTTTTTACTAAATAATATATTAATTAAATTTTAAATTATAATAAAAGTGTAATGCATTCAAGTTTTTTAAGTAATTTAAAAAATAAAAAAAATATCAAGTATGTCACCTTTTTACTAAATAATATATTAATTAAATTTTAAATTATAAAGTTTTAAGTTAGCCCTCGAAACTATATAATATTTGTACAATATCAATTGAATGGTATTTGTGATGTAATTGTATTATATTTATACATGATATGCAAGACAACGTTTAGTTGAAGAGTAAATATAAACTTGAAAAGCAAGTTATACTCTTTATTAGATAAGGAAGTTATAAAGTTTTAAGTTTTCCATTGAAACTATATAATATTTGTACAATATCAGTATTTGTGGTGTAATTGTATTATATTTATACATAATATGTAAGACAATGTTTAGTGTTTAGTTGAAGAGTGTTTAAATATAAACTTGAAAAGTGTATTACATTCCAATTATATTTTTGATTAGATAAGGAAGATCAATAATGCAACAAATCCACAATTTTGATTATATATTTTTCTCATTTATGTTTCTATTATTCATTATTCATTGAAAACTATTAGTATCAAAGAGAGACTCTACTATCAACATAGAAATGATAAAGTAATACCATAACATATAAATAAAACATTACGTATAGAAACATTTTTAACTTAGAAATTCAAATGGAGAATCCAACATTCAATGGTTTCTTAATTTATTTCAACAATTTCTAGTTACAATGAATCTTGTGGTTCTATGGATTTTCAACAATTTGCATAGCTCCTTCTCATTTACATTCTCTCCTCCTTGCCAAAATACTTTCTGAGAGTGAAAGTACAAGAAGAAATAGGGAGAGATAGGGGTAATGGGAAGGCCATGGGACTGACCTTTCAGTTCCCATTCCTCTCTCTCTCTCTTCTCCTCTCCTATTCTCCTTTTTTTATATTTTAATTAATTCATGTTTTCTTCGTGTCTCTCTTATTCCACTTTAATTTTCATTGTCTTTTATATAGTTACTAACCTTCATTAATCATTGAATTTCCTTAGATACCAATGCTTACAATCATTGCTTTGTGTTCTGATCAATTTCTGATCAGATACTAGTGGATCACAGTGTCTGAATACTCTTCTCAATGTTTCCAACAAAATTTTTGCTAGTACTTGCACTTAAGAATAAAAAAGGTGGGAATTTGCATAGTTACATCTAAGAAAACAATGTTCATTTGGGGAAAGTATGTTTTGGACACATTATCAACAACACATGAGACAAATTAGTGGGATAAAGAGATCCGTCAACTGGTACTATTGTTGAAAAATTACTTTGATAAAGATTATGACAACATGGATTGGTCATTCATCATAGATATGCTTTCTTGGTTAAAGTTTGGTCAATTATTTGTATTAATGATTAAAGATCCCTTTTTGAATGCTTTGCTTTTATTTATGTTATGGGGTGTCGTTAGATAAGATTATGATGCATAGATCATTTAGGTAGGGTTTCTCTTTAGCACCATATCTTTATGTTCTTGTTGCAGATGTTTTGAGTTACTTGTTTGAAGTTTCCAAGGTCTAGGGTCAAATTAGACCCGCATTTCAATTACATGGAAAGGGGAGGAGATTAATAACAATTTTATAGTTGTTCATTATCTTACATTTAACCTTACATTCAACTTTCTTAGGGTTCATTTGAAAAATCTATGGATTATTTTAAAGTTGTTTGTAATGCAATTGGGGTGGTTGTGAGTGATGACAAGACTAATTATTGGTTGATTGTTGTGGAGGATAAAATTCCTTCATTTTCTCATTCTTGAAGGAAAACAAGGGATGGACACATTATGTGCTACTTCGGTATTCCATTTGATATCAACCTTTACCCATCAAATATGTTGTAATAGTACTTTGAAAATATTAAGAGAAAAATCCAAGGTTGGTGGTACATAGATCTTCCACTTATAGGAAAGATGATGGTTCTTATAAATACTTTGGTATGCCCTTCCTCCTAGTTTCCTTCTAATGTCCACTTTTCTTGTTTGAACAGCTTGTTAAGAGGGTTACTTTGGTCTAAGTTTAGTAGTTCTTAATAATTTGCAATAACCCCATGAAATAGTTGTATCCTCCCAAAGGATAAAGGAGGGATCATCCTTATTGACATTAAATTGAAAGGAGAAATGTTATCAATCAATGGATTATGAAAGGAGCAATGTTATCAACCAATGGATTATGCATTGCTTATTTTGAAATTTATGAGCCTTGGAAATGTTTGGTGTAGTGTAGAAGAACTTATATAATAAGCATTGCAATAGTCGGGGGGGGGCATGTTTCTTATTAGTGATATCATTTGTACCCCTCTAGATTGGGGGTGGGGGCATGTTTCTTATTAGTGATATCATTTGTATCCCTCTGGATTTTAATATTGTTAGCTCCCTTGTGATGCATGGAATGTGGGAGGCTTGGATTTGATTCATCTCACCATTAAATTTGGATGATGAATGATCAATTTTCTAGTTTGGTACTCTCCTTGAGAATCCTCCCAAAGAGGCTAGTGAAGAAAACGACTTTTAAATGTGAATATCTATGGGAGGTGTAATCTATAAGTTGGAAGACTTAATGAGATATGTCATGGGAGTTCGATCTATTATGCTCTGATTAAGTTCCAAATCAAGAGCTTGAAGTGTTAGTCTTAGAAGATGATTGTATAAGATTAATCCAGATAGAACATGCCCCATCCAAAGAGAGTGGTTATGGAGATACAGTAAACCCATATGGGTTTACAATGCCCATAGGTTGTACCAATTCCTTAGCCTCCCTTTCTCTATTCCGGAGAAAGTAAATTAGTGTTGTAATTTATCATATGTAGCAGATAAAATGGGCAAATCACCTACATATAATGTCACGATTCAATAGAATTTTCTTCAAGTTGAGAGTCTTTTCTTGGCTCAAGATCTATTAGTGACTATTCACTACAACATGTGTTTGGGTTTAAAAATTCATTGTATGTACATTGGGATGAACTAAAGACAGTGCATCAATTATTTTGGAGCTACATGATTAGCTAAGAATATCAAAATTATATATTTAATACCTAATCATTTATTTTCCTCAAGTAAGTTCATTGAAAAGTTGTTTCATTAAGGGGTGATGAATTCCTTATACCATTATCTTTCATGAGAGTTTGGAGTTGTGTGAGAATTATAGTAAGTTCATTGAAAAGTTGTTTCATTAAGGGGTGATGAATTCCTTATACCATTATCTTTCATGAGAGTTTGGAGTTGTGTGAGAATTATAGTGTTGCAAATTTTATATAAACTTTAAACATGTAATATTCGCTTCTCATTTATTACTTTGAATTTTTTTTTAATATGATATTAATAAGTAACACAATGTTGTAACTAATATGGGACAATGTTTAATTGAAGCGTGTTATAATCTAAAGTTTAAAAGTGTAATATATTCAAGTTCTTTCACAAAAGTAATATTTAAAAAAAATAAAATAAAAATTATTGAAGTATGTCAAGTTTTTTATTAAATAATATTTTAAATACATTTTAAATTATAAAATTTTAAGTTAATCATTGAAATTATATAATAGTCTTTGTGATGTGTAATGGTTAAGAACATGTATTTTTTTTAAAAAAATCATAAATTCAAATCTATAAGAGATATGGTATGTATACCTCAATAAACTTTATTAATCACAAATATAATCTCTTCTTTAAGTACAAACTAACGATCTACAAACACACTACAAAAACAAAACGAAGTACGAAAACCAGTACCTCAAGACCCACATCGACAGAGATTCCGAAATCGAAACACTTGCCCCATGAGGAATTATTCTTTTATTTCCTCGGACAATCCGGCCACAACCAGTCGTGCTTGCAGATGCATATAAAAATCGCATAAATTGACCCAGGGTAACAGTTTTCCCTCAAGATTTTTCTTTAAACTGAGTAAGCATTTAGACTGTAGAGGTTTCTGTTATGTTTAATAGTTGTCACTCATGGATACAGGAGCCTTCTGTAAATTTCAGGTTAATTGCTGGTCGAGGGTGCCGGGAATATACGCAGTTCAGTTTCCGTGAGAGTATAATCGTGAATTTACAAGGGAAATGATCTTTCGCATATCTTTTTATTTTGAAATACAGTTATTTCTGTATAGAGCAGGTCATAGTTACCTTAAGGTGAGTAAACTGATCTTCAGGAAATAAAGATTTGCGGTGGAGAAATGTCTACCTATAGCTGGAGCTGATGAGGAAAAAACTTGAAACTGCGGACAACTGTAAGTTAGACTTAATGTCGTTTTCTTTAATCTTTATCGAATCGCTATCTATGTTTTCATAATTTCTATCTAATTGATATCTTCTTCTATAAAAGAGCAGAGTAAAACAGCGGTAAAAACCCCAAGGTTACTGACAACAGTACCTCAATTAGGGCCTCTTCGCACAGAAATGAAATAGAATATATTTTCGATCTTTGATGTGGCTTCGGAGGTACTTAAAGAACTCTCAGGAACATGTAACTTTTCGAGTGCATAATCAAATAAACTTCTTACTTTCTAAAATACTCTCCGAAATCTCGAAAAATTAGTTGACATTATCCTTTGCAGAGTATATAAAGAGAAGCCTGTGCAAAGTGGGATTGATTCCATTCATTTTCTTTCCATTTTCATCGCTTGATGTTCAGTTTATTTTTCCTTAGGCAACAACAGTATCCGAAGTAGCTGTGAGTTGGCGTAATATCCTAATGATAGTTGATCTAGTCTCAACGATCACTACACAACAAGTTTGGAGCAGTGTTGTGAGACCTGGGCAAGATCCGTGAGTCTTTTTGGGTCTCCCCGGGTCAATCCTGGAACTTGTAATCGGTATAAACTTGGCCTGAAACTTGCCTGAAAATGAAAATTGCCAAAACCCATCTAACCCTGCTCAAACTTGTCAGACTTGCCAAGTCTTGAACCAAGCCTTGCTGAGAAATATGCCGAGTCCTGAACCGAGCGTTGCAGGTCTATTTTCAAAGTTTTGCCAAGTCTATCTGCCAAGTTTCATCGAGTCCTGAACTGAGTTTTGATGAGTCGCTGAGATTTCTGAGTTCCATGTTGGCCGAGTTTTTGCTGACTCCGAGTCTGACAACCTTGGTTTGGACTTTGGAGTGTACAAGGATGAAACTTTTGTATTGGACTTTGGAGTGTACAAGGATGAAACTTTTGTATTTGAAAAGTGTAAACCGATGCAATTGTCATCTATTCAAAGAGTATGTGCTAATGCTAAGTCTTCATTATATCTAAACAGCCTTCCTCCTACCTACTCATGCAAGCAGACAAGTGCATGAAATCTAGATCATATATCTAGCTTCTCCAATCTTTTCCCAAGGCAATCAGATGGGTGGTTGAATAGCTACAGAGTTGAAAATCAAGAATTTATTCATTTTAGTTACTGTTTTTTTGGGGCAGATCTTTAAACTTTCTGGCACACTTTTGTAATGTAGTATATGAAAAAGGCTTTGTATTTAAAATTTATTTTTGAATGCAGAAATTGATTTAGTATATTGGAATATTTGGATTACACAGAAATAATCACTCAAATCTACAAATCTAACAAGTTTTCTCATAATTTCAAACAAATATCCCTAAACATAAAAACTATTAAACTCCTACTCATGTGAATAGATAGTCCAACAATCCATAATATGCCAGAGTAAATCCACAACCATGAACATAACCCAACATCAAAACTATTATACTCCTACTCAAGTGAATAAACAGTCCACAATAAAAGATTTTATTAGAGCTGTTGACCATATAATGCATAATTATAACACTCAAATCTACAAATCTAACAAGTTTTCTTATGATTTCAAACAAATATCCCCAAACATAAAAACTATTATACTCCTACTCAGGTGAATAGACAGTCCATAATAAAAGATTTTATTAAAGCTGTTGACCATTTATAACATATTTATTACACTCAAATCTACAAATCTAACAAATTTTCTAATGATTTCAAACAAATGTCCCCAAACATAAAAACTATTATACTCCTATTCAAATGAATAGACAGTCCAACAATCCATAATATGCCAGAATAAATCCACAACCATGCATATAAATACG
>JZKD02S2057080.1:216002-227185 GCA_000966675.3 Picea glauca
AATCTTGCTTCAAAGACAAGAAACTCTTTAACCTCTATAAAGTCAGCTCGCAGAGAGACTCAATTGCAAAAGAAAGGGTTTAATTATTTGAGTTCATAGGGTGGTTTTATAAAATATTTCGCATTCGAGGAAATTTAACAGTCGAGGAGTCTGGCAGTTCAATTCCCATGGCCGTGGAACTTCCACTCTAATACATAATATAGAGAACAAAGTTTAAATGAGAAGTCGAACCGTCAAATAAAACGTCTAACGTTTGAAGAATTGGATAGGACTCAATTAGATAAATGCTGGTATTCAAGTGATATTTACACACAGTTGGTAATTAGACGTGTTTTCAAAGGCAAGGCAATTTTAGTATAAGGATGGTCATATATGTGTACGTTGAGTTGGAATACGATTTTAGGGGTTAAATTTTTTAAATTTTTTGGTTTTTCCTAAAAAAAAATTGTTCATTTTTATTTTTTTTTAAAATAATTATCATAAAATTATTTTAGTTTAAAAATTGTCAAAAAAATTTAAAAAATTATATAAAATTTTTAAAATTTTCAAAAAATTGTCAAATTTATAAAAAATTATATAAAATTTTTAAAGAATAGTATAATTAACCAAATTTTCATATTTTAATATAATTTTTTATCCTTAAAATTAGCTTCATTTCTTTTATTTAAGTTTTAAATATAAAACACAAAATTGTGTTTCTTGAATAACTATTGTTGTAAAGACCACATTTTTTAATTCAAATGAGCATACTTCATTTGAAGAATCACATCGAATGAAAAAAGACAAAGCAAAACATACGAATGAATATGATAAAGAAAAAGGATATTGTTGTAAAGACCACATTTTTTAATTCAAATGAGCATACTCCATTTGAAGAAACACATCGAATGCAAAAAAGACAAAGCAAAACTTAGGAATGGATATGATTAAAAAAAATATAGTCCTGAAGTTTGTGGAATTATTTAAATGGAAAGTGTAATTGGTTTTGTTAATAAAAAAAAAAAATTAATATTAATGATTTTTTTATTTTTTTTTATAAAAGAAGATATTAGTTTTCAAGAAACTTTCTCATATGTAGTTAAGATGAATATAATCAAATTGTTGTGATTTTTACTTACTCAATTTAAACAATGTATGTATTAAATAGATGTCAAAAAAGCTTTTGTAAATAGAGATTTATAAGACATATATATATGGACTAGTCCCAAAAAATATTTGAAAGTATAGTATGAAAAATAATTGATCACTTCAAAGAAAATGCATATGAAAGCATCTCATCATATTCAAATAAATACATATATAGTAAAGATGAAAATGACATAGTGAATGTGGTTATATAAGTTCATTAATTTTTTTATTACAGGAAACAATACAAGAATGATAGAGAAACTAAAGTATTCTCTATATAAAAAAATTAAATTGATGTATGTTCGTAGAGGTTGAGAGTGAGATGAGTGTGAGCTTGCTGTAATCTTCTTAATCTGAATAATAAGACAACTGATACCTTTGCTTGGTGGACGTAGCCCAACATTTAGGTGAACCAAGTAAATCTCTATGTTTTTAATTCTGTGCTTGAATTATGATATTTGTGTTTCTGCAATTTTCAAATACAACAAGTAGTATTAGAATTGGTTGGAAGAGAGGACATCGAAAATGTCAAAATTAGGAAGAGCAACAGCAGTAGCGCGAGATGCGTCGATTCCCACATCGTCGCAGGTCCCTCCTCTGGAAGGATGCGACGTCTTACTAGTCAAACTATCACCGGATAGTTGCAGTCCAGCTGCATTGACAGGTGTGTATACAACCTCAAATCGTCGCAGTAAAAATATAAGTTACAGTGCGACGACCCTTCAAGATAGCCGCACTCCAGTAACATCGAGACATGCGATGACTTCCTAAAACTCCATGGATAAGAAAACATTCACATGGGGTTTTGTCTTTGAAAAATTTAAGGTATGGTCTTTGTTGTTTGAAAAAGTTTATGGTATGACTTTTTTTTTTCCAATGGAAATTAACCCGCTGGGAACCCACCCCGATACTTCCCCACATAGTGGATGATATGAGAGTGGAAAGCAGCAGTCCGAGGGACTCGTAGCCAAGCTTGAACTCGTGACCTCTCCCCAACCTGAGAGAGTGTGCGCACGTTTTCGCCAATCGAGCTATCCCTCGTGACCTTATGGTATGACTTATGGATGGAGGATAGTATAAAAGTTGAATATAGTATGCATATTGTATTAAGTATTTTATGCATATTATATTATATATAAAAGATGCAGGAATTAATTCTTTAAAGCGTGAAGGTGGATACTTAAAAGGGTGGATGCTTTATAAAATATTTTTGAGATAGCCTCTTTTATATATTATTAAAAGATTTTTCGATTAAACTCTTTTATATTTTTATTAAAAGGTGTTTGACATTAAACCTTTTAAAATTATTGTTTAACCTTGAGTCAGACCATTCTTTCACATATTTTTTGAAAGAGCTTTGGTTATTATAAGCAGTGGTGTTTTTTGGAATGTTTCTTTTAATGGCAAAGACATAGAGTGCTAAGTTTGAAATTGAGAAGTTCAATGGCAAGAACAATTTCGAGATCTAGAAGGTTAAGATGCAAGATATGATCATGCAACAAGGCATGGTGAAGGCCCTTTTGGGAAAAGAAAAGAAATTCGCGACCATAACAGATGATGATTGGGATGAGATGGATGCGAGAGCACTGAGTGCCATACGCCTGTGTTTGGCCGATGATGTATTGTTCAACATTGTTACAGAGAAGACAACAATCGGTTTGTGGTCAAAGCTAGAAAGCTTGTACATGACGAAATCCTTGATGAACAGGATCTCCCTGAAAAGGTAATTGTACAATTTGCGCATGAAGGAAGGTACAAAAATAGCTGATCATTTAAATACTTTTAATACTCTTTTAGTCTAGTTGACTAGCATGGGAGTGAAATTCGAATCTGAAGATAAGGCGATTACATTATTATTTTCGTTGCCCGCGTCATGGGATCACTTTGTTACCTCTATTAGTTTTAGTTCAACAGAAAGTATTGAGTTTGATGACATTGTTGGAGATTTATTGTGTGAGGAAACAAGGAAGAAATCCAATCTAGAAACCTCTACATCTCAGGCGATGGTGATCAGAGGCAGACCTAAAGAAAGAGGACACGATCAGAGGGATTTGTCTTGGTCAAAGTTGAAGGGAAAGAAGAGCAAGATTAAGTGTTGGTTTTGTGGAAAATTTGGACACTTGAAGAAGGATTGTTGGAAGAGACAACAAGCCTCCAAAGAAGACCCTCCAAAGGAGACGAAGGAAGAAAATGCAACCGAAACAGGTTCAGCAACAAGTTCATGTATGACTGATGAAGTTTTATCAATTAGTATTGGTTTACGTCATGATCAACAATGGTTATTAGATTCTGGTGCTTCAAACTACATGTGTCTTCATGGACATTGGTTTATTACTTATCAGTCTATAAATGATGGAATAATTTGCATGGGAAATGATATCTTGTGTAAAGTTGTGGCAATGGGTAGCATTCGAATTAAGATGTTTGATGGAACTATTAAAATATTAACTGATGTAAGACATGTACCTGAGCTTAGGAAGAACTTAATCTCTTTGAGAGTCTTAGAAACAAGAGGTTACAAGAGTATTGTTCAAGGTGGAGTTATGAAGGTCTACAAAGGAATCTTATTGGTTATGAAAGCAAAGAAGGTTGGTAACCTATTTCTGTTAGAAGGGAGGATTGAATCAAATCACGCGACAATGGTATCTGAGAATGACAGTGATTCTGTTCGACTGTGGCATCAACGGTTGGGCCATATGAGCGAACAAGGATTAAAGGTATTAACTGATCGCAAGTTACTTCCTAGTCTAAATTCTTTAAAGTTAGATTTCTGCAAGCACTGTATTTATGGAAAACAAAATAGGCAGAAATTTAAAACCGAAAGACATACCAATAAGGGAATTCTTGACTATATACATTCTGATGTTTGGGGACCATCCCCTACTATTTCATATGGAGGTTCATCATATTTTGTAACTTTTATAGATGATTTCTCTAGAAAGTTTTGGGTCTATATGTTGAAAAGTAAGGCTGATGTATTTACAGTTTTCAAGCAGTTTAGAGATTAAGTGGAAAAGAGCACTGGTAGATCCATTAAATGTTTAAGAACTGATAATGGTGGTGAATTTACATCAATGGAGTTTGAGAATTATTGCAAGGAATTTTGGATCGATAGGCATAAAATCACTGCCTCTAGTCCTTAGCAAAACGGAGTTGTTGAACACATGAGCATGACTCTTTTAGAGAGAGCAAGGAGTATGCTGAGTAATGTCAACTTGTAGTAGGAACTATGGGTAGAAGTTGTATCTACAACTTGTTATCTGGTGAATCGATCACCATCAACAACAATAGAATGCAAAATTCTTGAAGAGGTATGGATAGGTCACCCTTGTAATTATTCTAATCTTAAATTTTTTGGTTATGAAGCCTATGCTCTAATTACGAAACATCAACGTTCTAAATTAGATCCAAAATAAAAAAGGATTATCTTTGTTGGATATGGAGATGGTATTAAGGGGTACAGGTTGTGGCATCCTACTTCCCACAAGATCACCATTAACAGAGATGTAATATTTGATGAATCATCTCTCATCAAATCAAATGGAGATGTTCAAATGAAACAAGAAGAAGCACCAAAGTATCAACAAATTCAGCTTGAAACTAATGAAGGTGAACATGAACAAGTTTCAGAAGATGTTCATGAAGAGTCTCCTGCAGCAAAGGAAGACATGGTTGGTGATGACAATCAACAGGTTGTGGATGAACCACAAACTTCCCTAAGGAGGTCTATGTGGGTCAAAAATCCTCCAAGAAGGTATGATGATTTTGTTTCATCATTTTCTTTAAGTACTAATGATGATGAACCTTCATACTATCATGAAGATGTGAAGGGTTCTAACAGTGATAAATGGAAAGAAGCGATGAAGGATGAAATGAAGGCATTAGAGAAGAATGCTACATGGGACCTGGTAGAACTTCCAAGAGACAGAAAAATTGTAGGTTGCAAGTGGGTCTACAAGCTGAAGAAGGGTGTTGATGATAAGGTGGAAAGGTACAAGGCAAGATTGGTTTCGAAAGGATATTTTCAAAAAGAAGGTATTGACTTTCATGAGATTTTTTCACCAATTGTAATGACTGTTTCAATTCGAATTGTGTTAGCATTAGTGGCATTACTTGATTTGGAGTTGGAGCAGCTAGATGTTAAGATTACTTTCTTACATGGATATTTGGATGAGGAAATTTACATGGAACAACCGGAAGGGTTTGTTCAGAATCGCAGCAAGAAATTTGTTTGTAGGCTCAAGAAATCATTGTATGGTTTGAAACAGTCACCCAGACAATGGTACAAGAAATTTGACTCTTTCATGGTGAACCATAATTATACAAGGAGTGAGTATGATCATTGTGTCTACTTTAAGAAATTGAATAATGGCATATTCATTATCTTAGTATTGTATGTTGATGATATGCTTTTATCAAGCAAAAGCATAACTGAGATCAATAGGTTAAAGGTTCGGATGGCTAGGACATTCAATATGAAAGATCTAGGAGAAGGAAGGTAGATTTTGGGCATGGAGATATTCAGAGACAAGAGGAATGGTAAGATTTGGTTGTCACAATAGAAATATGTTGAGAAGATACTTTTGAAGTTTGGTATGAATGATGTGAAACCAGTTTCAGTCCCTTTGTCTTCCCATTTTAAGATTTCTTCAAGTTTATGTCCTAGTACAAAAGAAGAAAAGGAATATATGTCTTGTATACTATATGTTAATGCAATAGGAAGTCTAATGTATGTGATGGTTAGTACAAGGCCATAGATTTCACATGCAATTGGGGTTGTCAGCAGGTATATGGAAAATCCAGGTAAAGAGCATTGAGCAGCAATGAAATGGGTGCCTCGATATTTGAGGGGCACAAGTGATTACTGTATCACCTATAACAGTGGTTGTGAATCAGTCTGTTGATTAATTGATTCTGATTTTGTAGGTGATTTGGACAAGAGAAGGTCGACTTCAAGGTATTTCCTTACTCTTGTAGGTGGATATATTAGTTGGGTGTCAAAGCTACAGAACATTGTCGCTTCATCCACAACAGAAGCAGAATACGTAGTTGCTTCACATGCTTGGAAAGAGGTAGTTTGGTCGAAAGGTTTGTTTGGTGAGTTTGGAAGGATGCAGGAAAAAGTAAAGTTACTTTGTGATAGTCAAAGTTCTATTCACTTGGCTAAGAATCCAACCTATCATAGTAAAACAAAACATATACCTGTCAAGTACCATTTTGTAAGACAGGTCATGGATGAACGTGGAGTCTCTCTTGAGAAAGTGCAAACAAAAGAGAAATGCACAAACACGTTCACAAAACCAGTATTGTTAGAGAAGCTATGGTGGTGCTTGGATTCTCATGGCTTGCAAAAAAGGTGATGAACAAAAGAAGGAGCAAGGTATCAAGTTAATTGTTGTCAAGGTGGAGATTGTTAAATGGTGACAACAAATTCCCAGGATTAAGATTTCAGATCCTATAATCCAGCATTGGTTGTAACCAATAAGACCAAGTTAGAATTTAGTTATGACCGCATTCAATAATCAATTTCTAATGTACATTGCTATAAATTGATGTATGCCCGTAGAGGCTGAGAGTGAGATGAGTGTGAGAATGTTGTAATCTCCTTGATCTGAATAATAAGACAACTGATACCTCTGCTTGGTGGATGTAGCCCAATGTTTGGGTGAACCACGTAAATCTCTGTGTTTTTAATTATGTGCTTGAATTATGATATTTCTGTTTTTGCAATTTTCAAATACAACAGTTGACACCTGCCTAGGGGTGATGTTGAGCATTGGTAGGTTTTGGCAGGTTTGGTTCATGCATTTTGTAGGGGTGTTTTATGTGTTTGGAAAATATAGGTTTGAGTGTGTTATGTTCTTTTATGGCCTTGAAGGTTTCTCTTTACATCTTTTTCTACTCTTCGCCTCTCCTACTTAGTCTTCTACTATTAGTTCTTGTGCAACATTTCCTTCACTGCATGCATATTAAAAGAAACCTAGGGGGTCTATGTTATTAGTTCATGGCATTGTGCCCTGGTTCAAAGTCCCCATTATGGCTCTATGCACTAGTGAGGGGTATCATGGTCTATTTCAACTCTCCCATAGTAACTTTGGGTCTTGGAAAGGTTTGGTATGGTTTTCTTTTGGGGATTCAAGGATTTTTCTTTATGTCTTTTTCCAGTCTTCACCTAGTGCTTACGCTAACCACGGGGTCTTCATTCAGTGAACCTGTGACATAACATTTACGTTCATGGGATATTAAAAAATACCCCTAATTTCACTAGATATTGATAAATACCTCCCAAAATATTGTTGTTGAACCCCTCTCCCAATACATCTTTCGAATATAAAAAAATCCTACTTTTACTAGATACCCCTTTTCATATCCCACAATACCTATGAACCCCTTGATACCATGCATCCACCCAATATCTACAATATATTGACTTTAATTTTTACAATTTTAAAACCCCCTTTATGAATGAAAATGATAAGATATTAGTCAACAAGGTGAAGCCCCCATGATGCTAACTTGCCTCCATTGTCACTTTGAGCACTTATGCTTCATCATATTTTCTATACTTTTGTGGGTTCACTTTTATGCAGTGGGGTTTGATGGTCTAGTTCTCGTGATTTTCTTAATAGGTTGTGTAGAGGGATTTGCAAACCATACACATTGGATTACATTGGTATTTTGGCTATTTACAAGACTCTGGATAGACTTCAACTTCATTTTTCATAATCTCTGAGTTGTTTTCTGATGGTATTTTAGTATGACCCTAGAATTTTTCTTCTAAAATTGTTATTTATTTCCACAATAAGCCCTTGATATGTTCCTTTGTTGGTAAATATGCAAATGTTTGTGTTTTTATGATGTTCATTTGTTAGAGTGAATCTGTTGCTGGTAGAATTTTTCCTTTACTTCTTAAGAAAAATATTATGTGAGGTGTCTACTTTTCTACCATAAGTAGTACAACTCCCTTCCATGCTTAGTTTGATCCTTGAATTTCATAGAAATGTAGAATGTTCAAGGTGTTGGCTTGGAAATGGACCCCCTTTGACTCAAATTCATTCTTTCTCATAATTCTATTAAGTTGATCATGTGTTTATTCCTTGCTAGTAATGTGTGTGAAGCCATTAATATAAGGGATATATGAACTAATATACTCACAACTCTTGTTTGCATTTTTGCTAGGTTGTTGATCCATTAAAAATAGAGGAAAGAAATTTGTTAGACCCTTGATTTAGCTAATACAAGTTTGGGATGCCCTCCAAAGTCCCAATGCATTTTTTAACAAGAGGATAGACACCACACTCAAAGGAACCTAGTACTCATACATTTTAGAACATAAGGGAAATAATGAATTAACACGAAAACAACAAAACAAAAAATGAGATATAGCTAGGGAGTGAAACCTTCACTAAAGCACACAATGTCACAAGCATAAAATATTTTAGAACTAAAAATATAGTTGTTGAACAAGGTATCAAAGCAATTTACAAGAGATTTTCTCATAATTGATCATCACCAAATGACCCTCCATGATCTTTTAATAGATATCATGGACCAATCAAGTGTTAATACATGGATCAATCTAGTTGTTAAGATTGAGAAGAATATGATCTATCAGATCACTCAATGTCGACAAGATATCGTGACTGCCAGAATACCTAATTACAAATGCATACTAATGCATACTAAATAAACACACTACGAAACACACTTGTACCTAATGACGTATTAGAACAAGTTGATATTAAGTAACTCCTGAGTGTCTAAATATCCCAACATCCCCTCTTAAGAACAACTTGGGATAATATTGAAGGATTTACAGAGGTGGCTTAATAGGATAACAAAGGAGGCATTGGAGACTATCCCCCCAAGTTGATATTGTACCTTTTCCGAAAGGAAGAAAACTTGTCAGATGTAAATGGGTCTATAGAACTAAGTATGCATCAGATGGAAGTGTTGAAATACACAAGGCTCGATTATTTTCCAAAGGATTCTCTCAAGTTGAAGGCATTGAATATAATGAAACCTTTTCCCCTGTAGTCAAAATGAATTCCATCTTCCTTGTTCTTTCCCTTTCTACCTCACATAAATGGGAGGTCCATCAGATGGATGTTAAATCCTCCTTCTTGCATGGGCATTTGCAAGAATAAATCTGCATGGAACAACCTTCTGGCTATGTCTAGAATTAATCTAGCCTTGTTTGTCACCTTTATAAATCTATTTATAGCATTAAGAAATATCCTCGAGCTTGGTATGAAAAAATGGACAACTTTCTTCTTGATATTGGATTTTCTAGATGTCATTCTAACCCCAATGTCTATACCAATAAAGTAGGAAGCCATCTCATAATCCGTGTTCTTTATTTTGATGACCTTATCCTCACTAGTAGTGACCCTAAACTTTTATCCCATGAAAAAACCATCCTTAAGAAGAAATTTCAAATGACCGACTTAGGCTATTTTCACTATTTCCTTGGCCTCCAAGTTTTGCAAACCAAAGAAGGATTTTTTCTTTCCCTATCTAAGTATGCTTGTGACCTTCTTCGTTTCTTTCACATGGAAGACTCTAAACTAGACCCTTCTCCCATCTAGTCTGGAGTGAAACTTGATACCACCTATACTTCTCTCGAAGATGATGCCACTTTGTATCGTCAGTTAGTTGGAATCCTCTTATACTTGACTCATACTTGTCCTAAACTTTCCTTTGTTGTTGGTATTGTTTACCAATATATGAAAACACCCAATTAAATCCATTGGAAAGTAGCTAAAATGATACTTCGATATGTTCTAGGTACAATTCATTTCGGGATACATTACAATGTAGGGGGGACTCCTTTATTGGTTGGTTTCACTAATTTAGATTGGGTCAGTGACCCTAATGATCGAAAGTCTACTGCATTTTATGTTTTCATCCTTGGTTCAAGAACTATCACTTGGGCCTATCAGAAAAAATAGGTTATTGTTATTTCTTTAGCAAAATTAAAGTACCGAGCAATAGTTAATGCAATTCAAGAATCCTTGTGGCTTCAACAAATCATTTCAGAGTTTGGATTCTAGTAGCAGAATCCAACCACTCTATGATGCAATAATAAAAGTGACATCAAGCTCTCCAAAGATCAAGTTCAACATCAGCACAACAAACACATCGATCTACACATGCACTTCATCAGAAATCTCATTCATGATTAAGTTGTCAAAGTGTTATTTTTCCCTACAGAAGATCAAGTTGCAGACATTTTCACAAAGTCTCTTACAGAAGCAAAGTTTTCGAAGATTTGATCTATGTTAGGAGTTCAGGAAGTTTTCATTAAGGGGGAATGGGTTTTAATGCCTCATTCCTTCTCCTATCGTGTCACCTTTGTAAATCCTTCAATCATATCCCAAGTTGTTCTTAAGGGGGGATGTTAGGATATTTAAGCACTTAGGAGTTAATTAAGATCAAGTTGGTCTAATGTGTTGTTAGGCAAAAGTGTGTTTCTTAGTGTGTTTCTTTAGTATGCATTATTATGCATTTGTAGTTAGGTAATCAAATGGTCATGATATGTTACCGATATAGACTGATTTGAAAAATCATATTCTCCTCGATCTTAATGGCTACATTGATCTGTGGCTTCACACCTGATTGGTCCATGATCTATATATAAAGAGCATGGAGGGTCATTTGTCGATGATCAATTGTGAAAAACTCTCTTGTAAATCTCTCCATAAAAGTTTTATTTTGTAATAATAAATGTCTCCATGTGTCCACATTGGTTGGGGCCATGGATGTTTCCACGTAGGGGTTTTACCATGTCAAAAAATTGGTGTGTTGATATTTGATTTGTTTGTGTGAGTTTTTATTGAAGGTTTATGTCCTCTGTTGGAATACATGTGTTGTGTTTCATGCATTTTGTATGGGTGGTTTATATTTTTGGAAAATATAGGTTTGAGAATGTTATGTTTTTTTATGGCCTTGAGGATTTCACTTTGGATCTTGTTCTACTCTTCACCTCTCCTACCTAGTATTCCACTACTAGTTCTTGTGCAACATTTCCTTCACTACATGCATATTAAAAGAAG
>JZKD02S2057080.1:243912-254408 GCA_000966675.3 Picea glauca
CAGCGAGCCGCTTTTGGTTCTCCGGGCCAGTGAAGTCCAAATACGGTATTGATTTTCGGTGGAAGTTAACGCCACCTTTCTAGGTGCCTTCCACTGCCTTTCTTCAGCCATCGTGCTCTCTTTTTCATCATATCCCCTCTCAACAGTCCTGCAATATAAATTCATAATATTATTCACATTCATCGACCTTTTCCACAAGGTCCATTCACATCAGACATTCTCATTTCTGAGTTTTGCCACAGTTCTTGGCCAGTCTAGTTATTTTTACAAACTGGGGGAAACAGGGTGTTACAATATGCCTTGAAAGACATGATACTACCTCAAGAAATGTGATACTAGATGATCATGTGCAGCACCATCTCTGATGGCCAAAATGTGGTACATACATAGGAAAAATGGGACCCATGTAGGGTAAAATAAGGTGTGTTAAACCATGGGTGTGACGAACCTTGCAAATCGAAATCACCTTTTACATAAAAAAAAAGGGTAAGTGAGTAGTTAAGGCCTCGTAAATCATATATCCTAGTAGATACACATTAGAATACCTACCTAGGACATAAATTTCAAACTTAGAGGGAGTTACCACCTATAAGGGATAATCGTTTGGAGCAATAAAACCAAGCACCCTGAGAATGGGTACTAAAATAACATGCCATGACCATCCACCTAACCAACACTTGTACATAAAATAATCCCATCATGGACACATACAAAGAGACAATCACACTTTGGGCACATCAAAGTGGTCTCATCTCATGAAAAAATGTAGGATACACTACAGGGGATCGAGACTTCATTAGAAGTTCAAAATATCCCAAAAACCTATGGACCTGAAAAATTATCACAAAATGAATATTAAATACAAGGAAGGGGAAGACACAAGTTCTTTATCCCTTCCTTGAGATAAAAATAAATCCAAGCATGAAATGAAAGTAAAAAAGTACACAAAACCAACCCTTAGATAATTTCATACAATGTAAGCATCATTTCCTTTATTCAAAAAATAAAAATAAAATGAAACACACAAGTAGATAAACTTAGAAAACTTAGAATAGTACAAGGATGCTCCAAAGGCATAAAATATTACCTTGATAAGAAGATTTCAAAACTTTCCCATTCATGGGCAAGGGCACCTTATCACCATCCAAATGAATTAAATAAAAATAATTGGTACATGTGACATCTTCAATCATGTAAGGACCTAACCAAAGACTTTCAAACTTACCATGTTTACATTCTCTCTCATTTTATTTGTTCCATAAGAGGAAAAATTCACCTTTATGAAAGCTTCAATGGTGAGAGTTGTGGACAAGGAATTGGTTTGGGAATTAAGAACAATGCCTTGTCTCCAATTAGGGATTATGGGGTCAAAATGTATGTCCCTCTAAGAATTGATAATCAATGGTTATGGATTAGAATGAGATACTAGGGCCACAAGGCTAGTAGTATTTTGTCTACTCAATACAAACCATGAAACCAAGTCCCTACAAGAAGGGTTCCCCAAGGGAATAGCCTCCACCAACAAGATCAACAAAAGACTTGAAAATAATACTTAAAACCATTTCCAAGGAGCATAGAACTAATCAAGACAAGATATAATCATTCACCAAATCATTTTAGGGAAGATGGAAGAGATATAAACCCTAAAATTCCTCCCTCTAAGTAGTTTATAACTCCTCAATCGATTGATATTGCTATTTTATGTAGAATATTAAGTATTCCTGATAGTATTTAAAAATATGTCAATAAGAATAACCAGGAAAGAAAGAGCTCCAAGAATTGACACCAAGAAGAACCAAGTAAAATATCTTCTATTAACAGATTCAATAATCATCTCCAAAAATTCAGAACAATTTGGAATGAGAGGAGTACATATACTTATAGATGAGGCTCACAACTCCTTCTCATTTTGTATTCCTTAAAATTAAGCTAAGAAATCAAGAAAAAAATGACTTTTCATCCACAAAATTTGGAGACTAAGTAAAAAATACAATTAAATGATTGTTTACATGTTGAAAACCCTCGCTAGGGGTGATGCTAGGATAGAAAGAGGGTTGATTTGGATCCTAAGTGCAACGTTCCAATTGAATAAGGATTAGGAGGGCCTCAAAATGTGGCAAGGAATATTCCTTGGACACTCTATCTTGAATGTCCTCCTTCAAACAAGTGGACAACCTCATCCCAAGTCAAATAAAACCCTCTCTAAGTGGACAACTACTTCATTTTTCTCAACAAGTCATTAAAATGGTGATAAAAATCCCTTCTACATAGAAAGAGATGAATTCCATGACATTATCTTCAAGTGCAAAGTCACTTAAGTGACCTCCACATCATCAAAGTGGCTCAAAATAAACCCACGACTATCGTAAAGTGCCTGTTGGAAAGGAATTTTGGTTAAGTTTTGGGATTTGCACCAGAATAAGTCAAAGAATAAAAGGAAACTAGAAGAGGGACCAGAGCAAATGACGGGAGTAGACTTTAAGGAGTCAAAGCACATGAAAGGAGGAAGCACGACAAAGAGAATCACAAAAGCCAGAAAGTAGTTAGGATCTTGGGACATTTTCTCCACATTATAATGGGCTTAGCCCTATTTTGATGTATAAATATGTAAAGGGTCTGGGTAGATAGGGGGTTCGAAGGATGAGAATTTCTTAGTGATTTTTGGGGTAAGTTGAGTCAAGTTTTGGAGAAGTTCTGAGGAATGATGGAGAAGTGAGGCTCGCATTGTAGTAGAATGACTAGGCAGGTTTGGGTAATGTTACTATTGCATATTTTGTAGCACAGTGTGCAACTGTAAGAAGATTATAAATGACTAATATAAGAATCTGGCCGTTGTGGACATATCCCAAGTTGGGTGAACCACGTTAAACCATTGTGTCATGATGTGTTGTTTTTTCATGTTATGATGTTTATTGTTACCGTGAAATAAGGATAAATGCTTAATTAGGATAAATTTGTTATTCATATATCTTGTTAGAATGTCACACATTGAGGTAACTGGTAAATGAATGAATATAAATTAAAATTATGTCGCACACAGGGTATGTCGCATGATAAGTAACTATTAACTAATAGAAACTACGCACATGATTATATGGTTAGAAATAACATGTTGAATACCTCACTTCCCCTCATAACTGCAAAACCTTGGTTCGTGCAGCCCCTCTAAAGGCCTCAGGTGAGACTTCACTTGCTTGCAGGTGATGTCAAAAGGGTTGGTAACTAATATTTTTGTTGGTGTATTGATGATTAACCTCGGTTTTTCCCACTACACTCCAACAATTCCCCAAGAGAGGTCAACCCTCCTTTATTAAAGAAAATGCTTTAAAAAGGTGCCAAAGGAGGGGGACATTATGGCATCTGGCACATGGAAAGTGTAGAGGAGGTCCATGCGGAGGAAAAAAAATCATTCATGCCTCAGAGAGTGTGACCAATGCCTCAAAATTCATGATATTCCTCGAAAGACTTGATGTTACCTTAATAAATGTGACACTAGATGATAATGTGTAGCGCCATCTCTAATGGAAAAAATGTGGTCATACATAGGGAAAATGGGATCCATGTAGGGTAAAATAAGGTGTGTTAAACCATGGGTGTGACAAACCTTTCAAAGCGAAATCACCATTTACATTAAAAAGAGTAAGTGAGTAGTTAAGGCCTTGTAAATCATATATCCTAGTAGATCCACCTTAGAATACCTACCTAAGACATAAATTTCCAACTTAGAGGGAGTTACCACCTGTAAGGGATAATCGTTTGGAGAAATAAAACCAAGCACCATGAGAATGGGTACTAACATAACATGCCAAGATCATCCACCTAACCAATACTTGTACATAAAATAATCCCATCATGGCCACATATGAAGAGATAATCACACTTTGGGCACATCGGAGTGGTCTCATCTCATGAAAACATGTACGGTACACTTCAGTGAATCTAGTGTGTACCAATTGGCTCCAACTCAGGAATATGTGCTCATCTCGAGAGTGCGTTAGAACTTCAAAATATCCCAAAAAACTATAGACCAGAAAAATCATCACAAAATGAATATTAAATACAAGGCAGGGGAAGACACAAGTTCCTTATCCCTTCCTTGAGATAAAAATAACTCCAAGCATGAAATGAAAGTAACTAAGTACATAAAACCAACCCTTAGAGAATTTCATACAATGTAAGCATCATTTCCTTTATTCAAAAAATAAAAATAAAATGAAACACTCTAACAAATGAAACACACAAGTAGCTAAACTCAGAAAACTTAGAATAGTACAAGGATGCTCTGAAGGCATCAAAAATTACCTTGATAAAAAAATTTCAAATCTTTGTCATTCATGGGAAAGGATACCTTCTCACCATCCAAATGAATTAAATAAAAATCATTGGTAAATGTGACATCTTTAATCATGTAAGTACCTAGCCAAAGAATTTCAAACTTACCATGTTTACCTTCTCTCTCATTTCATTTGTTCCATAAGAGGACAAAGTCACCTTTCTGAAAGCTTCAATGGTGAGATTTCTTGTCGAACTTACTATTTTTATTTTCTTGAATGTGTATCAAGTGATCAAAGGAATGTCTCTATTTCTCATCAAGCTATATAAACTCATTTATTCTACCTTGCATTGCATCTGGATCAGAGGAGTGTTGCTTCATAAACCTATAAAATGGTATCTTCAAATAAACTAGCAATGTTACTTCCATCCTATAGGCTAGCTAAAATGGTCTATTTCCAGTGGATTTTTTCTTAGTTATTCCATCTTCCCACAACTCATATTTTATCTTGCTATCCCAACTTTTCTTGTTGTTCTCCATTGTCTTCTTGAGAATGGTGATCGAATTATTTTTGCTTGATTTAGCAAGGCCATTTCCTTGGGGATAATAATTGGAGGAATGGGATAGGGCAATTCTATAATAAAAAAAAATGTAAAAATTATAAAAAACTAAATGCTTTGGCATTGTCGGTATTGATATTTGGTGGAACCCTGGAGTGAGTGATGATTCTCTCCTCCAATAAATCCATGACAAATTTATTTGTGGCCCTCTTTGTCAGTGTCACTTCAACCCATCTGGTGAAGTAATCTATGGATGTAAGTGTAATGGAATAGAAAACTTCCATACTAAACCTAACATAAGATATGAAGAAAGATTTAGGCTATAAATCAAATGACAAAGAAAACACACAGTACACAAAGATTTTACCCTGGAAAGCCAACAGGAAAACAATCATTCTTTGATATTATTTATCTCTTCTTATCTTATTCATTCAAAATAAAATGTTACATGCCTAGCCTTGGTCTACACCTAAGACATTTTCGACATCATACCTTCTTTCTTTATACAAGGACAACCTTATATCCAATCTGACTTACATCTACATGACCAATAACCTACTACTAAAGATTAGTATGAAGATGCTTTACGACATCAAAACACACCTTATTTATAGGATTTATAGTAGGAAAAACCCTAAATAAATGCACCCAAAAATGGTTATAGATCCATGAAGATAATTGGCTACAAATATCGTGAATCTTAGGATTATGTTACAGTTGACTACTTTTCGTATTTCCAGTCGACTACAAGTCAGATTTCTAGTTGACTACCATTTGACCTTCAATCGGTTTTCAGTAAGTTGCGACATGACCGCTTGTCGAACTCTTGTTGCTTGGACATTTCGACTTGTTTTTTATCACTTGGACTTCAACTTGGCCCAATAGAACACTTCAACCTTGACTTTCACTATCGGTCGATCCACCTAGACTCAACTTTCACTATCAGTCGATCCACCTAGACTCGACTTTCACTACAAATAATACAACAGTCCAACATTCTCCCACTTGTTGTCTTCTTTATTGAACCAATAGTTTCCTAAAAGTTTATTCATATACCTAGGGAAAAAATTCCCACTGCCTCTCTACACCAATAGAACTTCACAACACTCACAGAATTGGTCAAAGAGTCTGTTATGTTTTCCAACATGTCTACTTTCTCCAGCAACACCTTGTTTCTTTCCACCATGTCTCTTATGAAATGGTATTGTGCATCAATATGCTTAGTCTTGGAATGATAAGTTGGATTCTTTGCTAGAATTATTGCACTTTGAATGTCACAACTTATATTCATATCTCTCTACTCAAACCCAATCTATGAACAGAGTCATTGTAACAATACTACTTTGTTTCTTCCATGTAATCAATTTTTTTTGTTGACAAGGCTACGACCTCCTGTTTCGTACTCATCTAGTTGATTTCTCTACCGAACATCTTGAACACATATCTGCTCATTGACCTTCATCAATCTAGATATCTATCACATTCAACATCGACAAATCCATGTACATATACTTCACTATCATTTCTAGGTTTCCCTTGGTAGTATATAGCATAGTCTTTTATGCCACACAAATACCTAAATACTATTTTGACATCTTTTCAATGATCCTTCCCAGGTGTCGACATATACTTTCTTAAAACTCCCACTACATGGGAAATGTTTGGTCGAGTGCAAACCATTGCATACATTAAACTACCAACAACACTTGCATAGGGTACATGTGCCATATCCTCTACTTCTTCCTATGTATTTGGACATTGTTCGACAGTTATCCTTGCTCCCATGAGAATTGGCACCTTTATAGGTTTGAAATCCTGCATGTTGAAAAATTTCAAAACTATTTCAATATACTTATTTTGATTCAACCAGAGATTCCTACATGCTTAATCTCTCTTGATATCCATTCCCATAATGAATTTCATTTCACTGAGATCCTTCATGTTGAACTTAGAGGATATTTGCTTCTTCACATCCTTTATTGCATCCATGTTGTTTTTTTATCAGCAACATGTTGTCAACATACAATGCTACATATATGAAATTCCCTCCTTCTTCCTTGGAATATATGTAGTGGTCATCTTTTCTTCTCACAAATCCAAAAATAAGGATGTATGTGTCAAACTTTTGATACCACATCCTTGGTGATTTCTTTAGACCATAAAGGGATCTTTTCAACTTGCATACCAAATCTTTCTCTCCCTTTACTACAAATCCTTTAGGTTGTTTCATGTAGATTTATTCTTCTAGGTCCCCATGTAGGAACGTTGTCTTCACATCCATCTGTTCTATTTCTAGATCAAATGTTGCAGCTAGAGACATTAGTACTCTAATGGAAGTAAATTTTTCAACAGGGGAAAAAATCTCACCGAAGTCGACTCCTTCGACTTGCGAATATCCTTTCGCTACCAGTTGAGATTTGAATTTCTCGACTTAACCTGTTGCGTTAATATTTTTCTTGAATACCCACATACTACTGACAAGATTTCTTCCACTAGGTAATTGGACTATATCCCATGTGTCATTATTGTGGAAGGATTCCATTTCTTCGACCATTTTATCCTTCTAGAGTCTCTCCTCTACCGAGTCGACTAACTCCCTAACTAACTTGGGCTCCTTGTCAATGTCAATTAACACAAATTTGGATCATAATTCAGGAAGACCATACCTTTCAACTAGTTTTCTTACTCATTCAGACCTCCTTACAACCTAGGTAGGTTGTTCCACCTCTTCATTTGATTAATTCGACTCATCTGAATCATATTCTTCTATGTTCCTTAGTTCAAACCTCACATTATCTAGATTATTCTTTGTTTGAACCATCGCTTCAGATTCAAATTTTCTTTCGACTTTTGTGAAGACCACATTTTGAATGTACATTATTTTCCTTGATACAAGATCCCAAAGCTTATATCCTTTTATTCCTTCTTTTGTATCCAATAAAAATACAATGAATTCCTTCTTGTCTAGCTTGCTCCTCCTTTCTTTTGGAACATGAAAAAATGCATCACAACCAAATACTTTGAGATGTGAAACCGAAGGCTTCTTACTAGACCATACCTCATGTGGATTTGTGTCAACTAGCACAGAAGAAGGATACATATTCACCAGATATTTTTTAGTGTCGACTACCTCTACCAATAATTCTTCTGCTAGCCTAGCACCGCTGAGCATGATCCTTGAATTGTCCATCAAAGTTATTTTCATTCTTTCGGAAACTCCATTTTTCTATGGGGTATATGCTGTGGTATTTTCGCATTCTATGCCACACTTCTGGAAAAACTTTTCAATATCCTTTCCACAAAATTCACCACCATTGTCAGTTCTCAGCACCTTTATCTTTGTATCTATCTAGTTTTATAGAAGAAACTTAAACTCTTTGAATTTCTTGAAAACCTTTGATTTATTCCTCAGGAAATATGTCCATGTTTTCCTAGAAAAATCATCTATGAAGGAGACATAATATAGGGATCCACCAAATGAAGCAAATGATACAGGGCCAAACACATCACTATGAACCAATTCTAGAATCCCCTTTGTCCTTGTCGTTCCATATGGGAACCTCACCCAACCTTATTTTCCATATATACAATGTTCACACAATTCAACTTCTAAATTATATTTAGGAAAATCTTTAACCATGCCTTTTTTATGCATAGCTCGAAGTCTTTTTTTTTCTAATTTATCCCATCATCTCATTCCATAGCATGGTTGGGTTGACTTGAAAAATACTTGATGAGTCAGTTTGAATTGACTTAGCCTGAGGTGATTCGATTCAAGTCAAAATTGAGTTGACTTCAGTAACAACGTTGTTGTTGCATCCAGTCAAGTCAAAATTCCCTAATAAATTATATAGGGTTCCAATCTGAAGTCCCTTCATTAATACCATTGCACCTCTGACCATATTTCATGTATCCTGTTGAAATAGATTATTCACTCTTTCATCACTCATCTTACTGACAAATATCAGGTTTCTGGCCAAACCAAAAATATGTAGCACACCTAGGAGATTTCTACTCCTCCCATCCTGTAGTATCAGTCAGATTCTTCTCCGTCCAACAATTTCGGTTGTCAAGTCGTCTCCCAAGAACACATCTCCTCCTTCATATCATTCATATTCACAAAACCATTCTCTATGTGGTGTAATATGATAGGATTATCCTTAGTTGTTCAACCAAACATCTTGATCTGACTGTGTACTAGTTGACACCAGATACACATCGCCTCCCTTATTTGGATTAGTCTTTCTCTCAATTGACTACTTCTCTTTGGATCTTGTACTGAATTCCATTTCCTTTGACTTGCTATCTCTTTTATAATTCCCATCATAATGCATTTCCAACATATTCTCATAGATTGAACAAGGGATTTAGATCTACCCTTTGACTTAGACTTTCTAAAAGAAAATTTTCCTTTATCTCTATCAATCAGTCGACCTCTCACCACTAATGCATCTTTGGTTGATCCTTCCATGTTCTTCCTTCTCATTTATTCTAACAATAGAGATGAAACCATGTCTTCTAGTGCTAATGTGGTTGAATTACTCCCTATATCCACAACTAAGCTATCTTAGGAGTCTCGGAAAGAACATAACAGGATAATACATTTTTCCTCCTTAGTGATTTTTGTTCGACAACACAGGTATTCCAGCAGAGGACGAACACCTTCAATAACCACTCACACAACTAGATTAAAGATCAACACACAGATGTTTTGACGTGGTAAAACCCCTATGGGTAAACATTCAAGGCCCCAACCAATGTGGCCACTTGGATCAGTTTATTAATGCAAAAGAAAAACATTACAGAGATATTTTACAAGAGATTTTCTCACAATCGATCATTGGTGAATGCCCCTCCATGCTCTT
Organism: Picea glauca; assembly: GCA_000966675.3. Classification (NCBI taxonomy): domain Eukaryota; kingdom Viridiplantae; phylum Streptophyta; class Pinopsida; order Pinales; family Pinaceae; genus Picea; species Picea glauca. Next base: position 253,611 of record JZKD02S2057080.1, read on the forward strand.
TAAATAGAGATCATGGACCAATCGTTTGTTAAGCCATGGATAAATGGTCATCAAGATTGATGAGAATATGAATCGTCGGATCACTCTATGTCAAGAACATATCGTGACCATCGGATTTCCTAACTACAAATTCATACTAATGCATACTAAAGAAACACACTTTTACCTAAAGACACATTAGAACAAGTATATCTTAACTAAATCCTAAGTGTCTAAATATCCTAACATCCCCCTTTAAGAACAACTTGGGATAGGATTGAAGGATTTACAATAGTGAAACAATAGGAGAAGGAAGGAGGCATTAGATCCCATCCCCCCTTAATGACAACTTCCTGAACTCCTAACATAGATCAAAGTTTGGAAATGTTCGCTTATGTAAGAGACTTTGTGAAAATTTTTGCAAATTGATATTTTGTAGGGAAAAAGAGCACTTCAATAACTTGATCATGAATGAGCTTTCAGATGAAGTGCATGTGTAGCTCGATGTGCTTTCTACACTGATGTTGAATTGGGTCTTTGGCGAGCTTGATGGCACTCTGATTGTCGCACCAAAGATTTGTTGGAAATACTAAAACAACTAAGGGGGGGTGAATCAGTTGTTTATAAGCTTAAACAATTTTATACCTTTTAAATAATTATAAAGAATTCTTCATGTGTCATCAACCAACATACAGCATATGGAAAGTAAGAGTAAAGATCATCAGTCACACATAAAATATACACAGAGACAGATTTTCACGAGGAAACCCATAAAGGGAGAAAACCTCTTCTTCTTCTAAATGATAGGCAGTCTTTTTA
>JZKD02S2057080.1:275534-306024 GCA_000966675.3 Picea glauca
TTCCATTCTTTCTCTCCTTCTTCTTCTTTCTCAAATTCTCTCTGCAAATGTGTGTATTATTTTTTAGCTAGATATATTATGTGCAGGTTCAACACATTTACATGGTATCATATCCAATGGAATGCTAATAAAAAGCTACAACAAATTTTTTTTGTAGGTACAAAAGATTGAAGACAACGAAAAGATGGATTTCCAAAAAGAATTCATTCTTACACCTTACAACTATTTTTCATGGAAGGAGAAAATATCCATACATATCCAAACCATAGGTTTGCATAGGTTAACCTTGAATATAGATACAGAACCAACACCAACCATAGAAAAATCCAAGTATTTAAATCGCATGGATGAGGCACTCGGAACAATTTGCAGTCTTATTTCTCCCCAACTCCTTTTTCATATATCTTCCTGTAAGACTCCCAATGAATCCTGGACCACCTTGGAAGGGCTCTTTGGAAAATAGGATGAGATGAGGGGACACATGCTAGAGGTGGATCTTCTCACATTGGATCCAAAAAGCTTCAATAATATCCAATATTTCTTTACAAAATTCAAGGATTTACTGTCACAACTCAAAGCTTGTGGGGTTGATAAATCGAAGGAGGAGAAACAAATGGTTCTCACCATTCTCTCCCAGCTTGGTCCTAAATTATTTGTATTCGTATCCACATTGTTACAAGGAAAATATCTCTATGGCTAGGGTAAACCACAACAGATGGAAATGAATGCAGAAATCAACTCTCTTCTCAAGTATGCTATATAAACAAATATGCTAGCTAGACAATATAAAAAACTACCTCATCCAGACGTTCGATGAAGTCCATCGTTGAGCACTTGACCCAAAGAAATATACCTTCAACTAGTCCTCAAAAACCAAGCAAAGCAAGCATATGTGGCGCAACCCCGCTCTCAACAGCAGGCGGTCGCTTCACCAGGACCTTCTCACTCTGTGGCCAAAGAGACAATGCTCTTTTAACTCCCCTCGGGATTTCTACCCACAGTCTTCTCTGCTATCTCTCCCCGCACGAGCGATCGGGAGATTGGACCTCGCGGAATCGCAAGAGTCGCAGTACTGTCCTCGGGAGAGAAATCCCCGAAAGCCCGACAGTCAAAGTCCACCCCGGGTTGTCCTCACTAGCTCCACGAGCCTTGGTCTTTCACCCTCCCGAGTACCGATACTCCGAAGTCACGCGAGTACTCCACCTGGACTCCACTACGTCTCCGGGGCCCCACTCTGCCACGTCCGCTTCGGGACTTCGCGGATCGCGGGATGCTCGCTCCGAGTCTTTAGCTGTTAGAATCCCCGATTACCGAATCCCCGACACTCCGGATCTGTGCCACCCTTCTCTACAGGAGTCGACGGTCCCGATCAAATCGCGGAATCGCACTTCGCGATTTCAACGTGCATGGGATTCTTGCACTCACCAACCCCGATTCGCCGATATACGATATCGATGGGTCTTCTGCACGCCCGCGCTTAAAGTTCTCGCAGCTCCTCCGTGATCAATGGTGCCTCAGAGTTCGGGACTCTCCTCGCTCATTCCGGTCGCCGATTCTCTTCCTCCTTTAAAGAGGTCTCCTCACCACCACCTTCAATCCGCGTCTGCTTAACTGGGAAGGGTCTGAACCTCCACCAGGTCCAAGGCGCTATCCCTCCGAGCTTTTGCCGGCTCGAGCTCCTCCAGGGGTTTCTCAACTACGTTCCTCGCATTCGACCTTCGCCCACTTCTCCCAAGTGACGTAATCTCCCAATTCTGGGCACTCATGCTCTCGAGAGCTGCTACCTCATTTTCCCAGTCTTGCCACTGAGACACACCGGCGACCTGCACTCACATGCACGGCTCGGACAATTCGACCCGACTCCGGTTGAAGCGAGAACAAAGGTTCATCTGCTCAGCCCCTCAACGCACTCTATGCGGAGGTATTCAACTGCACTCGATGCAGGAATCTCCTGGCCTGAGCAGAGAAACAATTGTAACTCATTCCCTCGGGTTTCTAACCTGATATGCAATCACATAAGCAGCATATAGAAGATAAACATAAAAGGAAGCAAGTATAAAAAATCATAATATCAACAACACAAAGAGACTGAACACATCCATGGTATTGAATAAAGATTCCCTGTTAATTCAATGTCTGTACATGGAGTTTCTTCACAAACTCTCTGGCTCTGTTCTCCCTCTCTTGTTCCTCTTTTCATGAATCTGAGAAAATTGATCCCTACAATGTACAAAGGAGGGTGCCTATAATCCGTTTTCCCTCTCTAAACTAAGACTGTCTAATCTAAAACTACTTTCTATCTACCAGCATTAAAGAAGTTTAATGCCTTCCTATCTAAAACATAATACAAGTGCGCCTGGATATAAGTGCCTTTAGCAAACGGCGGCGCAACGAATGCCAAGGTGAAATTCAAAATCGAAAGAAAAAAAGATTTGCTGGCTTGTCCAGCTGTTCAATTCTTTTCCTCCTTGCGCTGGTTCGTATAATGAATTGTGAATGTTGTGGGTGCTCCTGCATCAATATGGTGATATTATATAATGTTAGCACACTCAATAGCATAATCCATTAATAAACATGAAAAATACATCCATGGAATAATAATTCAATATATTTGCAAGATATCAATTGGATGGGAAAAGAGTATTTCTATTAATAAATGATCAGCAGAAGTGAAAATGTTACAGACTTCTATGTCGGCATGGTTCGGAACCGAGAAACTAAGTTCCTTCCATCTGGGCCTCCACCACTTCAATCCTCCACCAAAGTCAAGCTCATAAGAGAGAAACAATGAGGTTCTCAATCAATAAGGGAAGATCTTGGGGGGTGAACATTATGTCCAAACTTAAAGGATAAAGGGATGCAGACTCAGTATGAAGTAAATAATTTATCCAGAGTAACTTTTCTCTCAAATTTGAATTCTTTCTCCTCTTTCCATAGCTCAGAATTGGCCCATTTATTGCCTTCAAAATGGAACTAAAGGGTCGAGTCAGAACATTTCCAGTATGTGGAAGGCCAAGGATCATAGATCTCCTGTCATGACATGGAAACCTGACATTAATTTTCATTTTCTGGCACAAATCTTGATGTACATGGGCTTTAGTGGAGCAGCCTGCGTATACGCATGTTGTATAGTGTGCAAGGTGCGTACATGTGGAAAAATATTTGTTTTTAGCTCTCAATATTGCAAACAAGGATGATAAGTCTGCATGGGGAAATGGAAAAAGGCCTTATGTGCAATATTGCATAGGGTGAGGCAAATATTTATATAACATATGCCCCCTAATGTGTGAGGTCATAAGAGTATCTACGATGGCCAAAATACATTATAAACAACCCAGAAGTGGAGTGGTAGGGGACTAGCTGAACGAACTAGTTTCTCATTACATTCTGCATTGACTTTGCATACATGGCTTCCAATAAAATTACATTGCAGATCCATGTGAAAATATACCAAACAAGTGTCAGTGGCCATGAATAGGAAAATACAAATGTGGTTACATGCCAATAGTTGTCATAGTCACGAACAAGGCCCAGTAGTACTAGTCTCAAAACCAATTTGAAGATATTTGTATACAATGGAGTACAATCTGATCTCCCATGATCATTGAAGTCATATAGGTACTAGTCCAATGGAAAGGAAGCAACGACTCAGGGAAGAAGTGGCCACATAGTGATGTGTTCAAGTCTTCTACACAATCCACCAAGGGTGCAAGTCTACATCATGTGAATAAAGGAGTTGAGGTCAAACACAATGATACATCATTTGATTACCAGTCATTGAGGTATACCGTTAACAAATGTGAGACAACCTATCGATAATGAAAGTAGGTATCAAGGCACTAATTACATTCTTACAAGTGTGAATAAAAGAGTCGGTGTTCAACACTTGAAGAATCCATCGATCATGAGACATTGATGTATTCCCAACTATCGATGGCCAGAGAGCCTGCCACTAATGACTGCAAGACTCAAGGTACTCATAAGACTCTAGCTCTCATTTCCAGAATAAATGAGCTGAAGTCGATGGAAGGAGACCCACTGAAAGGAGAGCATTAAGGAATCTCTCATCAATCAGCATGAGGTACAAAGCAAGAGCTTCATGATTTGGTGGAAATCGGACAAAGAACATGTTCACGAACCAATGACCCTGTGTGTCTTTCACGTGTTCCAAATGCAAGAAGTACACAAAAAATACCCTATGAGTAACAACCAATGATGAAAACTGCTGACAAAGGCAAGGAAACCACCAATAAGGATAATGGCATCCAAGACACTGCATGAATTCTAATGTGTGAATAGATGTCTTTATGTCGAACACAAGGGAAACCACCCAGTCAATGATGAATGATGAAGTGTCGACTATTGGGTTCAAGGTTACCTACCAATGATGAAAGTAAGACCAGGGTGCATGATAGGACTCTAGTATCATGTGATTATGAGACACACTGAGGGTATGGCTGACATGAAAAGTCTGGAGTTCTAAGGAGTGGCTGACATAGGTTGATAGAATTCCTTTGAACAGGAGCATGAGACATATGGAGGACCCTGACAACATATACCCAATGATGAAACCATGAGATGTGTGAGGCATCAATGAAATTATATATAGAGACTGGAAGAGTAACCATTTGGTAGAGAAGACTCTGTAATGTGCTCAGCTTCCTAAGGCCATGCTAATACCAAAGTTATGATGATGAATGGACTCAATAACTTTGTGCTTTGTTCAAAGGTGACATGAATACTGCCAACATAAGATAATACTCCCTTCCCACCCATCTTTTTTTGTTTTTTCATAGACAAATGAATGTTATGATACAAAGGAGGAAACGAGTGTTGCAAGTAAGCAAAACTAGTTCCAGCGGTGGAACATACCTATGCTCAATGTAAGGAGATGCATGCAGGATATGGACACTCGAGGGAATGTTCCCTCCTGGGTATAGGGTGTCAAATTGTAAAGGATATAAACAAGGCGCTGCTTGGTTGAGGATGAAAAAACTACTGAGGAAAACATTTTATAACGCAAAGAGAGAACTGGCTATAGGATCAATACTGCAACAAAGGGCATGAGATGCAATCACAACTTAACACCAAAAAATGTCTTTTTATATGAATTTTAGTCTACTTGGTGTGAAAAAGGGATAAACTTGTGCCAAATAGACGTCCTTTCAAATCCAAATTATGAGTGTGAAAGAGACAAGTTCACTTGGCAATCTTTTCACTTTTTGATAACGAGTCAGAAAAGAGCTTAACTAAGACTCGCGACCTTTCAAGTCCAATTTAATGAGTGTGAAAGGTATAAATCACTCAACATTTTTTTCTCTTTTTGAAAAAGTTGGAAAAGAGCTTAACTCAGACTCACAACCTTTCAAGTCCAATGTAACGAGTGTGAAAGGGACAAATCACTCGACAATCTTTTCGGTATTTTAGACAAGTTAAAAAAGAGGTTAAATCAGACTCGGGGATGTTGTTCTAAGCATCATATAATGGGGAAGGCCAAGGCTCCCATGCAGGACTTCTATGAAAGGTCGAAAACTTATGAAGAGCTGACACGAGCTTGGGAAAACCCCAAGCTTTCCAAGTCGAGGAGGATAAACTACTTGCAGAGGTTACCTTATCTACAATATATCGAAGAATGCCCCTTATTTTGAAGGGTGTAGAATAAGGAAGTCAAAGATCTACAAGATTATTCAAATCAAAGGAAACCACTCTAGGTCTTGGAGGGATCATACTCGAAGAGAGTGGAATGCTCCCTAGTGAAGAAGGTACAGAACTAGAAATACTAAGGAAATTATCGAAGGACGCATCACCCTCCAAAAGAAGAGTGGGATTGACCAAAGATTGCATCGACAATGTCACTTCCTTAGGCTTGTTACTCTCCAAGAGAAGAGTGGGATCGGTCGAATATTGCATCAGCACAACCACTTCTTCAACTGTTGGTTTATTAGGATACGAGACAACAAGGTCAAGAGATGTATCACCCCCAAAAATAGGAGTGGTGTCAATCAAATATTGCATAGACGCGACCGTTGGTTGAACATGATGCAAGACCACAAGGTCAAGGGATGCATCATTCCCTAAAGGAATAAGGGTATCAACTGAAGATTGCATCAACATGACTGGTGTATCAACCAAATAAGGTTGGGAAGCTAAAGACGGCTCAGAACCCAAAGGGCCCTTGGGAAAGGACCATGCTTCTTGTACCATAGCAGTAGAAGAGCACAAATGAGTAAGGTGATCTCATTTGCAAAGCCTACAAAGGGATTTGGGCTTACATCATACATGTCTAGGCTTCTCAATCATATGAATTCCCCCAGCATGACTTGCAGTGGTTGGTGACATGCTCCCAGCATGACTTGCAGAGGCTAGTAGAAAATCCCCAACATGACAAGAAGAGGTTGGTGATTAATCCCCAACATGACTAGCATAGGTTGGTGATGTATGTGAAGTGTGACTAGCAATGACTAGACTTGTGCCCCCAACATGACTTGCAATGACTAGTTGTTGGTCTTCAACATGACTAGTAGAGGTTGTCGACCCATATCTAACATGAATCATAGAGGTTGGTGATATAATTCCATTATGTGGTTGACCCTCACAAGACGAAGTTGAGGAAGGTAGGGTCTAAGGATCACTAAAATAGGAAGTACATAAAGGAATGGATCTCCCCGTCGAAACATACCTACTGGACATGGCGTAAATGTGGTGAATCAGTGTCATGAATTCGAAAGTACCCATAAGGGAATAATACGTTCTGACACCGATATTCTCAGTTTCTAGTTGAGAATTGTCGATCACAGGGATCGATGGTCCAATGGATGCATTAAGACTAGAGTACATAAAGGATAATTGGTCGATCATCACGATCATCCCTTCATGAGGAAAAAAAAGAGTGTGGAAGACAGACGATATGAAGACGACCATAGCATAGGTCCAATTGCATCCTAGTAACAAGTTATAATCAAGAGGTGCATCAACTACCTCAACCTTCACCTCTACCGTCTTCCCACCTAACTAGACTGAAAAGACAAGAAGAATATCGTGAAGGTGAAAGGAATGATCGTCAAAAGAAGTCAACATGTTCGATGACTTGGAAAGAGTCAAAGAACCAAGAGCTTTCCAATAGATCAGGGACATCATGCAAGTGGCAACGCCTTCATCAAAATTTGCACGTTTGATGGTATACTTTGAGTATTCCACATGGATTTGGAATGCCCATGGTAAGGCAAGTGAGGCTTCACATCTCTGATGTCAAACTTGATAAATTTTGAGCCACTAGGTTCTAGAGATCCTATAGCATATAGTAAGGCATTCCTCTATGGAGGACATGTCTGGAGTACCTCCAAAGTCGACATCGTACAAGGGGTTTGACCCAGATCCTCAATAATAGAGTAGTTCTGGGCGAATCTAGCATTTTGATTATGGGTAGAGTGCTTGAGTACTCCTTTCGAAATATGAGGTTGTGGCTCTGGTTTTCCAATCTATAAATTCATCTCCGGAGGAGGAGGATGAGATTCTAGACAAGGAATATCTTGCGAAGATCTATAATCTTGAGATCGAGTGGATACATGAACTTTCGCATCAACCATATTGATACACAAATAGTCATCATCTTGCAAAGACGGGTTTTGAATCCCAGCAGCCGCATTTCCGACATTAGAGGAGATCGAGGCCATGTGTTTGTTATGTGGGAATGGATTTGTCAGCACGATAGGCGGTAGAGATAATAGTCTCACATCTTCCGCAATTTTGGGGCATAAATGGGTAAGGTGATCATCTGTGAAAATCTTACAGGGAAACTTCACCTTACGTCTTTCTTGTTTTCCCTCTCCAACATTATTATTGGTCTTTTCATTATTACCATTGTCCTTGGGTTTATTACCATTTTTCCCACCCTTAGGATTATTACGTCCTTTCTTCTTATTCCTGCCTAGTTGTTGGTTAACATTTGGGTTGGCCAACGATTGCACAAAGTGTACATCCGCTAACTGAGTGGGGTTGGAAGACACAGATGAAGTTGGCCCTCTTGCAATCTAGCTTAATGACAACTCTTTAATATGGTTTGTCACTTATTCTATGGACTTTACATTGGCAGTACCTATGATGCCATCGACATGAGGTCTAGGATTTTGTCTCGGGTCATAAGTTGACCGCGGCGCGTCCGAAAGAATGTGCTATAACATCCCAGAATGAGCATATATGAGATCTAACTGTTGGTCTTTAAAGATCACTTCTTCTTCAGTGCTGACCTCAATGGTAGCAACATCCTTCGAGATAGGAGGGTGCAAAGACTTAAGAAACCATTATAAAAGGAATGTCGGGGGTATAGGTGTCTTGATCAACCTATTCTGTCTACGCCACTCCTAGATATGATCCAAGATATGATTGGCAGTGTCCTTGCGTAAAGTTGACAGAAGTTCTAGGCCAGCATCGTAACGGATTGGAAATTGGAAGTGGTTAAGGAAGACCATCACCAGTTGACTAAAGGTCCCATATGCCCCCCTAGGTATCTTAATATACCATTTTTTCGCAAGTTCAATGGGGGTGCATCAAAATAATCTTAATCGAATAGAATTGTCATTAAGGGAATTCGATGAGCACCAAAAGTGAAAGGTAATGACGTGATCACCAGGATCCTCTCCATTCTTTCCTTTGAACTTCGAGATGTCCAAAGGAAGCTTGGTGGGGATGGGGGGCCATCTAGGATCATGACTCACAGGGTCATTCATTAACTTATACAAGTCTTGAAGATTAAGCGTGGCTAGAAAAGGGAGACGAGGTTGCGGTATCTGGCCCTAAGCTCCCGGGAAAGATTGTTCTTGAGGAATTGCAACCCATCAAGGGTTCTAGTAAGGACCATGGCCCTGTCTAGGATTATAAGGCCCTCCTCCAGGCTGACCCATAAAAGGTTGTTTGGGCATCATTCCAGTAGAAATATTCTGTTGAGGGTTATAAAAATTTCCCCCAGTCGAATTATATTCGGGCTGAGGGTTGCCCAAAGCGTGAAACTGACCTCCTTCAGGTGGGAATCTGGAAGATAGAGGTGGATTCGTCATGCCAAATTTATTGGTCGGAATCGACACTAAGGAGGTAGGGGTGTAGGATGCAACTTGAGAAGAAGCTTTTCCGCCAGGTTGGTTGTTCCATACAGAAGCAATAGGGTTGGACTAGGGGTTAAAAGCAGGAATGCATCCCATATTAGGATTCATTTGAGGGATTTGAGAACCACCAAATGAAAATGTAGTGTAAGGAGGTGTAATTCCCCAAAGCCCAATGCTAGAATTAGGGCTAGTAGTTGGGATGGCATTCGAAAAATGTGAAGTGAAGTTGGGAATACCATAGGAAAAGGGACTAGAAGCCATAGGGATGGACTGAACATTATAGCTTAGTGAGTGACCAAGAGACCCAAAATGGTTTGAGGAAGTATCTTGAGTGTTCACTATAGGTCGATCCATAGTAATTATAGGTTCCTTTAACACTACAACCATTGAGGTTTCAGGAGTCGAAGGGGTGCCATTAACTATAGTGGGTGTGGGATTCGAAGGGCTCCCGGTGTTTTGAAGACTAGGTTCAGTACTCATCCTTGTAGAATCACAAGTCTGAAAAGTGGATGTCTGTGTACCATGCCTAATAACTCTACGCCTTTTATAAGGCAAAGACTTGAAATCTATTGGTAACTGTAACAAGCGACGAGACCGGTGAGAAGGTTGGTCCGACTCTATGATGACTTAAGACTCTAAATATAAAAAATATATCCTAAGGCCAACTAGTAATCAAAGAGCACACCAAAATTCAAACGGACAATATGCATACAAATGGGGTAAAGTGGTTGAGTGGCCTCTCTCCCTAAAGAAGTTATTTTTCTCCCAAGGGGGGCTTGAGACTCCCTGCTAAATATCGGAGGTAACAAAATCAGTTATAAGGACCCTCGTGGGATTAACAACCAGTCGGTCAGATCCCCCTGGAGAGGTAATCCTCCATAAAGTTTGTGTGTTGTCTGGCCCTTATCTGACCTAGGGTACCTGCAGAATAACCCTTGCAAGTAACCTATGAGACACCTAAGTCAAGAAACTAATAAACAACTGTATAATTGATGCATAGGCGAGTAGTTGTAAGTCAAGTCCACCGTATGGGCAGGGTATCAAAGCCTGAAATCTTGAAAGCATCGCCTGTCATGGAGGTAAGGGTACTAACAAGATCTCCAGATATGAATAGATCCCTAGAAATATCTTTGACGCTAAGAAGGTATCAGAGGGATATCCCTTCAACCAACTTCACGTGACCTCGTGATTAAATCCGGTGTGAGTGGAGCCTCCTGATCTTACCAATTATACAATGGATTTCTCCACTCCCTGACTCAGACACATATGTTGATTTAATTTCCTTGGAGAAGTTTACTCACCAAATACTATTCCAAGGCACTAAATCCTAAACTAGTTTGTGCACCCTAGAAAATAAAATCGTGTCTAATCAATTTTAAATTATAGTTTTAATTTTAGTGGTCGTGATTACTCAAAAAGGTATGGTAGTGAAACTCATGGTGTTATGACTCTGCAAGAAATTTAAATATGAAAATAATGCAACATCCTAACTTTAACTTTTAATGAATGATATGCTTCTAAAAACCAATGCAATTTTCAATTTCAACCCTGCAATTCTGAAGTAAAAATGCAATCTTTCAGCATATGCACTAAGCTAATGAAAAGGACTCAAAAGAAAAAAATTCCAAGCAATGCAAAATGCCTATTTTTCTTTTGGTATTTTCAATATAATAAAAATGAAAATGCATGGACTAAAAGGTAACTTAATATATAACCCTACTTTGTATAGAAAGAAACAACTTAAGAAGGATACCAAGTAGCAAAACACCCAGCCCAATGTACAAGGACAATCAAAATGAAAATATGATGAGAAAGACTCCACCCAGAAATTCAACCAAAGATAGGTTTCTTGTCATCCCAGAATCACTTAACAGGAACTACAAAGACCTAAGAAGGCTCAACAAACATCAAATCCAACCCAGAAATCACCAGACCAAGAAAATGGGCAAGAAGAATTGATGTACGCGACTGTTTAGGCAAACAGAGCGTATGTACGTAGCTTGCAATGGGACAACCTACATATGTATGCAATTGTCAGGGGAAAAAATGTGTATATGTTTCAAAAAACAAGGCCATGAAAGGGAGAAAGATGAAAACTCAGACCCAGAGTGAGTAGGAGCTGTCAAGCAATGATGCGACAAGAAACACAACATAAACAAGAGAAATCTAAGGAGAAAAGTACTCCAAACCCTAAGAAAGAAGATTCAATCCCTAGTATGGTCGCCAATTCTGTTACAAGGAAAATATATCTATGGCTAGGGTAAAACACAACAGACGGAAATGACTGCATAAATCAACTCTCTTCTCAAGTATTCTATATAAACAAATATTCTAGCAAGACAAGATAAAATCCTACCTCATCCAAACGTTCAATGAAGTCCACCATTGAGCACTTGACCCAAAGCAATATACCTACAACTAGTCCTCAACAACCAAGCAAAGCAAGCATATGGTGATATTATATAATGTTATCACATTCAATAGCATAATCCATTAATAAACATGACAAATATGCCCATGGAATAATAATTCAATATATTTGCAAGATAGCAATTGGATGGGAAAAGAGTATTTCTATTAATAAATGATTAGCAGAAGTGAAAATGTTACAGACTTTCGTGTCGGCATGGTTCAGAACCGAGAAACTAAGTTCCTTTCAGTTGGGCCTCCACCACTTCAATCCTCCACCAAAGGAAAGCTCATAAGAGAGAAACAATGAGGTTCTCAATCAATAAGGGAAGAGCTTGGGGGATGAACATTGTGTTCAGACTTAAAGGACAAAGGGATGCAGACTCAATATGAAGTAAATAATTTCTCTAGAGTAACTTTGCTCTCAAAGTTGAATTCTTTCTCCTCTTTCCATAGCTTGGAATTGGCCCATTTATAGCCTTCAAAATGGAACTGAAGGGATGATTCAGAATGTTTACAGTATGTGAAAGGATAAGGATCATATATCTCCTATCGTGACATGGAAACTCGACATTAATTTTCATTTTTTGGCACAAATCCTGATGTACGCGGGCTATAGTGGAGCAGCCTGCGTATACACATGTTGTATAGTGTGAAAGGTGCATACATGTGGAAAAATATTTGGTTTTATCTCTAGATATTATAGATAGGGATGATAAGTCTGCATGGGGAAATGGAAAAAGGCGTTATGTGCAAGATTGCATAGGGTGAGGAAAATCTTTCTATAACACACATTCCATTCTGTCAAATTCACCTCTGGAGCCAACTAGAATATGCCTTCTCTTGAGGACTTTATCGAATCCCTGACACAAGAGAAAACCAAGCTCATCAACATGGGCACAATCAAAGGCTCAAGGGAACAAACACTCACTGTGCATGATGGCATCCACAAATATCATAAATATAAAGATAAACATAAACATAAAGCTCATGCACATCCAAAGAACAAAGGGTACACAAAACCTTTCACCGATGCCTAAGGATCCAAAGGAGAAAAGGGAAGAAAAGGGGAGAAATGAATGTATTGTCACAAAGGATTCCATTTGGAATCCACATTCATACAAAAAAAAATAGATCTAATGTCTCAAATACTTCAGCAAAACAACCTTGGAGATCGCATCCCTGAGGGTGCCAAGAAGAAGAAGCCAAAAGATCTGAATTCCATGAAAGCCAATTCTAGACATGCCTTGATTGCCATCAACTCCTCTCCCAATCCTTGGATCGTAGATTCAAGAGAATCACATCACATGGTTGCCTCAAAAGTAGTATATTCTTCTTTGGATGCATGCAAAGGTCCTCCTATTCTGATGGGGGACAACTCTTATGTCGAAGTCACCGGCAAAGGAAGGATTGAAATCACCAACGGAAGCTTCGAGAATGTGTTGCACGTTCCCAAAATTTCTATCAACCTTCTCTCCATGTATTAGATGACAAATTTTGGCACCAGAAAGAAATTCATATTCACACCAAATTTCTTATACATCTACGACATGCAAACCAACTCCAGGGTTGCTACCAGTGAGGTAAATCATCAGTCTAGATTGTATACATTTTCTGAATTCATTGAACCTGATTCTAATTTATTGCTTACTCATGTTGTTGAAAGTAGTAGGATATGGCACAAAAGGTTTGGACATTTGAATTTCAGATACATGCAACAGCTTAGCAAGCACATATTGGTTTATGGTCTACCAGACATCCATTTCTCCAATGGACTGTGTGAGGGATCTGTTCTCAGAAAACACCCTCAAGAGAAATTCGACAAAGGAAAGTATCAGCAAGATTCCGCACCTTTAGATATGATCCACAATGACCTTATGGGTCCTTTTCTACATCCATCCATCAACAAATCGAGGCTTGTTCTCATTTTTGTTGATAATTTCTCACATTTTACATGGATCTAATTTCTCAGGAAAAAATATGAGGCCTTTCAACACCTCAAATATTTCAAAGCCTTAGTTGAGACACATTTCAGAAAGAACATAAAAGTCCTCTGAAATGATAATGGAGGAGAGTATGTGAATCATGAGATCCACAATCTTTTCAATCATGCATGGATTTAGTTGCAACACACAATTCCCTATTCTTTGCAGCAAAACAAAGTTGCTGAGCAGAAAAATCGATCTCTAAAGGAGATGGAATGTTTCATGTTGAATGAAAAGTATCTACCACAGTGACTATCGACCAAAGAAATTAACTGTGAAAAATACATCCAAAATAGATCTCCCCATAGATCTTTCAAGGATAAGACCCCATACGAGGCTTGGAGAAGCCTCAAACTGGAAGTGACCCACTTTCGCATTTTTGGTTTCACATGCAAAGGCTAGGATTCCCTCTGAAAAGAGGAAGGCACTTGATCCACAGAGCACTCAGTTCATTTTTGTTGGATACCCCAACGGTGTGAAGGGATATTGACTTATTGATCTTTCCTCAGACCATCTCATCATTGAGCGTAGTGTCCAATTTGAGGAAAGTGTCTTGTATGCACCTCAGTAGCCGCATGCAGACACCTTCATTCTTCCAACTGTCTGAGATGATGAGCATGCACATGCCGACTCTTCTTAAGATGAGAGTTTTGATTCAGAGGAATTGGATGATTCAGATTTAGAGTCAGTACAGTCTGATGCAGAGTTAGAGCATCCAAATGCAGTTGCAGATCCAGAGAAGGGGCCCAAGTGGGCACAAACTACTCTTCAGGATGCAGGGGATATCATTGGTGATTCGGACGATACTAGGAGGACTCGATCTGATTTCAAGGATCCTCTTGTTTCACTCAATGCCACTGAACCATTTCCCTCCAGGCATATTTTCTTGGTTCAGTCTTCATATCCACAGTCTTATGACGAGGCTGCTAGAAATCCCTTTTGGGAATCCGCCATGTAGGAAGATTACAACTACCTCCTCAAGAACAAGACTTGGGATCTAGATCCCCTTCCTTCTGGGAGGAAAATTTTCAGATGTATATGGGTCTACAGGACCAAGAGCACAACGGATGGAAAGATTAGCAGATACAAAGTCAGGCTTGTTGCCAAATGCTTTCAGCAGGTTCATGGTATCAACTATGATGAGACCTTCTCTCCAGTAGCGAAGATGGATTCCATACGATTGGCACTTTCCATTGAAAAAACCAAGGGATGGGAAGTCCATTAGATGGATGTGAAGAATGCATTTCGTCATGGTGATATCTCTAAGGAGATATACATGGAGCAGCCCCAGGGATTTATGCAAGACTCATCTTTGGTCTGTCGACTGAAGAAGTCCCTTTATGGCCTCAAGAAGGCTTCGAGGGCATGGTATGCCAAGATGGACTCCTACCTTATATCACAAAACTTTGTACATTGTAAATCAGACCCAAATGGATACATGCTCAGGACAGTTGATTCACTTCTACTCTTAATTTTGTATGTTGATAATTTGTTGATCACCAGTTGCTCGAATTCAGGGATTGTTGCAGTCAAGAGGATTCTACATGAAAAGTTTTTGATGACAGACATGGGTCTTCTACACTTCTTCCTTGGAATTGAGATCAGTCAGGATGCATCAGATATCAAACTGTCTCAGGACAAGTATGCACAAGATCTCCTTGAGAGATTTCACATGACAGACTGCAAGTCTACTCCGACTCCTTTCCTATCAATATTCAAACTTGAGGATGGAGGGGAGACTCCACTGGTTGAAAACACACTGTACAGACAGCTAGTGGGGAGATTTTTGTATCTCACACACTCTAGACTAGACCTCTCATATGCAGTTGGCGCATTTTTCAGGTTCATGCCAGAGCTGCATGAGCTACATTGAAAAGTTACAAAGAGTACCCTTTGATACATACATGTCACCATCACCTTTGGTATTCATTATGCAACAAACTCTACATTATATCTCATCGGGTGTACTGATTCTGACTGGTCTTGCAATAGCACCGATCGCAAGTCCACATCTGGTTACTCACTCAGTCTTGGTTCTGGGCCTATCTGTTGGTCGAGAAAGAAGTAAGCTTCCATTTATCTATCTTTAGTCGAGGTAGAGTCCATAGGGGTAGTTAACATAAGCATTCAGGCTATGTGGCTACAACATTTTCTCACTTAGTTGGGCATTTAGTTTCGTCGGTCGATCATCATCTGGTGTGACAACCAAAGCACTTTGATGTTCTGTGGAGATCCAATTCAGAGGCAGCAAACAAAGCACATAGAGATCCACATGCACTACATCTGGTACTTATTACACAAGGGGGTCATCGACTTATAGTTTTGTCCTTTAGCAAAATAGATGACATACATCTTCACCAATACCTTCACTGAGCAAAAGTTCCATTCTCTATGAAGTCATCCTGGAGTGAAGGACACAGTTGCCTAGCAACTATAGTTCTTCTTTTTACATACATGGTACCTTGAGGGGTTTCCCATGAGATTTTCCCTCTTTCCTCACTTTATTTCAGTGTATCTTTTGTATTTGGGTAGCTAACATGGCCTCGTTGCTGGGACCCATTCTTTATTTTCACCATAGTGATGTTTAGGGGGGGTGTTGGAGTTACTTCACACACACCGAGGATTTATTTTTCCTAAGTTTTTTCCTTGTTTATTAGTCATAATTAGTCATTATCCAGTCTCCTATATTTTAAGGGAGAATATTCTCTTTCAGTTGACACTTCAGTTTGACTAGTTGAGTTGAGTTTAGATGTTGCATTGGATTTGTCACCATGCAACATTGGGATCATCACCATGATAATTCGACCTTGCCTTGGTATCATCACCATACTATCACACTACCCTTGATTCTCTGAGTTAACTCCTCACTACTCTTTGTTCAGTCGGTTAACTGACGACTAGTTGACTAGTTAACTCAACTAGGTGGCAGTTCACTCTCATAACTGCCTAAGAGACTAGACTAGGTGGCAGTTCACTCCCATAATTGCTGGTGTGTGTTCAGATCACTCTAGACCACCACTATGGTGCATTGGTTCTCCTCCAGTGTGCACTCATTGAGATATACATAGTATATCATGTGCAAATTATTCATTATTCATAACGGTTAATGGGAATTCTTCTGTTCTTTCTATCCTTCTTCTTCTTTCTCAAATTCTCTCTACAAATGTGTGTATTATTGTTTATCTAGATCTATTTTGTGCAGGTTCAACACATTTACAGTGTTTACCAAACACATATTCAATATATTCCCAAGCTTCTTTAGGTTTATTAATTGATTGAAGGTGGAACCTTAAATCATGAGAGATGGACATTCTAATTAATCCATGTGTTTCGTCATTCCTATTATCCTATTTGACTTTTTTATCAGCATCAGTGGGTGTTGTTTCCTTTCCCAAGGTAATCTGGTACAAGCCTTTACTTCTTAATAAATCCTTCATATGGGATTTGCATTGGAAGTAGTTGGTGCTGGTAAGTAAGAGATTACTTGTAGAATCCATATTTAATATGCAGATAATATGTATTTAAAAACTGAAACTGATGATCTGAATGGAAATATCTCGAAAATTCATGCAGTTTAAATAAAAACATCACTAAAAATGGACTTCGGATGTGAAATTTATGCCCCTTTTAAAAATGTCATAAACGGTAACCAAAGGACCACGTGGTGGTGTAAGTTGTTTTATGAAGTGACCCACTTTTATAAAGAGAAGTAGGGATCACCTTTACAATGAAGTTGCTTTATAAAAGAAAAGTTACATGCAAAATAAATTACTCTAAAATAAAATATTAAAGTTACTTATAGTGATTCACTTTTATACTTGAAGTGAAATACATTTTACAATTTGAGCATGAACGTTTTCAAAAAAAACTAACAAAAAGAGAGACTTGAACTCAAGACCTCTTACTTAATAAGGCAACTTTTAACCAAATTGGCTAGCAAAACATATTGTATTGTTTCACAAGAGGATTGGTGGTGTTGTTGTTGTTGTTCTGGAAGACGACCTTGGACAGGGTGCTAAAAAAAACTATTTTCACACAAGAAAAAAAATTCTCTTCTCGGTGACAACAAGGGTTAGATCTCGGTTAGCTTACCCGGAAGATGCACCTTTATCTATTTGTTTATGATTTTCCGAGGTCACACAGGGCCCTAGGAAAAGAGCATATGCAGATCTAAAAGAGTAGCAACCCGAAAACAAATAATATAAAACCAAAATACTACTCTCCAAAAATTTTAAAAATGTGTATTCAGGCTTTATATCTCTGAATCTGACTATAATGGTCATATATTAGGAAAATAAAAACCTTTTCGAGTGAAACAAAAAGTTTTCCTAACTGAAACGAGTTCTTCGGATGCAATGGAACAATCCTCTCAGCCCAAAAATGTACGAAAATGATAGAAAATGGAGGTAAGACAACTCGGCTTCATGATCTCGATCTACAATAGGAGTGGGTCTTCAAACAGGCTCTGATACCATGTTCGACAACACAGGTATTCCAATAGAGGACAAACACCTTTAGTAACCACTCACACAACCAGACCAAAGATCAACACACCGATGTTTTGATGTGGTAAAACCCTATGGGGAAACATTCACAGCCCCAGCCAATGCAACCACTTGAAGTTGTTTATTAATGCAAAAGAAAAAGATTACAGAGAGATTTTACAAGAGATTTTCTCACAATAGATCATCGGTGAATGACCCTCCATGCTATTTAAATAGAGATCATTGACCAATCGGGTGTTAAGCCATAGATCAATGGTCATTAAGATCGAGAAGAATATGAATCGTCAGATCACTCTATGTCAGGAACATATTGTGACCATCATATTTCCTAAGTACAAATGCATACTAATGCATACTAAATAAACACACTAAGAAACACACTTTTACCTAACGACACATTAGACCAAGTAGATCTTAACTAAATCCTAAGTGTCTAAATATCCTAACAATTTTAAGATCCACAGAAGATAAATGGCTTATTATGGTATTAGACATATTCAAATTCTTAGTTATTGAACTATCCTCACTCATCCTCAGAAGATACTTTGTCTTTCTAAGGAACAACTTATTTACCAAGGATTTCGACTGGTATAATCTCCCCAACTTGTCCCATAGTTTATTGGTCGAATCTTCACCTAAGACATTCAACAACATCGATTTTGCAAGACAAAGTTAAATCCTACTCCTTTCCATTCTCTCGAGTTTTTCCCATTATTTCCTCGACATACCTGCCAAAATGGTACTTGGATAGATTACTTCCCATTGTTCTTTATCTATAAGGAGATATTCAATTTTAAGCTTCTGAAGCTCAAAATTATGGCCATTGAATTTTTCGATCTCTATTCTTGAGCTACTTGTCGTTATTTAAGAATAACTTTAAATATCTCTAGCCTACAACTCTTACTGGTCCTAGGGTTTAGCTCAAATCCAAGGTTTTTAAACTAAGATCCGATACCACATGTAAGGAAATAGAAAACTTCCATGCTAAAACTAACAGAAGGGAGGAAAAAATATTTAGGCTATAAATCAAATGACAAAGAAAACACACAGGGCACATATATTTTACCCTAGAAACCCAAACGAGAAAAGAAAAATTACTTGAGCGTATTTCTCTCTTGTTGTCTTATTCATTTAGAATAAAACGTTACATTCCTAACCTTGGTCTACACCTAAGACACAATCGACATCATACCTGCATGCTTTACACAAGGACAACCTTGCAACCAATCCAACTTACATCTACATGACCAATAACCTACTGCTAAAGATTAGCATGAAGATCATTTACAACATCACAACATGCCTTGTTTATAGGATTTACAATAGGGAAAACCCTAAATAAAAGTGCCCAAAAATGGTTACAGAGATATCATTGGTTACAAATATAGTGAATCTCAGGATTCTGTTACAATTGAATACAAGTTAGATTTCTAGTCGACTACCAATTGACCTTTATTCATTCTTTAGTCGGTTGCCACACGACTACATGTATACCTCTTGTTGGTTGTCCTTTTCGGCTTGTGGTCGATCTCTTTGAATTCAACTTGGCTTAGTTGAACACTTCGACCTCGACTTTCACTATTGCTCGATCCACCTCGACTTTAATTTCACTCCAAAGAATATAACAACCCAACAGTAAGTATCCACTTGTGACCATTACTTGAATTATCCTTGAATTCACCGATAAAATCAAGGCCCCATAACTAGAAGGGCACTTCCACTACAACTGGTTGAAGAGGGAGGGCTACTAGTTTATGCTTCCTTGTGAAGAACTGGCATGGCTAGAAAACTCTTACAAATTTATGCACATACAAAAAGATACTCAACCAATAATAACCACCTCATAGAATATTTTGGGTGGTGGTCTTTGTTGCATGATGTCCTCCACATATCCCTTTATGAAATTCATCCATGAACTTCTTTGCTTCCTTCGAGTCTACACATATAAGGATCAAACCATCCAAGACCTTTTTCAATTAAAAAATACTTGGAGGAATTCAATACTAAAGCTCTCTTCTATTGGTATAGAAGGTGTCTTTGAGTTGTAAGGTTCTTGAGATATAAAATGATATCCGTGTACCAATCATTATGTTCCAATTATTCAATCACTACTGAAACCGTAGGGGACGTATCATCTTGTAGTCCAAGGGAAACTTCATTTCCTTTAGTTAAAATCTATGCTAAACCTCTTCCTTTAACCAATTTTCCAGGAACAATTTCCAAATTGTATTCCTGAATTTTAGTCACCCACTTTCCTCTAGTTCCCAAACAATCTTTTTCAGCCAAAATAACTTTTACATTCTAGTGGGGAACATAGGCAATCACTTTGGAATATCCAACATATGTTCTAAAATGCTTCAAATATTTGACCAAAGCATAATCTTGCTTCTCCACAATGGAATAGTTCAATCGAAATCCCTTAGAACTTTACTCTTGAATATTGTGTGTTTTCTTCATCTTGATGATTCTTTTGAAGAAACACAACTTCAATTTATCATTAGAAGAAAAAGAAAAAAATCGAAAATTCTTGGAATAATCCGGACTTACCAATACCGAAAATTTTACAATAGCTTCCTTAATAAGTTCAAAGGTTGTCTTACTGTCTTCATCCCATTTGAAAATTAAATATTTATTCAACAACTTCGTTATAGGCTTGGTGATCTCGGCAAAATTTGGGATGAATCTTCAAATGAAATTGATCTTTCCAAAAAATGATTACAAATCCTTATGAGTGTGAGGTAGGGAAATTCAATCCTTGATTCCCTTTATACTATATGGGTCAAATTTTACCCCATCCTTTGTACCAATATTCTCAAGAATATTTTCTTCAAGAACCTCTAATACTAAATTCTTTGGGTTCAATGAGATTCCATACTTGCAAAACCTCTCAAATACCTATTTAATATGATCGAAATTGGATTTCTTGTCCTTTAAAAACACTATGAGATCATCTTGATAACTTTAAATTATTTTTCCAATGAGATATATGAATGCATAATCCATGGCTCTTTGGAATGTAGAGTCTGCATTCATAAAAAAAAAGGGAATCCTCAAATACTCATAAGTTCCCTAGGGTGTGGTATATTTTTTCTTATTCTTGTCATCTTTGTTCACCAAAACTTGGTTGTAGCTTGAAAAACCATCCAAAAATGACAACATCTATGATCCTATGAATCTTTGTAGAATATTTTCCATGTTCAACAATATATAATTTTCCTTCTTAGATGACATATTAAGGTTTATGAAGTCCATACAAAGTCTTATCTGACTGGTATTCTTTTTCACTATCATTGGATTGGAGATCCAAGTAGAATGTCTTGAGGGCACGATTAATACCTTGGGATGTATGAATTGGATTGAGGAATTAGATCATGCATGTGATTTTCCCTCACAATAAACCTTTTCCATTACTAAAGATCAATGGGAGCTTGAAAAGGCCAAGGATGCTAGGAAGGACAAGCTAGAAATTTTGATTATTATGAATGAAGTGTTAGGAACCAAATATAAAATAGCATAAAAACCTCAGAAAAAAAGTACTCAACGCCTTGAAAAATAGAGAAATTCAGATAATGAGCCTCTTCGAGGGAGAAACCTCCTTATACATCATATGAATTCACAAATACATGATTCCAAATGAAAAGGTCTCCTTGGTATATATAGGAGACTAGGAGGTACATTTACAACTAATGGACCCAATTCGACATAAATAAAATAGAAATATTAATGTAATATGCCCCAATTAAGGGGTAATGTGCCACGAATTAGGTCTTAGCATGCCCCTCCCCTTTATACAAGTGTTGTCCTCAACACTTGAGTAGTTTTGGATGCTTCTGTATAAAAGACTTATCTTCCCATGTGGAATCTTCAGTAAGTAGTTTCTTCCACTTAATGAGATACTTTGAAATTGATCTATTCCTCAGCTATCGAATTCTTGTGTCAGTGATAACTTAAGGCTCCAATATGATTTTTCCTTCCTCTTCAAGTTTTGGAAATATAGTTTGAAATGGGATCTTGTCACTTATAACCTTCTTTAAGCATGAAACATGGAAAATATGGTGTACTATCTAAGATGCAGGTAGCTCCAATTTGTATTCCATAGTACCAATATTTTGCAACACCTTTTAAGGGTCATAGTACTTCAGTGATAATTTATTATCCTTCTTATCTTTCTTGAGAGACATCTATTTGTATGGATGTAGTCTTAAAAATACCTAATCCCCTACTTCAAAACTTCTTTCACTATGATGTTGATCTGCTTAATGTTTCATGTGATTTTGTGCCATGGTTAGGTTGTCCTTTAAGAGTTGGAGCACTTGTTTTTCATGCTCGATGTGATCTTCCACTACTTGAACCTTAGATTTTTCTTTTAGATAAGAAGTGATGGATGGTGGGTGATATACATAAATCACCATAAATGGTGTCATTTTTGTTGTAGTATAAAAGGAAGTGTTATACCACTATTCTGCCAAGGGTAACCACTTGAACCATTGTGTTTGTTTATAAGAGGCAAAGCAATGAAGGTATCCTTCCATGAATTTGTTCACTATCTTAGTTTTTCCATCAGGTTGAGGATGATAAGAAGAGCTATGAGCCAATTGAATTCCCAAAAAATAAAATAATTATGTCCAAATGTGTCTAGTTAAGATGGGATCTTCGTCACTTTACAATAATATTTGGGCTTCCATGTAGCTTTTGAACTGTCTCCATGAATGCGGTAGCAACTGTATTGGATTTGAAAGGATGAGAGAGTGAACAAATGTGTGTGTACTTGGTAAGTCTATCAACAATCACCATGATGCCACTATTTCCTTTATACTTTGGTAAGCTTGTGATGAAATCTATGGAAACCTCCTCCCAGTGTTGACTTGGAATGGATAATGGTTTTAAAAGACCCGAGGTCTTAACTGTTTCCACCTTCTTTTGTTGGAAAAAAAAATATTCTTCCACAAACCTTTGAAAATCAGTTTTAAGGCCATCCCAAACAAATTCCCTCTTGACCCTGTGATAGGTTTTCAAAAGTCATGAGTGCCCTCCTACTGGAGAGGTGTGCAATTCCAAAAGAACCTTTTGTTTGAGTTGGGATTTCTTACATAAATATAAGCGATCTTTGTACCATAGCGAATCATTTTTCCATGTAAATGAATTAGATGTGCTGGAATCCTGTTGCAACCTTTGAATGAGAGTCCACACTTCTTCTTCATTATTTCGTTCATCCCTTTCTTATGTTATCCATTTAGGTTGGATGATAGAGATAGCACAGAGAAATGACTCAACATATTCGTCCTTTCTTGAGAGTGCATATTCCACAACATTTTGCTTCCCCTTTTTCTATATGATTTCAAAGTCATAACCCAACATCTTGGTCACCCATTTTGGTTACTCTTCTAAAGACAGTCTTTGTTCCAAGAAGTATTTAAGACTGTCATGATATTTTTTATGTTGAAGTGCCTAACTATTAGGTAAGGGTGCCATTGCTTCAATGCATGTAGTATTGCCATCATTTCCTTCTCAGAAATGGGTTTGTGTAATTCCTTTCCCTTGAGTGGCTGACTTTTGAAAGGAAGGGGCCTTCCTTATTGCATTAGAACAACACCAATGCCATTTCCAGAGGCATCACATTCCATAATAAATGTTTTTGTGAAGTCTAGTGTGGTCAATGTTGATTATTTGGGTTGGTTGTCATTGATTTCAACCCTTGAAGAAAGTTTGGTAGCAAATTTTGGTAGCACAAAGGTTTGGGTAATGGACCCAATTTTGTTTGATGTATAATGGTATGAGTTTTAATATGTTTGAATGTAAGACTATTCTATATGGATATTACATGTCATACCATTTCTGATGGTATATGGAACGTCACATAACTCCTCACGGTTAGAGAGTTATAACCATATGAAGTTGGAGAACCCTCGTGAGTCAACCGAAAGCCCCAAAAGGTCAAAGTAGTCAAAGTGGTTGCAAAGAAGAAATTATTTAAATAATAAAGTGAAGTGATGAGATTACTATAAGTCAAAGTGGATACAAAAGAAAATATTCAAATAATAAATTTAATAGAGAAATTACTAAGTGGAAAAGTGGTTAGGAGTGGGTTAGCCCTAAAATAAGGAAAGTGGCTTAAGATGGTTAGAAGGTAACCCCTTGAGGAAGCTACATAAAAGTATAAATAAGAGGCAAGGGTCTCTCATTTAATTACACTTGAGAATATTGAATATCTACAAGTGACTGAGGTAACAAAAGGATATCTAAGGTGAATTTCAGAGGGAAGATGAAGTAAGCAAGATAGAAATTCAAGGGAGGTCTTTTGATGATGCTTTCTAAGGTATGTTATTTACAAGTCATCTCACCATTTTCGTAATAACATTTTTTTTACAATGATTCAGATTACGAAATCCGGAGGCTGTTGAAAAAATATATCCAAGTAATTGTGATAAAAATTGCATCTTGTGGGTAGTTGTATTTTGGGCGTTACACTCCGTGGAAAATAGGGTTTATGGCTAGTCTTGAAACTAGTCTAAAACAGGTGTTTTGGGTAAAAACATCATAGCTTCTTCATAACAGATCCAAATTAAGTAAGAAAAAATGTATTGGTTATAGTACAGTATGTAGTATGTTGTGTACCATTTTCAGATCTATACCTCAATTATTCCATGTGGTGCATTCTCTACAAGTTCGATCTCTAGAATAAGCCAGAATTCAGCAAGGTATGCCATTTTTTCTATAACTCCTTTTCTGGGAGGTATCAAGAAGTGAAACTTGGAGAAATTACATACAAGACACTCTAGAAAATTGTGTACTAGTTTCATATCTTTATTCATTACAGGTACATAGTTATTATTATTTCAAGTTAGGGTTGTTGACTAATCCAAAATTAGTCATGTGAGACTAAAGTAAAGTTTGATGAAAATGCTAGTCTCTTGTTGTTAAAGTTAGGGAAGCTTTGCAGGGATGTGATCATATACACCACATATATTATAGAGTTACAAATAATATTTGGATGATGAAATTGATGAGGGATTTTGGTTGAGGTACATGTTGGGTACATGGTTGAGACAAGTAGTTGATGAGTTGGCACATACATGAGGTGTATAGTTGATGATGTTGGTACATCTTGATGAGTCATAATTTATGTGTATTTGATGCATGATTGGTACACATTTGGTGCATGGTTGATGCACTCATTGATTATACTGTTTGAGGTACATGTTGGTACATGGTTGATGCAATTGTTTATGGTACATGTTGATTACATTTTTTTTTTTACAAATTGTTACAAGTTGTTTGGTGTAGGTTGATTGGTACAGGTTTACAGCAGTATATCTCACAGTGATAGTGTGAAAATGGTTCCATCATTCTACTTCTATGATAGGATGGTTGGATGGGGCAAGGAAAGGTGGTTGTAGTCACATTTCAGTTGTAATTGGAGAACATAGGGGTTTGTAGCCTCTTTTTGGTTGTAGCCAGAGAATTGGGGATTTGGAGCTTCCCTCAGGTTGTAGCCTGAGAAACTAGGGGTTTGGAGCCTCCTTACAGTTGTAGCTGGAAAACAAAGGAACTTGGTGCTTCCAATAAATGTAATTCTTAAATACATATAAGAAAAAGCATTATGTGGTTTTATCTCGCTTTGGGTTTCCACGTAAAAACACTAGTGTATTGTGTATGTGTATGATTTCTCATTTGTTCATTGTTTATTTACTATGAAACTATTGGATGATAATGCTACATTGATATAACACTTGCATTTTATGGTTAAAAAGGATGAAATTGCTCTATTATTGATTCACCCCCCTCTCAGTAATCCAACAATTGGGATCAGAGTCAATTCCTTCAGAAATCAGTTTAACCACTGGAAGGAGATCAAGGATTATTCTCAGAAAGGAGTACCATTGTTTAATGGTCAGAATGGGTTAAAGTATGAGATATGGAGTAGAAGCACAAAAGTATTTTTACAGGAACAGGGGAATTATATTTGGCTATCATTTGTTACAGGATATGATAGTTCAAAAAGGAAAAATATTGCAACCAAGAAGGAATTGAAGAAGAATAAACAAATATCAATGGATTCCATCTGGGAAGGATTACCTAATCCGGTAAGAGAAGAAGGTTGGTAAATGTTCATCAGCCAAATAAATTTGGGATAAGTTACATGACATATATTCTTCACCCATCGCAGATTCAGGAAATTCCAAAGAATATGCATGTACAGATAAAGAAGAAATATGTTTACCATGTCAAACAAATTGAGAAGATGAAGAGTACATAATCAACAGAGGTATGTTGTTTTTATTTAATTGTTAAAAAGGTGAACACCTTGAAATATAATTCCATGAAGGAAATGAGATAGAAAAAATAATTGAAAAAGAAGACAATTATGAAGTAGAATTGATTAGTGATTTATATGAACTAAGAAAAGAAAGAGAAGAAAACAAGTCACTCAAGAAAGAATTGATGAAACAAAAGGAAAGTGTTAACATTTTTGAAGAATCCCAACAAGTCATCGAAAACTTAAGAACTCAGCTAGAAGAAGCCAGAAAGATTGAATAAAATCTTGAATATCAAAAGCGGTATTTGGAAGCCAACATAGCAGCATAGAAGGAAGAAGCAGAAATGAGAGAGAAGATATTGAAAGATCATCTTAAGGAAAGAAATAATGATCTAAACCATCTTGAGGAAGAGTTTGTTCCAGAAGAGAAAGGACTTGAAGAAGAAATAATCACATTAAAAATCCATCTTGAAGAAGGAAAAAGAAAAAAAGATTTCATGAAGTCTCATATATTGAAGAAAGAAGAAGAGGTTGAGAAGCTTGAAGAATAAGTTGTTACATTGAGAAGTAAAATCATCAATCTCAACAAGAACGTTGAAGAGACAGAAACATCCACATCAGTCATAGAGAATGAAGAGAAGCACTCTAGGTTGTTATAAAAGAAGAATGAATAAAATAGAAAGAGTTATGCAAAAGTACTCAAAGGAAGGAATCATGGTCAACCAGAATCTATGAAAAATTTTGAAGATACATATTCAAGAAGACCATCCATGTTCAAGCCACAAAGAAGATTCAATCATGATCATGATCAGTCAAGGTAGAAATTCAAAAGGACTACACCACAAAGAAGATCATTGACTCAGAGGAATGCAAATTTCTTTTATGGTCATTTTTTTATTGTACTAATTTTGGACATAAGGTTGTAGATTGTAGGGATTATAAAAGAAATGTTCAAGCAAGAAATGCCTATGTGGCCCCACGTTACATTGAATGTTACAAATGTCATAAATATGGACACATAGCTAGTTATTGTAGAAGTATGATCGATACTTCCATGAAAGAGAACATTGATATCAAATATAAGAAAGTATGGATAATAAAAAATGAAGAGCAGGTGAACAATGACCAGGTCCAAGAGAACACAAGATTGACAATAAAACGAAATGAAGAAAATTCTACAGAGAAAAAGAAAGATGTCAGATACAGAAAGGTTTGGAAAATAACTAAAAGAAAATAAGGACAAGTAAATAAGGAACATGTTCAAGAGATTGTACTTTCGGGAATTGTAGTGAAGGATGAATCCACAGAAACAAAGAAATAAGTCAGAGCTCAAAGAGATGATGAATCTACCAATGAAGATGACAATGAATACACATCAGAGAAGGAATTGTTCTGAGCCATTCAGCTTAGAGACTCCTAGGTAACATGAATATTAGACAAGGGGATTTTATGCGATAGTTGTGACAGACCAAAGAACCATCCTTCGAGCAACTTGTAGAGTTTGAGTAGATAGATTGAGAGAAGTCAGTTAGCATAAGTATAGTTTGATAGTTGTAGTAGTGATGACTTCATGATAGTATAGTAATAAATGGGTCAACATTATGGATAGTTGTGCAGTAGAGTCTTGGACAGTATGGACAAAGATGGATTTGTAAGAACACTTAGCAGGTTTGGACAGATATATGACAGTGGACGAGAGCATGGATTCATAGATTGGTTCATAGAGTGGTTCAGAGAAAAAGGAACATTATGGATGTTAATTACACAGGAAATGGCTCAAACAATGCTAATAGATTCCAAATTGACAGATATTTTTTGGACACATGCAGTGCATACAACAATTCACATTCAAAATAGAGTAATGCTCAGAAACAACAATGAAAAAACTCCCTATGAAATATGGAAAGGAAGACCAGCAAATGTGAAGCACTTCAGAGTATTTGGAAGCAAATGCTACATCAAAAGAGAAGATGGAAGAATGGGAAAGTTTGACTCTTGTGTGGAAAAAGGAGTACTTGGTGGTTACTCAAGTACAAGGAAAGCATACAATTTTACAATCTGAGATTGAAAAAATTTGTGGAAAGAATCAATATAACAATTGATGAAATAGGTGGACGAGAATCAAAGGAAGAAGAAAATGAATCAGTGGAACATCTTTATGAAGAAGAATCAAAAGACGAAGAATAAGTAGAAAAGGAAGATGAAGAAGATAAGACAGAAGTAGAAGAGTAAGTTTAGAAAGTGCCTCCAAAGACACCTAGCAAATGAGTACGAAAAAAACATCCTTCAGATCAGATTATCCGAAACAAGGATGCAGGAGTTGAGACTAGAAGAAGAATATGTTCACCAGAACAAATTCACCTAGCACTCTTATCTACGATTGAACCAAACAATTTTGAAGAGACCAACAAGGATGAATTCTAGAATAAGGCTATGGATGAAGAATTGGATCAAATAGAGAAGAATGACACTTGGGAATTGGTTCCAAGACCAAATAATAAAAATATGATTGGCACAAAGTGGGTTTTCAGAAATAAATTGAATGAAGATGGACATGTTACAAGGAACACAGCTAGATTGGTATGTAAAGGATACACACAGGTTGAACGAATAGACTTTGAAGAGACATTTTCCCCAGTTGTCGGAATGGAAGCAAACTGATTTCTCTTAGCTTATGCATGATCCAAGAATATTAAAGTGTATCAGATGGATGTGAAATCCAATTTTCTAAATGGGGAACTTGAAGAATAAGTCTACATTGAATAACTGGAAGGATTTCAGTTGTCAAAGAACGCAGATTATGTGTGTAAATTGAAGAAGTCCTTGTATGGTCTAAAACAAGCTCCTAGAGCATGGTACTCTAGACTAGATAAATATCTACAGTAGGTAGGGTTCAGAAAAAGAAGTGCAGATAGAAACCTCTACATCAAGGTAACTCAAGATGGTATTTTATTAATTGAATTTTATGTTGATGATATTATTTTTGGAATTATTGATGACAGGTTAACCCAGAAATTTGCAAAGGATATGCAGAATTAATTTGACATGTCATTACTCGGAGAACTATCCTTCCTTATGGGATACGTCAAAGCAACCGAGGAATTTTTATTTCTCAAACTAATTACATCATAGAAATGCTAAAGAGGTTCAGAATGGAATATGGAAACCAATTACCACTCCTATGCAAACCATTTGCAAGTTGAGAAAAGATGATGATTCAAATTCTATAGACCAGAGGCAATACAGGTCAATGATTGGTATCTTACTATATGTGGCAACATCCAGACTAGATGTAATGCAGGCAGTTGGAAATGTGGCATGATTTCAAGCAACACCAAAGGAATCACTTGTATTAACAGTGAAGAGGATTTTCAGATATCTCAAAGGAACAAAAGAATTTGGATTATGGTATCCAAAAGGAAATTATCTATCACTTATTGCCTACATAGATGAAAATTGGGCAGGTTGCATTGATGACCTACGAAGCACTAGTGGAGAAGTGTTTTACTTGGGTGAGTGTTTAGTATCCTAGATAAGCAAGAAACAATCATCAGTATATTTATCTATAGTCGAAGCAAAGTATATTATAGCAGCAGGTTGTTGTACTCAGGTTCTATGGATGAAACAAACTTTGACAGAAATACAGGTTGAGTATGATGAGCCCATTCCAATCCGATGTGATATGTAAGGACCCCTTCGTTACGTCTCTAAACAGCGAAGTACAATAGGAAATTTTTTCTTTTCTTTTTAGTTTGGTTCCATGAAGAAATAAGGAATTAACCACGTCACATAATTCATATCAATGCAAAAACACATGACATCATAACTTAAAGTGAYGCATGATCAAAAATATAAAMAAACTCTACAATATCATTGCTGAACGAAATTGCAATATATAATGCCAAACAATCTCATCATATTCTCACCAATAACAATAATTTGCCGAATATAAAATGCTTTCTACCTTACCCATAAAAAATCATACCTTGGCCACACACCCGCTTCGGAGATGTCCCGCGCTCCGTGCCGCGTCCCGCGCTCTATGCCGCGTTCCGCTTGTCGACCGTGAAAAGCTCACCGGTACCTCCCAGCCAACGCTAGGGGTACTCTTCTTCCCCCTTAGCCCCCCGAGCCGCAAAGGGGCCACACAAGAACCAAAGATAGAATAGTGTCTCAGCTAGCCTCAACGGCTGAGCTACCACTCCAAACACAACTGAGATATACCCAACTCCTCAC
>JZKD02S2057080.1:316607-339187 GCA_000966675.3 Picea glauca
CATGACGCATCATCATCAAGGTTAAGTGGTTCATCATCATAAAAATCCAGATCACTTGCGAGCAAGTGTCCTCAAAGAATAAGTTTTGTCAGTGCGCCAGAGCGAGATGTTACATGATAATACAAGCACCATCAGTATCTCAAAGAACTCGGTGATGCACTCCAAGACGAAGAACATTCCAATAAAGTATCACTTTCTACGGGAACATGTTGTAGAGAAGAACATCAGAGTTTAATATGTGGGCACAAAAGAACAAGTGGCAACCATATTTACAAAACCACTCCACGGGAATCCTTTGAGTATCTTTGCTAGAGACTCAGAGGAATTTATACTCCAAAATTAATGATTTTGAATTCTTATCTTATATGTCTTAGATTTACATGAGTAAGCACCATAAAGAGGACATTTTAGGTTGGGAGATCAATTTCAGGAAGAGTTCAGTCAAGGGAAGCAACCCCTGATGGAAAGATACCTTTTCCATTAATGACAAAGGGGGAGGGATTTATCAAATGCAAAGGTAAATGCTTGGAGAAAGAGCACAAAGGCATGGTCCCAATGGGAGCGATGGTTACAAGGGGAGCTTGAGTGATATGACTTTAGTATTGCATCAGAGTGTTTCCATCAATGTCAAAAGGCGAGATTGATGATTATTTGGGTTGGTTGTCATTGTTGTCAACCCTTGAAGAAATTCCAGTTGAGAATTATGGTAGTGCAAAGGTTTGGGTAATGGACCCAAGTTTGTTTGATGTATAATGGTATGAGTTTTAATATATTTGAAGGTAAGACTAATCTAGATGGATATTACATGTCATGCCATTTTTGGTGGTATGTGAAACGTCACATAACTCCTCACGGTTAGAGATTTATGGCCATGTGAAGTTGGATAACCCTCATGAGTCATCTAGAAGCCCCAAAAGGTCAAAGTAGTCAAAGTGGTTGCAAAGAATAAATTATTTAAATAATAAAGTGAAGTGATGAGTGCACTATAAGTATAAGTGGATACAAAATAAATCAATCAAATAATAAATTTAATAGAGAAATTACTAAGTGGACAAGTGGTTAGAAGTGGGTTATCCCTAAAATAAGGAAAGTGGTTTAAGATGGTTAGGAGGTAACCCCTTGAGGAAGCTACATAAAAGTATAAATAAGAGGCAAGGGTCTCTCATTTAATTACACTTGAGCATATTGAATATCTACAAGTGACTGAGGTAACCAAAGGATATCTAAGGAAAATTTCAGAGGGAAGGTGAAGTAAACAAGGTCAAAATTCAAGGGAGGATAAAGTCTTTTGATGATGCTTTCTAAGGTATGTTATTTACAGGTCATCTCACCATTTTCGCAATAATTTGTTTTTTACAATGATTCAGACAGAAAAATCTGGAGGCCATTGAGAAAACATATCCAATTAATTGTGATAAACATTTCATCTTGTGGGTCGTTGTATTTTTGGAGTTACACTTTGTGGAAAATAGGGTTTGTGGCTAGTCCTTAAACTAGTCTAAAACAGGTGTTTCGGGTAAAAACATCATAACTTTTATAACAGATCCAAATCAAGTAATACCAAATGTATTGGTTAGAGTACAATCTGTAGTATGTTGTGTACCATTTTCAGATATATAAATAAATTATTTTGCGTTGGGAATTCTCTATAAGTTTGATCTCTAGAATAAGCCAGAATTCAACATGATATGGCATTTTTGCTATAACTCCTTTTCTGGGAGGTTTCAAGAAGTGAAACCTAGAGAAATTGTAGAGAAGGAACTGAAGAACAATGTGTACTATTTTTAGATATTTATTCATTACAAGTAAATAGCTATGATTATTTCAAGTTAGGGTTGTTGACTAATCCAAAATTAGTCATTTGAGACTAAAGTAAAGTTTGATGAAAATGCTAGTCTCTTGTTGTTAAAGTTAAGGAAGGTTTGCAGGGATGTGATCATATACACCAAGTCTATTATGAAGTTACAAATCATATTTGGATGATGAAATTGATGAGGGATTTTGGTTGAGGTACATGTTGGATACATGGTTGAGACAAGTAGTTGATGAGTTGGCACATACATGAGATGTATAGTTAATGATGTTGGTACATCTTGACGAGTCATATTTTATGTGTATTTGATGCATGATTGGTACACATTTGGTGCATAGTTGATGAACTCATTGATGTTACAAGTTGAGGTACAGGTTGGTGCATGGTTGATGCACTTGTTTATGGTACAATTTGATTACAGGTTGTTTGGTACAGGTTGTTACAGGTTGATTGGTATAGGTTTACAATAGTATATCTCACAATGATAGTGTGACAGTGGTTCCATCATTCTACTTCTACGACAGGACGGTTGGAGGGGGCAATGACAGGTGGTTGTAGCCACCTTCCGGTTGTAGTCAGAGAACATAGGGGGTTGTAGCCTCCTTCTGGTTGTAGACAGAGAATTGGGGAGTTGGAGCTTCCCTCAGGTTGTAGCCTGAGAAACTTGGGGGTTGGAGCTTCCTTCCAGTTGTAGCTTGAAAAAAAGGAAGTTGGTGCTTCCAATGAATGTAATTCTTAAATACATATAAGAAAAAGCATTATGTGGTTTTTTCCCGCTTTGGGTTTCCACGTAAAAACACTGGTGTACTGTGTATGTGTATGATTTCTCATTTGTTCATTGTTTATTTACTCTAAAACTATTGTATGATAATTCTACATTGATATAACACTTGCATTTTATGGTTAAAAAGGATTAAATTGATCTATTACTAATTCACCCCCCCCTCTCAGTAATCCAACATAGGAGCTTTGCGCATTCCCTCTTTAAGTTGTTCAAAATCTTGAGTTTCCTCTGGAGTCCATGAAAATGCATCCTTCTTAGCTAATGCAGTTAAAGGTGTTGCTATTCTTCCATAGTTACAAACAAACTTGCGGTAGTAATCTGTCAAACCCAAAAATCCTCTAAGATTCTTCAATGTTTTGGGAATTGGTCATTCCATCATGGATTTAATCTTGTTAGGGTCTACCTTGACACCTTCATGAGATACAATATGACCCAAATAATCTACCTCCTTCATCCCAAAGAAACATTTGGACGGTTTGGCATATAATTGTTGCTCCTTTAGTATTTGTAGCACCTTGTCAACATGTCAAACATGATCTTCCAAATACTTGTTATAAATTAGTATACCATCAAAAATTACTAACACAAGTTTTCGAAGGATGGTATTGAAAATGGAATTCATCAACCCTTGGAATGTGGAAGGTGCATTCATAAGGCCAAAAGGCATGACCAAAAATTCATAATGGCCTTAATGAGTTCTTAAAGTTGTTTTTGGGATATCTTCTTCCTTCATTCTAATCTGATGATATCCTGAAGGGAGATCCAAATTTGTGAAGTATATTCCTCCATGTAGTTCATATAATAATTCATCAATGATGGGAATGGGAAACTTATCTTTAATGGTGATCTTATTGAGCTCTCTATAATCTGGGCACATACACTATGAGCCCTCTTTCTTGAGTACCATTACCACCGATGCATAGTAAGAACTTTGTCTAGGTCTAATAATGTAAGCCTCTAACATTTCTTCAACCATACACTAAATTTCACTCTTCTGGGCATAAGGGTATCTATAAGGCCTGATGTTAGGAGGACCACTCCCAGGAATTAAGTAAATAGAATGATCATGATCATGAGTGGGTGTAAGACCTCTGGAAATATCTTCAAAAACTTTGGAATTCTTATCAATGATCCCTTAGATATCTAGGGGAATAGATGGCTTAGATGTTTGAAAATATAGTGAGCATAGTTTTACAATTACACCATGATACCCCCTTTTTAATAATTGTATCATGCCATTGGAGATTACCACCTTACTAGGTTTCCCTGTCATACCCTTTAACTCAAATTCCTTTCCTTCCAATGAAAATTTCATGAAAAGTTCTTGAAAATTAAAATCCATGTTTACCAATGATTGTAACCATTGGACCCCTAGTACGACATCAACACCACCCATGGGTATAGAAATCATTGGACTATTCATTACATATTCCCCCATAGTAAGATTTATCTTATGGAAATTTCCTAAGTAATTGATAGTTCCTCCATTTGCAATCATTACTTGAAACTTTGGTGCTAGATATATAAAGCAATTGAGAGATTTGACTAATTTGCAGTGAATGAAATTACGAGTATTACCAGAATAAATTAGCACTATTTTTTTTTTCTTTTTGATATATCCTTCGATCTTTAGGGTTTGGGGAGTGATAATTCCAGCCAATGCATGACATGATATGGTGGGAGTCATCTCTTTAAAAGAAATATCTTATACACTGAAAACATTCTCCAATTATTTGGGTTCCCAAAGGAGAACCTCATGTTGAATGGTATCCTTTAAATTTCCTGCGAAGACATCAATCAGGCGCTCATATGGAATATATATTACCTTTATATTCAATATTTGTATGTTCTCAATGTTCTCCGCAACTGAACCCTTTTTATTGAGATTTATCAATTGGTTGAAGAAGGTATTTCTCTTTGTATCTTCATAGTGTGTTATCATTTCTTCCATGAAAATTTTCCAATTGACAAGTGATTTGCGAGAACAAATCCATCGATACCACACAAACTGATTAGGTTCTAAATATAAGGATGTAATTTGTACCTTTTTTGTTTGAGGCACATCAGGTAGATCAAATAACTGCTCCATCTGGAGTATCCAGTTGATTGGATCCCTGTCATCAAACTTTTTCTCATATCGATCTTAGGAAAGTGGTTGGTCTTCAACCCAAAGATGGAGTTTCTCCATTCTTGATTCATCTTCCTTGTGTCGTCATCATGAATTTCATGGGATACATTGTCACTTTCAGGTGGCCTCTTTATTAACAACTTTTTAAACCCTTCCATGATCTCCTCTTTTAATCCGTCCATCATCGTTTCCAGCTTAGCTTCAGTTGAATATATCATCCTTTGTAGTTCATATTTTGTTAATGCGTTCTTTTGTAAATCATCTATGTCCTTGCGCATTTCATCACCTTCATAAAGATTCCAAGAAGGATTTTCTGAGGGATTATTTTGTGTATAATTTCCCTTTTTGGTGGCATGTTGTCCAAGTATCACTACAAGGTAGGAGTTACTAATTGGATTATGAAGAGGTCCTCATAGAGAAGGGAGTTTCAGGTGCTATAGCTCTCTAATATACGTGCAAGGTCCAAAAATAGTACTCGAACCAATATCTCAAGGAACTAACTAAGTAGGCTTGACCATGCCCTTATATGTACTATCCAACTACCTAGGTATTAGAGAGTGATCTCCCTGATTGATGTTCTCAGTGTACTATAGAAACAAGATGACCAAATGGTTTACTCGGTTGGTCTCAAGATTCTACGACATCTCCTAATATACGCTAGTTACATGGGATATCAAATATGTAGTAGTGTTGTCTAATGTGAAACCATTCAAAACAGGCCTTCCAATATACTTTAGGCACTGGAAGAACCACATAGTCCCATGGTTGTAGTGCTGACAAGTAATGACGGCTCCTACGTTTAAATACGTTGGAATATGTGTGTACCTAAAAAACCCTAATATTCTCCCAAATTTATTTAATACTCCTTTTATCCCACTTTATTCCACTTTTTGAATCACTCCAATTGGATCTTCTAGTCAAAAGATATGCAAATTTCCAAAAAACAAATGCACCTTTTAAAACCTTGATTTGGAGATTGTTCTACTAGCTGACCTTTCTTCTGCAATAGCTCTGCAATTTTGACCCTTCTAAGTCTAAAATTTATAATTGAGGTAGCATGATGTGTCTTATTTCCAACCCCAAAAGTTAGACCAATATTGGATTCTCCAATATAATTTTATGATAACTTTCCCAAGATGTGTTGATTGTTTTCCCTTTTAGGAGAGAAACCTGTACGAACTAACACGTGTCATTTTCTTCACTTAAGAACTTGAAATTTGCACCAATACAACTTATGTTTATAACCTAACCGATGGAATATGTCTCACTCAATTTGGAGGTCTGCAGCTTCAAATATAACATTTTTTCCAAGAACACTTGTTTTAGATTGAAATTTGGACCAACCACAAACCCTTATTTCCTTAAAGAATAACTTTCAAAGTACATTTAATAAAGGGATGAAATTTTTACAAACAATGCTTCACTATTATTTCTTCATATTTTAAATTTTTCATAACCTGGAACCAAGCCTAAAACAATTGGGAGTGAAAATTCCAAGAATAAATGTTTTAGACTAGTTTTAGGACTAGTCACAAACCCTAAATTGAACAAAATGTATCTCCAAAAATATAATGAACCAAGATATAAAATTTGTACCCACGTTAGGTCTATATGTCTCCTCTACACCATAGAAATTCTAGATCTTGAAACCTTCCAAAAAAAAAAATTGTAGCGAAAATTACAAGAAGCCTTGTTTTGAAGAAGCCAGTCCCGAGGATTGTCTATCTCTGAAACCAAATGTTAGGAACCAAATATAAAATAGAATAAAAACCTCAGAAAGAAGTATTCAACGCCTTGAAAAAGAGATAAATTTAGATAATAATCCTCTTCGAGGGAGAAACCTCCTTATACATCATATGAATTCACAAATACAAGATGATTCCAAATGAAAAGGTCTCCTTGGTATATATAGGAGACTAGGAGGTACAATTACAACTAATGGACCCAAGCTGAAATACTTAAAAAAAAAAAATACTAATGCAATATGCCCAAATTAAGAGGTAATGTGCCACAAATTAGGGCTTAACATTAAGAGTCTATTGGAAATCCCAAATTTCACCCAAATCCTAAACCTTCAAATAAAAGCACTAACCTTATTCTGTCAACATTCCACAAAGAAAATAGGGACTTGTAATCAAACATTTCCTTGACCAAACTTGATGTCCCTATCCCTTCACAAAAGGCCAAGATTGAGGAATTATTTGATCTCCAAGGAGAGCCTAAAGATCCCCTTGTAATCCTTCATACCATAAATTATGACAAGAAAAATAGTGAGCATGTACCTTTCTTCATTACATTAGTGGTAAAAAATATCCTCCTTCACAATTGCATGCTTGATTAGGGTGATTCTACTAATTTTATGTCTTTGAAAATTATGAATCAAATTGGAATAAAGATTACAGGGCCTTATAGAAATGTGTGTGGAATTGATTCAAGATCCATCCCAATTTGTTGTCTCATAAAGGAACTCAAAGTTTGCTTAGCCACTTACCCAGATATATTTGTTATGATGGATGTTGTAGTGATTGATGTTACAGATGCTTGGGGAATGTTTTTGTCTAGGAAGTGGGATGAAACCTTTGAAGGTAGTATTCAAATGGATTTGTCTTATGCTACCATCACAACTCTTGATGGGGATTTTGTCACCCTTTATAGAGAACTTGTAGTAAGGTACCAAGTCAAGGACCCCCAAAATACAATGAATGAGATATGTATCTAGATGAAATTATTGGTAACTTCTGCACCCTAACCAATCCTATGGTTCAAGAAGAAGAATGTTAAAGTACTATCTATTTTTGGACTTTAGAATTTGATGGTGCTCACTATAGCTCGAGATCTACTTTTGCATTGTTCTTATAGCTCCCTCGCATAAGGCCACCTTTTTCTCTTATAGGATTGAATTTGATTTACAAATAATATTGTTGAGTATGAATCCTTAACCATAGGATTGAACTTATCCCTTTATAGGAAAATTAATTGCCTAAAATTCATAGGGGACTATGACTTCGTTGTCTCCCACATAAAGAGGAAATTTTCTACTAAGAATGAAAAGTTGAGGAAATATAGGAATTCATTTTAGGATACCATACAATGTTTTGACAAATTTTCAATTGAAGCTATCCCAAGAGAGAAAAACCATGTTATTGATGCCTTAGTTGCATATGTAACTACTTTACAACCTTTTGAAGAAATGCTTCATGACCTATGCAAAATTGAAGTTGTCTTTATACCTTTTGTCCTCGATAACCTTGAGCATTGGCATGTTTTCAACGACGAATCTATAATCATTTGTTTCTTACAAAGAATCAAGGATTTTTCAGATAGCCAATTCAATTTCATGTCTAAATCCATGAACTTGAGAGTTGAAAACCTACGAAATGACAATCTTCCCAAGGGATTTCTTCCTTTATAAAGGATGTTAGATAGACATTATATGTATAAATGGAAACATGTCATTGATCAATTTGATGAAGACTTCGATTATAATATAGGTTCATGGAATAATCCTAGAATGACCAAAATAGGAAAGGGAACTAGTCTCGCTGAAAGAAAAAGCATAATCAACCTTATCCATGAATATAAATACATATTTGATTGGTCATATGATTATTTAAAGGCCTAGAAGGGAGACATTATCCAATATATTGTTCCTCTCAAGGAGGGACCCAAACCATTTGGAAAAAATCTAAGACATATTAATTCAAAGTTGGATCCCTTAATCCAAAAGGAACTTCAAAAAATGGTTGATGCAAAGATCATATCCCCCATTAGATGTTCTTCCTAGATGGATAAATTGGTTGTTTTCCAAAAGAAGAGTGAAGATATTCAATTGTGTGTGGACTTTAGGAACCTTAATCAACTATCTCTTAAAGAAAATTATCCTCTCCCAAACATGGAACATTTGCTACAAAGAGTTACTAGTGCAAGGATGATGCATATGTTATATGGATTTTCTGGGTACAACCAAGTCTTAGTAAATAAAGAGGGCCAACTTAAGACTACCTTTACCACCCCTTGCGGAACAATGTTTAAGGATTCCTTTTGGTCTTATGAATGTTGGATCCACTTTTCAAAGAGAAATGGACTTTTCCTTTAGAGACTTAATAGGGAAAAACATTGATATATATAACGATTATATAACGATTGTTTCCAAGGAGATAAATGCACATGTTTCACACCTTAGGAAAATCTTTGAATGATGCAGGAAGTACAACATTTCCCTAAATCCCAAGAAATCGATTTTTG
This sequence comes from Picea glauca, assembly GCA_000966675.3. NCBI lineage: Eukaryota > Viridiplantae > Streptophyta > Pinopsida > Pinales > Pinaceae > Picea > Picea glauca. The sequence goes on from JZKD02S2057080.1 coordinate 325,578, forward strand.
GTATTGATAAACAAAAATTATTGGCTCATGTTGTCTCTGAAGATGGTATTTATGTTGATCAAGAGAGAATTTAATCTATTAAGAAAATCCCCCCCCACAACCAGTAAGAAGTCTTTTCAATCATTATTTGGCAAGATTAAATTTATAAGGAGATTTATTTCAAACTTTGCTAAAAAAGCCAAACCAATGAATTCATTATTGAAGAAAGATGTTTTATTCAAATGGGATGATAATAATATGAAATATTTTGAAGATATGAAGGAAGAAATTATTATGCCAATCGTCCTCTTTATTCCCAACTATTCCTAAGAATTTATATTTTTTTCATTTTCTTTCGAGAACACTATTGTTCAGGTTCTCTTGCAAAAGAATAAATATGATTATGAACAACATATTTCTTTCCTTAGTAATACCCTTAGGGATGCTAACCTTAAGTATTCAATCACTAAGAAACAATATTATTCCCTTGTCAAATCCTTGAATCATTTTAGAAGTTATGTCAAATATAATAAAATCAAAGCGTATATGTCATATCGTGATGTTAAGGATGTCCTCTCTCAACAAAATTGCCTTCGAACTAGGGGGGAAGTGGTTTTCAAAGTTTCAGGAATATGACTTAGATATTAAAAATAACAATATCATAAAAGGACAAGTCTTAGCGAAGATGCTAACCGAGATTAATGATGAATTCGTAAAAATAGGACAGGTCAACCAGGTCAATGCAGTCTTGATTGAATTAGAACATGATGAATGGTATTCTGAAATTATCTATTACTTGAATAATTTTTCATGTCTTGATCACTTAGTGGACCATAAGAGAAGGGCCTTAATATTGAAAGATATGAATTATTTCTTAACCCAATATGGTTTAGGTTGGAAGAATCGTGATGGGATAATCCTTAGGCATGTAAACAAAGATGAAGTAGACAACTTGAGAAAGGAACCCCATTCTCGATATTGTGGTGGTCATTTCACTTCCTGCATCATTACCCAAAATATTTTAAGATCTTTTTATGATTTTCCTACATTGTTCATTGATACTCATCGATATGCCAGTTCTTGCCAGCCTTGTCAATTATTCTTAGGGAAACAACGATTGTCTTCCTTTTTTTTGAAGCCAATCATTGTTGAAGCATCGTTCCAACAATGGGGTTTATATTTCATTGGTGAATTTAAGGATAACTCCAACAATGGATATCATTGGTTTTTCACTATTACAGACTATTTCAATAGGTGGGTGGAAACCATCCTAATGAAAAAGGCAACTGGGGAAGTTGTGATGAATTTCCTTGAAGATATAATAATCACAAGGTTTAGTGTACCTTCCAAGTTCATCATTGATAATGTAAAGGCCTTTATCTCTTTAATTTTAGGAGATTTTTTCTTCAACTATGGAATTGTCTTATATCACTCATCCAATTACTATCCCCAAGGAAGTGAGTTGGCATAATATAGCAATAAGAACCTCATGAACATCATCAAGAAGATTGTTGGTGAAAATAAGAAGGATTGGGATAGTAAAATTAAGTATGATTTATGGGAAAATTGTACTACGACAAAGAATTCCACAGGAAAGACCCCATTTGATTTAGTATATCGATTGGAAGAAAATTTTCCCATCAACCTCCAACTCCATATCCTCCAATTTTCCTAACATTTTGCACCTGATAAGGAAGCGTTACAAGGAAGGATTAATAAACTTGTAGAATTGGATGATTCAAGGAGATATTATTTTGATCAATTGGAAATAAATCAAGATAAAATCAAAGGAACGTTTGATCATAAATATATATAGAAAAAAATTGAGGATGGGGACCTCCTCTTGATGTGGGATAAGGGAGGAGAGAAGTTAAGCATGCATAATAAGTTTTATAGCTTGTGGCTTGGTCCTTATTAAATTGAGAAGTCTGGAGATAATTGTTATGATTTGACTACACCTAAGGGAAGGATATTACCATTACCTATGAATAGATCACTTTGCAAGCCTTATTATGCAAAAGGAACCTAAATTCTTAGGTTTAGAGTATAGTAGGTTAGAATAGGTCATGTTGTCTACTTGTTTTCTTGCATTACTTTTCTTTTATAAATGTTATTTACTACTTTTTTATGCATACATGTTATTCTAGCATATATATTGATGAAAATGAAAAAACATTCTTTCTCACATTGGTTTTATATTTTATAAACAAGGCCGATAGCATCCCCCTATCATTGGTCGTTGATGATTTTATGTTAGAATGTAGTGAGACTTTCTTTAGAGTGATGCAAGTTGTGGGTCTTGGAGTACCAGAGATGGTGAGGTTCTCATGTGCTCTATGGTGAAAACATGTCCCCATGTTGGTTCTATATGCTACCCCCTCTCACCTAGGGGTAACAAGATGAGATCACATGTCATGTCCCACAATGAAGAAAATGATCCCAATGATGATGATGATCAGAAATCTCCATGAAAATCAAACCCTCATATGTCTCCCTCCTCACTCAACTCAACTTATCACACTTGATCATCATGGTTCATCTGATGGTGGTGGACTAGCACATTATAAGGTACATTATTCATTGCTTCATATAAAGTGTCATATTTAATGCATTCAGATAATGAACCATAAGATTAGAAGTTATGTTATTTTCCTTGTTTCATCTTGGTGGCCATCATTTGTGTCCTAGTCATGTGTTGTCACTCTTGGAGAATATGGGTACTACTGATAGGATTTGATAGGGGTAGCATACTTCTCCTTCCCATACTTAACACTTTCCATATTGGGGCATTTCATATTGAACCAAACTTCAGTAATAGTTGTTACATGTACACCAAAAAGGCTTGTGGTTCATTCTCCTGTGAGAAGAAGGGATAAAATGTCGAGGTTGATGCAACAACTAAAAAAAATGAATAATAAAAAGAAAGAATGTTATAAAAGAAAGAATAAATTATGGGATAATGAATGACCAAGTCAAAAGTGAAAGGTCAACTTGATCTCTACCCCTTCACTATGAGGAAAATGGTCCTATTACTAATGCACTAAATGCATATCAATTAAAAGGACTTGATCCCAATAAGAAAAGAAAAGAAGGAATAAAGTGCTTGAAACCTGAAAATGGGAGTTGCAAGGAAATAAAATAATTTCAAAAGGAAAGAAAGGGGTGTGGAATACACACACTATTGATAAAAGGGTATCTCAAGTAGAAAGCACTCCCTCTCCAAAGGTGATCATGGAAATGGACCAAGCATGGTACCTTCCATGTTAATGCGTCCATCACCATGAAGTAACCCCAAAATGTTTCATTCACCATAATTTCACTTTTATTAGTTTTCGTGGAAAATATTCCTCTACCTCAGTACTAGCACATCTAATGGGGTCTTTTGATGGTCCTCCCATACCTTAACTTGGAAAATTGCATAAATTCTTGAGCTAATGTGAAGTTTGAAGAAGATACCTAATGTGAATTTATTAGTTGGATTTTATATTATATTAAGTGATGGCATACTTTGTATGATTCTAATGACTTTTGTATCTCATGATTGTTGGTATTACCTAATGAAAATTAAACACACCTTGGGATGCTCTCTCATACCTCCTGAAATAGGGCATCCATTTTGATGATGAGTTGGGGTCCTTTGAAAATGATATGTGAACTTTGATGAGAAGGTGAGACCTTTCACCATGATTTTCACCTTTTGATGATGAGATGGGTCCTTTGGAGGCCTTTTCATCCTTCTAAAGAATGATATCACCCTTATATTGACATCCTACGCTCACAAGTGTCATTCTTGAGGGGAGGTTTTGGTATATTATGATGCTTTATTATTGTTTGAGGATATTTTGGGAGTCGATCTTGACCTATCCAACTTGTACCATGGACACTTTGTGTTTTAGGGGATTTTTGATGGATATACACTAGGGTTTCCTCATATAAGAAGGCTAGCTCTCCCTCCTTGTAAAATCATAACTCACACTTGTGGATTGTTAAGAGCCAAATATCAATATAGCATAGAAAAACCTCAGAAAAAGCACTCAACACCTCGAAATAGAGATAATTTCAGATAATAAGCCTCTTCAAGGGGGGCAACCTCCTTTTACCCCACTTAAATGTTCAAGTACAAGATGATTCAAAATGAAAATGTCTCCTTGTATATATAGGAGACTAGGTGATGGCGTCCACCTGGGCACCTACCTCAGCAGGTCCCACGCCTGACCTCCCGGTCTTAAGGATCGTTCAATTTCCCCCCTCAAGCCCGAATGGCTCTTCTGATTCCCACTGGAATCTCCGTCGAAAAATGACCCACATGTATTTTCTTCACTTTACAGTATTTAGGTTGGTCACTGATCTCTTCAACGACAGAAGAATACAGAATCAGATTTCGGGGTTTTCAAACTCCCGATGTCTCGACCTCCAATATCCTGATATGCTCCTTTGTTGCCTTAGCCCCTCCTGGCTATGCCCTGGTCCATGTGACTGCTTTCCATAAGACTGTAGCCTTATATTCCTTCTCGTCGGGGTCTTTGGCTTCAAAATCCCGATGTGTTCCAATTTTCGTTAGCCCTCCAGGATAGACTCTTGGTCCACGTGACCTCCTCTATATGACCGCAGTCATACCTCCCATCGGGGTTTCAGACTTTCCAATGTCCAAATACATATGTCCTCAGGATTCGCAATCCCTCGAATCCTAATTCTCCGCTATGCTGACAACTGGCTCCCACAATGGCACTTCCCTCCTTATCGGGGTTTCGGACTTCACGATTCCAATATGCATAAACACCTTTTCACCAGGATTCCAATATCCCGATGACCCAAATGATGATAGACGACTTCCTGTCGGGACTTTTCCCAATGACTCTGATTTCTTCCATGCGTCCTCTTCTGATGGACGGTTCAGATTTCTCCTCGCATTTTCGAGACTTCTAATGTCCTGATTTTCACGACCTCAGGAACTCCAATTTCCCGAGTGCCAATATACCGACTCTCTTCGAATTTCTAATACCTGTCCCCCCCCAACGAATGGCTCAGATTATATCGGGGTTTTCACTATGGACTTCCCCAATCTTCTGTCCAAAGGAATGTCGATATCCCAGCTCCCAACGCCTCGATCTCCACCATGTGTCTTCACTAACGGACGATCCAGATCTTCCCGGGAATTTTCCTATAGAAATTATTGATCTTTTGTCCTCATGAGTCCCGAACTCCGATGCCTCGATATCCCTATGCTTCTCGGGCTTCTTACTTTTCTCACGAGGGTTTAGACCCTGTGCAACTCCTATCAGATCAGACGACTAACAGGTAACTGATCAATGATCCAACGACTCATGACCCCTGGAGCTTGAACTCCGAACATGGCCGTAACCTCCTTGCTTCTTTGGCAGATCCAATGACTGACGAGATTTTTCAAATCTTCTCCACAAGATCCTAACCATCGATCTCTTCCTCTTTGATGTTTTCTATGGGTGAACCCAGTATTCCTCTGTGAAAACTAGTCCTCCTGTGCGTAACTTTGCAGCGCCTGTTCAAACACTCCACTGCACAAACTCCCTATGCTTCCCTTCAACAAGCTTGGAAGCCTTGTCCTTCCTAAGCTTCACACAATTCTGATTCTCCATGAAGACTCTTGTGTGCACCCCTTGCAACAATCCTCAAACAATTCCAAGTGTTGAATTCTTTCGACTCTGCGCACACCTACAGCAGCAGTCCTTCAATGCTTCGCTCAGATTCACAACTGAGACTTTCCTTAGCCTGCGCACTCCTTGCACGGCTCCTATAACCCAATTTCACTTTTGGGTGAACGAGAACAAGAGTTAAACTATCTACGCCTTCTGTCAATGCACTCCTTGTGGACGACTTCAACTGCACTCCTTGCAAGAATCCTTGCTCAGATAGAGAAACAATTGAAACTCATTTCTTCTACTTCCTTTTTCAGATTTCAAACACTCAGCAAGAAATCATTCATACATAGCATGTAAAGCAAATGCATAATAGGAAGTAAATACTCATGAGCATAGCATTCAGTATACATACACAGAGAACAAACACAAAACCATGGATTTGAATCAACTTTCTTCTATTAATTCAAGCTCTGTACATGGGTGGTCTTCCACAGTTCTCTGTTTCTCTTCTCAATGCTCAGGATTATGTTACAATGCACAATGAGGGTGTCTATATCCCGTTTCCCTCTTTTTTCTAAAACTGTCTAATCTAATATTAAATTCTATCTACCTATTTCATCTCAACATAAATGCCTCTATCTACTTTAGACGAGAGTGGGGCACTCAAGGTCTGATTACATTATACCAAGACGCTTTCATTAAATGATCTCATTTATATTTGGCGCATCAACTTCAAGGGAAAATTCAAAAAAATTTGGCTGGGTCTGCCTAGCTATCCTTTGTCTTCCGTGCTGGCTCGCTTGATGTGAGGGATGTTCCTGCATCATACTCCCTAGCTTGAAAATTTTCATGGGATCCTGTCCATGAGCTTCTGCACGGTCTGTCCATGCTTCAGAATCTCTGCTTCATTTTCCCAGCTGGCATCTTCAACTGGATGGTCCTTCCACTTGACCAAATATTCAAAGTATTCTTTCCTTCTGGTCTTCTTGCCGACTCTCTTGTCCAGTATGCACTCCATTTGTGATCTCTCTGCAACTGGCATCTATTTTTTCCACTGAACCCCCGGTTGTTCATCACTTGTTCCTGCATCCCCAGCTTTGTATGGGTATAAATCTGAGACATTGAATATCGGAGAAATTCTGATCCCATCGGGTAATTCAATCTCATAAGCATTCTCCCCAATTTTCTTCAAGACCTTGCATGGTCTGATTTTCTTCATCTCCAAATTATTGTATGTTCCTCTCGAGAACCTTTCTTTCCTCAAGTGTGCTAGAATCAAGTCATCAATCTCAAATTGGAGTCATCTTCGATGATGATCTGCTCTCCGCTTATACTCCTGAATTGAATTCTGCAATCGCTCCTTCACTCGGCTGTGAAGTTCTTTCATCGCCTCCGTGAATTCTTCTGCACTAGCGCTCCTAGTAGTAGTCTGTTCTGAATCTCTCAATTCAGAAACTCCTCTCGGCTGCATGCCATATACAATCTGGAATGGACTTTAGCCCATGCTCAGATTCACTGAGTCGTTATACTCAAACTCTGCCTGCGGCAATGTATTGTCCCAACTATTGTGGTGCTCTGCCACCAGGCTCCTCAACAAGTCTCCTAGACTTTTGTTCACCACTTCTGTCTGTCCATCTGTCTGAGGATGATAAGCTGAACTAAAAAACAAGTTAGTCCCCAGCTTCTTCCATAATTTCCTCCAAAAGTGCCCTAATAACTTTGTATCTCTGTACGAAACAATACTCCTTGGTAAGCCGTGAAGTCGAATGACTTCCTTGAAAAATAGGTTCGCGATGTGAGTCGTGTCACTGGTTTTCTGACATGGGATAAAATGTGCCATATTGGAAAATCTATCCACTACCACAAAGATCGAATCAAATCCTCTTTGCGTCCTTGGAAATCCCAATATGAAATCCATGCTAATTTCATCCCACGGCCTCTCGGGTACGGGCAATGGTTGATAAAAACCCGCATTATGCTTCCTTCCCTTTGAATGCTGGCAAATTCTGCATCGGTCTACAAACCTCTTGACCTCTGATCGCATCCCTGGCCAAAAGTATGACTCGCTCAGCTTTTCGAATGTCTTATCATGACCGAAGTGTCCAGCCAATCCTCCGCTATGTTTCTCCTTCAGCAGATTCTCCCTCATGGAACAATTTGGAATACACAGTTGATTGCCCTTAAATAGAAACCCTTCCTGGATCATGTATTCAACCCATTTGCTGCTATCTCTGAGAACTGGATTCTCAACTGCTTTATACGCCTCCTTGAAATCTGGATCCTCTGCGTACATGTCTCTGAGATCATCAAAACCTAACGTCTTGACTTTGAACTCCTGCAACAGCAAACACTTCCTGCTCAAAGCATCAGCAACTTTGTTAGCAGTACCAGAAATATGTTTTATCACAAAAGTGAAACTCTACATGTATTCAACCCATTTAACATGCCTCTGATTCAACTTTTCCTATTGAGTCACAAATTGCAATGCATGGTTATCACTATATAAGACAAATTCCTTCGGAATCAAATAGTGCCTCCATTTCTTCAATGCTTGGATGATGGCATAAAACTCCTTATCATACGTGGAATACTTCACCTTCGCTTCATTCAGCTTCTCGTTGAAATATGCAATTGGTCTGTCATCTTGACTTAAGACTGCTCCTATTGCAAACCCGCTTGCATCACATTTTACCTGAAATGTCTTTTGAAAATCCGGCAACACCAGAATTGGTTGTTCCGTAATCTTCCGTTTCAACAAATTGAAACTCTTCTCAGCCTCTTCATTCCAATGAAAATATTTATGTCTTTTCTTCACTGTATCCATCATCGCTCTGTTGATTTCATTGAAATTTCTGATGAATTTCTGGTAGAAACTAGCTAACCCGTGAAAACTTATCACCTTAAATATGTTCCTTAGTGATGGCCAATTCTTGATTACCTCCACCTTATCTGGATCCATCCTCAACTCATTTGCTGAAATAACAAATCCCAAGTAAATGAGTTTTGTCTTCATGAATGAGGACTTCTTTTTGTTTATCAACAACTTCTCTTGCTATAATCTCTTCATCACAATGGCCAAATGCTTCAGATGTTCAACTTTCGTTTTACTAAAAATCAGTATATCATTCAGATATACGATAAAAAAATTTCCGATGAAATCTTTCAGGACTTCATTCATCAACCTCATAAAGGTACTTGGCACATTTGTTAAGCCAAACGGCATAACAAGCTATTCATACAAGCCTTCGTTTGTCTTGAATGTTGTTTTCCATTCATCACCTTCTCTCATGTGAATCTAATGATATCCACTCTTCAAATCAATCTTTGAAAAGAATTTTTCTCCACTTAAGCAATCCATCAAATCATCCATTCTTTGCAATGGGAATCTATACACAATAGTTATCTTATTAATCACCCTTGAATCAGTGCACATCCTCCAGCCTTGGTCTTTCTTCAGACTGATTACTGTTGGAACAACACATGGACTCAAGCTTTCCCTGACCAAACCTTTGTCCAATAACTCCTGGACTTGTCTTTTGACCTCTTCATTCTCTTGCAGCGTCAACTTATATGTGACTTTGTTTGGTAAACTGGCTCTAGGTATGAGATCGATATGATGACTCACACTTCTCATTGGTGGCAACGAATGAGGTAATTCGTCCACTACTATGTCAACAAACTCTTCCAGCAGTTCCTGAACTTCTCCTGGCAAATCATCTGCTCTTGTGCTAGTCAGAACAATCTTCAGTTTCCTGACCACAAAGAATTGTGGTTCCTCCTTCTTCTTAACTTTCGTAAGAAGTTCCTTCCCACTCATGAGAAGTATTGTGTTGCTTACCTCCGGTTTTACTTCTTTATCCTTGATTGGAAGTAACATATGAGTCCTCCCATTCTTTTCTAGGGTATATGTGTTCATCCTCCCATCATGAATCACATTTCTGTCATATTTCCATGGTCTACCCAGCAATAGATGACAAACATCCATAGGAATAACATCACACAGAATCCTATCATTATATCCTCCTATTTTGAATTCAACTAAACATTGTTTAGTGACGTTTACCTGATGTCCTTTTTGTAGCCATGAAACTTTATATGGATTTGGATGATTAGTCGTCTCCAGCTCCAACTTTTCTACCATCTCGGTTGAAATGATATTATCAGTGCTACCACTGTCCACAATGACCTTGCATGCCCAACGCTTGGTCTTGCAAGCTGTTCTGAAAAGTCTGGTCCTTTGGACTGAACTTTCCACCTCTTTCTCCGGTGTCAAAATGAATTTTCGCATCACCAGCGATCTTCCACCTTCAGCATCTTCTGCCTCAACATCTTGCCTCTGTGCCTCAACGATGTGAGTTTCTCCAGTTTCCTTCTTTCTCTCTAGACACTCATAAGACTTTTGCCCATTCTTTCCACACGTGAAGCATGTAATTACCCCACCTCTTCCTCTTCCTCTACCTCTGGTACGAGGAAACCTATTATTATCATCATATCCTCCTCTCTACTCAGTATGTTTCTCTCTCTGTTCAACATATCATCCTCGTTGTGAGCTCCCACCTCTTTCTATCTGTGTCTGAGGTTTCTTCCAGTCGTCCCTGGGCTTCTGGGTTCTTTCCTGGGCAACTAATTTTCCCCTGGGCTGACTCCTGCCTCTGCCCCTCTGACTTTTCTTTTGGCTCAGCTTCTCTTCCATTTTCAAAGCCATATTATAAGCATCCTCCACCATTTGGATATTTTCCATACTCATTTTATCTTGAATCTCATATCTCAGGCCATTCATGTACCTGGCCACTTTTTCGTCATTGCTCTCGCGATGACCTGCCCTGATATTCAACCTGTAAAATTCCTCAGTATATTCCTTTACTGTCATCATCTTATGTCTCAAGTTCTGCATCCTCCTAAACAGAGAAATTTGATAGTCCCTGGGGATGAATTTTTCCTTCATCTTTGCAATCATCCTGTCCCATCTCTTAATTTTTTGTTTGCCTTGGCAACGCATGTCAGCTTGTAGTTCATCCCACCACAAGGCTGCATGTCCTTTTAATCTTGTGATGGCATGCCTGACTTTCTTGTCCTCTTCAATATCTTCATAGTCAAAATAGGTGTCTAGAGCTCTAATCCGGTCTAGAAGCTCTTCTACATCTAGATTTCCCTCATAAACTGGAATGTGCATTTTTACCTTTGCACCCATTCTTGCAACAGCTTTAAGTAAGCACTCATTTGCTACATCTTCTGATGGGATTTCTTCTTCTCCATGTCCAACATCATCTTCATTTTTGGACTCACTAATATCTCCTACATCAACCTTGCACCTTTGTCTTATCTCCATGTCCACAACCATAGCGCGTAAGTTATGCAGATCTCTTTCTACTTCTGGAAGATGCACTTGCCTACCCCTTCCTCTGGGCATTTCCTTTTCCTCCTCTGGATCGAGTGATTGTCTATCCCTTCTCCTTGGTGGCATGGTGAATTCTCTTTCTCTGCTACAAAAGAAAAGAATCTTTCTAAGCTCTGATACCACTTGATGGAGTCCACCCAGGCACCTACCTCAGTAGGTCTCGTGCCTGACCTCTCGGTCTTAAGGATCGTTCAATTTTCCCCCTCGAGCCCGAATGGCTCTTCTGATTCCCACTGGAATCTCCATCAAAAAATGACCCACAGGTCTTTTCGTCACTTTACAGTCTTTAGGACGGTCACTGTTCTCTTTGACGACAGAAGAATAAAGAATCAGATTTTGGGGTTTTCAAACTCCCGATGTCTCGACCTCCAATGTCCCAATATGCTCCTTTGTTGCCTTAGCCCCTCCTGGCTATGCCCTGGTCCATGTGATTTCTTTCCATAAGATTGCAACCTTATTTTCCTTCTCGTCGGGGTCTTTGGCTTCAAAATCCCGATGCATTCCAATTTCCGTTAGCCCTCCAGGATAGACTCTTGGTCCACGTGACCTCCTCTATATGACCACAGTCATACCTCCCATCGGGGTTTCAGACTTTCCAATGTCCAAATACATATTTCCTTAGGATTTGCGATCCCTCGAATCCCAATTCTCCACTATGCTGACAACTGGCTCCCACAATGGCACTTCCCTCCTTATCGAGGTTTCAGACTTCGCGATTCCGATATGCATAAACACCTTGTCACTAGGATTCCGATATCCCAATGACCCAAATGTCGATAGACAACTTCCTTTCGGGAGTTTTCCCAATGACTCTGATTGCTTCCACGCGTCCTCCTCTGATGGACGGTTCAGATTTCTCCTCACGTTTTCGAGACTTCTGATGTCCCGATTTTCACGACCTCAGGAACTTCGATTTCTTGAGTGCCAATATACCGACTCTCTTGGATTTCTGACACCTGTGCCCTCCAAACAGATGGCTCAGATTATATTGGGTTTTTCACTATGAACTTCCCCAATCTCCTGTCCACAGGAATGTCGATATCCCAGCTCCCAATGCCTCGATCTCTGCCATGTGTCTTCACTAACGGATGTTCTAGATCTTCCCGGGACTTTCCCTATAGAAATTCCCGATATTTTGTCCTCGTGAGTCCCAAACTCTGACGCCTCGATATCCCTATGCTTCTTTGGGTTCTTACTTTGCTCACGAGGGTTTAAACCCTGTGAAACTCCTGTCAGATCGGACGGTTGACGGGTAACTGATCAACGATCCAATGACTCACGACCCCTGGAGCTTGAACTCCGAACGCGGCCATAACCTCCTTGCTTCTTTGGAAGATCCAATGGATGATGGGATTTTTCAAATCTTCTCCACAAGATCCTAACTATCGATCTCTTCCTCTTTGATGTTTTCTACAGGTGAACCCAGTATTCCTCTGTGAAAACTGGTCTACCTGCACTTAAATTTGTAGTGCCTGTTCAAACACTCCATGGCACAAACTCTTTGTGCTTCCCTTCGACGAGCTTGGAAGCCTTGTCCTTTCTAAGCTTCACACAATTATGAGTCTCCACGAAGACTCTTGCATGCACCCCTTGCGGCAATCCTCAAACACTTCCAAGAGTTGAATTATTTCGACTCTGCGCACACCTGTAGCAGCAGTCATTCAATGCTTCACTCAGATTCACAACTGAGACTTTCCTTAGCCTGCACACTCCTTGTATGGCTCCTATAACCCAATTTCACTTCTGGGTGAACGAGAACAAGAGTTAAAATATCTATGCCTTCTATCAACGCACTCCTTGTGGACGACTTCAACTGCACTCCTTGCAGGAATCCTTTCTTAGATAGAGAAACAATTGAAATTGATTTCTTCTACTTCCTTTTTCAGATTTCAAACACTCAGCAAGAAATCATTCATGCATAGCATGTAAAGAAAATGCATAACAAGAAGTAAATACTCATGAGCATGGCATTCAGTATACATACACAGAGAACAAACACAAAACCATGGATTTGAATCAACTTCTTCTATTAATTCAAGCTCTGTACATGGGTGTTCTTCCACAGTTCTCTGTTTCTCTTCTCAATGCTCAAGATTATTTTACAATGCACAATGAGGGTGTCTATATCCCATTTCCCTCTTTTTTCTAAAACTATCTAATCTAATATTAAATTCTATCTACCTATTTCATCTCAACATAAATGCCTCTATCTACTTTAGACGAGAGTGGGGCACTCAAGGTCTGATTACATTATACCAAGGTGCTTTCATTAAATGATCTCATTTATATTTGGCACATCAACTTCAAGGGAAAATTCAAAAATTTTTGGATGGGTCTGCCCAGCTGTCCTTTGTCTTCCACACTGGCTTGCTTGATGTGAGGGATGCTCCTACATCACTAGGAGGTATAATTACAACTAATGGCCTAAAGCCGACATAAATAAAATAACATTACTAATATAATATGCTTCAATTAAGGGGTAATGACCCAATATTAGGGATTAACATGCCCCTCCCCTTGAGACAAGTGTTGTCTGCAATGCTTGAGTAACTCTGGATACTTCTGTATAAAAGACTCATCTTCCCAAGTGGAATCTTCAGCCGGTAGTTTCCTCC
>JZKD02S2057080.1:375620-404517 GCA_000966675.3 Picea glauca
TGAATAAATGTTGAATGCTAATTGATGAGTTTTTGTGCAAGAGGGAAGTTTTGGGAAAAAGAGCCCCACACTCATTCACCCCCCCTCTAAGTGTGGTAGGTGTGTCCAACAACTTAGTAGAAAGAGAAGAGATGACAATGACTACCTTGAATGGCCTCCAAAGATCATGGGATACATTTGTCCAAGGAAGTTTCTCAAGGAAGAAGCTTCCCAAGTTTAGTAGGATTTGGGAAGCTTGTAACCAGGAAGAAGCTAGGACAACTACAAGAGAAGAAAAGATGGAAGATGAAGATCAATCCCTAGCTGCCCACACCAGGAAAGGAAAGAAAAATAAGGAGAATTATTTAACTAATAATATTAATATGGGTCAAAGGGACAACTCAAAGATCAGATGTTAATGTTGTCAGGAATTGGGACACTTTGTTAGGGATTTCCCCCTCATTATGGAAATTAAGAATAAGAAAGGAAGTAAGAGGTATCAATCTCACATAGTTGAAAATGATGAACCTCCCAAGAAGGTTGCAAAGCAAGATGAATTAAGTGATGAGGATTATGTTCTTATCTAATCCCTCACGAGTATTGTTACTCATGGAAGTGGCACTTGGTTGATAGACAGTGGTTCTTCTAAGCACATGACAGGCTATGAAGACTCCTTATCTAACCTTATATATAAAGATTCACCTCACGAGGTGAAATTGGGTGATGACTATAAGTATCCAATCAAAGGTGTTGGAGAAGCTTCCTACAATTTAAACTTAGGCAAGCCAATGAAGATGAATAAAGTTCTTTATGTTACAGGTTTAAAGAAGAATCTTCTCTCAATTTCAGTGTTGAACAAGAAAGGATTTAGAGTAGAATTTATTGATGGTCAAGTTTGTATGTGGCCTAGAGGGAAGACCCTTGATGATGCAATAGTGATTGGAGTTGAATAGGGGGTCTCTACAAATTAAAAGGACATCCATACTCTGCAGTGGTTCATGATATTGTGAATCGAAGTGAACTATGGCATAGGATATTTTCTCACCTACACTACAAAGCTCTTCTGGTTGTGAGTAAAATAGTGACAGGTCTTCCAAAAATCCAAGTAGAACTAGATGGATTGTGCAAATTATGTGTGCAAGGAAAGAACATGAAGCAGTCCTTTTCCAATAGTGATAACAAAGCCAAAGGATTTTTGGACATTGTGCATTCAGACATGTGTGGAGCAATGTCGACATCTTCACTAAGTGGGTATGTATATTATGTGTATTTCATTGATGATTACTCACGTAAAACTTGGATTTATTTGTTAAAAGTAAAGAATGAAGTTTTTGGAAAATTCAAAGAGATCAAGGCTCTGGTAGAAAACTTGACAGAGAAGAAGATAAATACCTTGTGATCAGAAAATGGAGGTGAATTCACTTCAGAATAATTCAAGGAGTATTGCAGGGAAGTTGGGATTAAGAGGGAGATTTATACTCCCTATAACCCTCGGCAGAATGGAATAGCTGAAAGGAAGAACCTGATGATCATGGAAGCAGTAAAGGACATGATCCATGATCAAGATCTTCATATTCATCTATGAGAAAAAGCAGTAAAGATGGCAGTGTACGTGTAGAATAAAAGTCCCCACAAGGTGCTTGAAAACAAGACACCTAAGGAGATGTTTTCAAGAGAGAAGCCAAAAGTCTACCATTTTAGAATATTTGGATGCCCTGTATTTGTTCATGTACCCAAGGAAAAGAGGACAAAGTTGGACCCTTCCAGACATAAGGGCATATTTGTTGGTTACAGTGACACATCGAAGGAGTACATGATATACATTCACGATCACCAGAAAGTGGAGATCAACCGATATGTAACATTCAATGAGAATGCAGCTTTCAGTAAATCAAAACATATATGTGCAGAATAGGTACATGAAGAAGAGTATGAAGTTCCTAAAGTTCCAAAGGCATTTAAACTAGAGGAAGTCATTCCAAAGGATCATGACATAGTAGAACCTCAGAAACTAGTCGAATACCTTCTCGCAAGAAAAAACTAGCTTGGGAACAAAAGCTTATCAGATATGCAGAAAGAATTCGTGCCCCAGAGAAATATTTCAAGGAAAGTAAGAAGTTGAAGTCATATTCCAGCTATGTGGCATGCTTTTGTGACATAATGGATGAAAAACCTTCCATTTATGAAGAGGCTATAGAAAATAAAGTATGGAAAGATGCCATGGAAGAAGAATGTCAGTCCATTATGCAGAATGATGTCTGGTATGTGGTTCCCAGACCAAAGGGAAAATTTGTGGTGAGTTCGAAATGGATCTACAAGACGAAACATGCAGTTGATGGAAGTATTGAAAAATATAAGGAAAGATTTGTGGACCAAGGTTTCTCTCAAAAGGAAGGGATTGACTATGAAGAGACGTTTTATCCTGTAGAAAGATATACCTCAACCAGGACTATACTTTCATTGGTTTCTATGATGAAATGGAATGTGCACCAGATGGATGTAAAGATAGCCTTCTTGAATGGTGAAATATTTGTGAAAGTTTATTTGGAGCAACCACTTGGATTCAAGACACATGATAGGGAGACTCATGTGTGTCTATTAAAGAGGGATTTATATGGATTGAAGAAGGCACCCAGAGCATGGTATGGTAGGATTGATAATTTTCTAATGAGATTGGGTTTTACCAAGAGAAGTGCAGATCCAAACCTTTAATTTAAGGTTGAGGATGGTGAAACAATGATTCTACTATTGTATGTAGATAATATGTTTCTAATTGGTGCAAAAAATCTCATCACTGAATGTAAGAGAAAATTGGCTACAGAATTTGAGATGAAAGATTTAGGAATTATGCACTACTTCTTGGGACTAGAAGTTTGGCAGAGATCAGATGTGATTTTCCTAAATAAAGGAAAGTATGTAGTGGAAATCATGAAGAGGTTTGAGATGTTGGATTGTAAGGCCATGGCTACCCCGATGGTATCAAATCTAAATTTTTTGTAGGATACAACTTCAGAGATTGTGGATTCTACCTTATACAAGCATATAATGGGATCATTGATATATTTGACAAACACAAGACCGAAGATATGTTTTGTTGTGAACACCCTGAGTTGGCATTTAGAGCAGCCCACACAGGTCCATTTGGTTGCATAAAAACATATGTTGAGGTACCTTAAGGGTACTGTAGATCATGGTCTCTGGTATAGATATGACCATGAGTTTGGATTTTATTGATACTCATATTTAGATTGGGCTGACAGTATTCCTGACTAGAAGAGCACTTCAGGATACTGTTTTAGTCTTGGATCCAATATGGTCTCGTGGAGCAGTAAGAAGCAGTCTTGTTTAGCACTTATTATGGTTGAATCTGAGTATGTGGCAACATGTGCAGTGAGTAGAGATGCAGTGTGGCTTCGAAAGTTGTTGTCTGGGTTATTTGGTCTCGGATTGGAGGAAACCTGCATTTGTTGTGACAACCAGAGTTGCATGAAGTTGTCATAGAACCTGGTGTTCCATGACAGGTAGAAGAATATCGAGATCAGATACTACTATATCATGGATATGGTATAGAGGGGAGCAGTGAGGCTCCATTTCATGACTACTGAGGATAAGGTTACGGATGTGTTCACCAAGCCATTGTCAAGAACAAAGTTTGAGTACTTCAGGGACAAGCTTGTGTGGTCCCTCTTCAGAGGGAGTGACAAGTGGAACTCATCCAGCATGAAAAAGGGATGGCACTGAGTCTGGTGGATCTCATCCAGCATGTAAAAGGTTTGGCACTGATATAGGAGTACACATGATCAAGTATTGATGCATCGTAGGGAGTGGATGTCCTCGGGACATGTTGTAGTTATTTATAGATACCCACAGACCTTGGTTGCATGGGGTGAAGTCATGTTTCACTATGGATGTCCAAGGATGTATAGATTCTCATGTTCAATAGTCAATGGATGTGATCTTGTGTGGTATCAGACTTGGAGTCTGTGTCTGGAAAGAATACCTTCCTAGTTAAGAGGGAGTGTTAATATTTTTGGTGTAACTACAAAAGATATTCTTGTATATTTGCTTTGGTCAAACCTTTAAAAAGGTTATTATAATTATATTGTACAAGTCATCTCAACATAAATTATCATATTATTGGTATTTTGCTTAAAATTGCAAAAAGTCCCATTGGCTAATCGACCTTGTTTTATGGGTTAGTTAGGTCAAGAGTCATGTATCTTCAAGATACATTGTTGTGTATAAATAGAGGATATGTTACTCTCATTTGGACACACACACACACTTCTCTTGTGCATCTTGGAGCGCATAAGAAATTCTAGCGCACAAGTCTTGGAGACTGGTTCTTTTGGTGTTTTGGTCTTGGCATTTCTTGGAGATCTATAGCGCATCATTGTACCAGTTGAAGGAATCCATATAGAGGATTTTGGTTGCTAGGTTTTCTCCCCCATGAGGGTTTCCCAGGATAATATTTGTGTTCTATTGTATCTATGATTCTCTATATTTAAGTGATCCTACTACAATTGCTATTGGTTTAAGTAATTCTAATTGTGTAACTAGAAAAATTAAAATTCCAACAAGATGTTGATTGAGAGTAATGAAGAAGCGATAAAAATAGGAGAGGTTGACCAGGACAATGTAGTCTTGAGTGAATTATAACATGATGAATGGTATTCTAAAATTATCTATTAATTGAAGAATATTTCATATCTTGATCACTTAGTGGACCATAAGATAATGGCCTTAATATTGAAATCTATGAAGTATTGTTTAACCCAATATGGTTTACATTGGAAGAATACTGATGGGATAATGCTTAGGTGTGTAAACAAAGATGAAATATACAAGTTTATAAAGAAAATCCATTCAGGATATTTTGGTGTTCATTTCGAAACCTACACCGCCGCCTACATTTTTCACTAATACTCATCGATATGTAAGGTCTTGCAATCCTTGACAATTCCTCTCAGGGAAACAATGATTGTCTTCCTTGCCTTTGAAGCTGATCATTATTGAAGTTCCTTTTCAACAATGGGGTTTATATTTCATTAGTGAATTTAAGGATAACTTCAACAATGGATATTGTTGGGTTTTGATTTTTATAGACTATTTCACTAGATCGGTAGAATCCATCCTGATGAGAAGGAAACTGAGGAACTCGCAGTGATTTTCCTTGAATATAGAATAATCACAAGGTTTGGTTCCCCTACAAAGATAACCAATGACAACAAAAATGCATTTATCTATTTAGCTTTAGCATATTTTTTCTTTAATTATGGAATTGTCCTATCTCAATCATCCAATTACTATCCCCAAGGAAATGGGTTGGAAGAATCTAGCAATAAAAACCTCATGAACATCAGCAAGAAGATTGTTGGTGAAAATAAGAAGGATTGGGATAGTAATATTAAGTACTATTTATGGGTAGTCCGTAATACGACTCATAATTCCATAGGAAAGAACTCATTTGAGTTAGTATATGGATTGGAAGGAAAGTTTCCCACCAACCTCCAAATCCATGTCCGCCAATTTTCCTAGCAATTTACAACTGATAAAGAGGCATTACAAGGAAACATTGATCAACTTATACAATTGGATGAGTTAGGAGATATTATTTTGATCAGATTGCAAGAAATCAAGATGAAATCAAAGGAACATTTGATCATAAATCAAGATAGAGAAACTTTGAGGATGGAGACCTCATCTTGATGTGGGATAAGAGAGGATAGAATCC
Organism: Picea glauca; assembly: GCA_000966675.3. NCBI lineage: Eukaryota > Viridiplantae > Streptophyta > Pinopsida > Pinales > Pinaceae > Picea > Picea glauca. The sequence continues at coordinate 381,334 of JZKD02S2057080.1, forward strand.
ATACATGCAAAATAAGTTTGATATCTTGTGGCTTGGTCCTTATCATATTAAGAAGAATTTTGGAGATAATTCCTATTATTTGACTACACCTGAGGGAAGGAGATTACCATTACCTGTGAATGGATCCCTTCTCAAGCCTTATTATGTGGAAGGGACTTGGCTTCTTAGGTTTGGAGTAGAGTAGGTTAGAATAGATCATGTTGGTTTTTTTTATTATTGCATTACATTTCTTTTATTAATGTTATTTAATTATTTATTATGCATACATTTTAGTCTATCATATATATTCATGAAAATGAAAAAAATGTGTTTCTCGCATTGGTTTTATATTTTTATAAACATGGTGGATAACATCCCCCTATAATTGGTCGTTGATGATTTTATGTTAAAATGTAGAAAGACTTTCTTTAGAGTGATGGAAGTTTTAGGCCTTGGAGTACCAGATATGTTGAGGTTCTCATGTGCTCTACGGTGAGCACAACTCCCCATGTTGGAACTAGATACTACCCCCTCTCCCCAAGGTGTAACTAGATGAGATCATGTATCATGGCTCACAATGAAGACAGTGATCCTGATGATGATGATGATCATTATTATCCACAGACATTAGCTCCTCAGATTCCTCCCTCCTCATTTAGCTCATCTTATCGCACCTGTTCAACATGGTTCATCATATGATGGTGATCCAACACATTATAAGGTACATTGGTTGTTATTTCATTTAAAGTGTCATGTTTAATGCATTAGGAATTTAGTTGAGGATCATGCATTGAATTTGGATAACAAATCATAATCTTGGAAGTTATACTTTTTTCCTTGTTTCACCTTGGTGACCATCATTTGTGTCTTAGTCCTATGTTTTCACTCTTGTGAAATAGGCATACTATTGAGAGGATTTGATAGGGGTAATGTACCTCTCCCCCCATACTTCAAAATTTCCATCACAGGGCCTTCCGTAGTGTACTAAACTTCAATAATATTTGTTACATGTACACCAAAAAGGCACGTGGTTCAATATCCTATGAGAATAAGGACTAGAAAGTCGAGGTTCATGTAGCTGCTAGAAAAAATGGATAAGAAAAACAAAGAATGATATAAAAGAAAGAATAAATGATAGGATAATGAACAACAAAGTCAATAGTGAAAGGTAAAATTGATCTCTACCCACTCATTATAAGGAAATCACTCCTAGTCCCAATGCATTTATTGCATATCAATTAAAAAGACTTAATCCTGTAAGAAAATAAAATAAAGAATAAAGTGCTTGAAACCTGAAAGGGGGACTTGAAAGGAAACAAAGAATATAAAAATGAAATAAATGGGTTTGAAATACACACATTGTCTAGGAAAGGGTATCTCAAACAACAAGTGCTCACTCTATGAAGGCGCTCATGGAAATCAGCCAAGCATGGTACCTTGCATGTTAATGACTCCATCATCATGGAGTAACCTCAAAATGTTTCATTCATCATACTTTCATTTTGATAGGTTTTCTTGGGAAATATCCCTCTACATGGGTACTATCACACCTAATAGGGTCTTTTGATAGTCCTCCCATACCTAAACTTGTAAAATTGCATAAAGTCTCAAGTTAATGTGAAATTGAAGAAGATACCAAATGTGAATTACTTACTTAGATTTTGTATTCAGTGGTGACCTACTTTGTATGATTCCAATGAATTTTGTATATCATGATTGTTAGTCTTACATCATTTTGTGGAATTTTTTGACCATTGCGCACTTGACATTGTCACTTGGAGGACATTCTCATGATGATACCCAGGACGTTGTGCACTATACACAGGACGTTGCACATTTTATGCAAAGTGTTGGTCCATATGATGATTAGACACACCCTGGGAAAATCTTGGATACCTATTAGACCCTAGATGATGGATAGATGAGATTCGATATTGCAGATATAGTCAGATTGGTTATCAGATGGGCATGATGTCCACACTATGGAAAATTCACCTCAGAGCTACATTATACTTTGATTTGAGGACGTTGCACCTAGGGAGGATTGGACACCCCTTGGAGAGATGATGGACCTTTATTCCACCTTGTATTTTGGCATTTTCCACCTTGGACATTGATCATATCGATGATGATGTCATGCACTATGATGGTTTGATTATGGCGGGGTCACCATGCAACTAGGGCATCTATTTTGATGATGATTTGGGGTCCTTTGACAATTATATCTAACCTTTGTTGAGGAGGTGTGACCTTTCACCATGCTTTTCACTTTTTTATGATGATATGTGACCTTTGGAGGCCTTTGCACCCTTCTAGAGCATGGATTCACCCTTATATTGATATTCTACACTCACACGTACCATTCTTGAGGGGAGGTTTTGTGTATTAGCATGTTTTATTATTATTTGAGGCTATTTTGGGGGTAGAACTTGACATATCCAACTTGTGTCATGGACATTTTATGTTGTAGGGCCTTTTGGAGTGATATAGTTCCAGGTTTTCCTCGTATAAGAAGAATATCACTCCCTCCTTGTAAACAATAACTCACACATGTGGAGAATCATTACTATTTGTCTTCTTATCTTATTTTCTCAGCATGGAGCTCCTGTTCGCACTTTTGGAGTGATATTGTGATTGTTTTCTCTTGTCTTGGTGGATTTTTCATGAAAGTGGGGTTTCCTAAGGCATAGTGACTTGGATAGTAAGTGCTCTTTTCAAGTTAAAGTTTTTGTTCTTGGTATATTTTGGTGAATACTCTATTGTATTGGTAATAGTTGCATGTTATCATTGTTTACTTGAATAATTTTTTTGAAACCCTAAGGAAGGATTCATATTGTTTATCCCCTTCCCTTGCTTTTATCCATCTTGATTTTGTTGAAGCATACAAGGTCAAGATTAGGGATTGTGAGAGGAAATCCCTCTAACCTTGTATTTGAGGTTGAATCCTAGTTTTTATGAGAGGATAAGCTATAGGGTTTGACCTAGTTTCCACTTTATCATTGCTATACGCTAGAGAATAAGTAGGACAAAAAATAGGGTTTATAAGAGGATAGACTCTAAGGTTTGTCTCCTAGAAGTTTTGACCTAGGCTTATGACTGGATAATACTAGGGATTTAATCCATAAAGTATTTGTTGAAACACACACTCACACTTAGAGGGGGTGGTGAATCAGTGTCTGGAACTTTTGACTCTTTTTCACACTTTCATAGATTAACTGAATTAACTGAATAAGATATATGCAGCTCAATTATTTATTCATAAACATGTATAACAAAAATAGTATGAAGTAGATAAAATATCGTTCTTTTATTTATTTAACTTGAATGAATACAAATAAAATCAATCCTTCAATATCTAGAACTTCAACTGAATATGAGAGATCCAACTCTCTGATACAAGACCCAGCTTGTAGTTCTTAGATCCAACTAGGAAATGAGGAATCCAACCCTCATAACAAGACCCACCTTGTTGATCTCATAACCAACTGAGATTTGAGGAATCCAACCCTCATAACAAGACTTAACTTGTAAATAGGCACCAACCTGATAGAATGAACTTTCATTCAATCCATTATGTGTGTGTGTGTGTGTGTGTGTGTGTGTGTCCACCAAGCCACCCTTATATTCACCACCACTTCTAGTTTATATAGTATTTCAATAGGTATAGGATTGAACCATTGTGTCTTTTTGACATGAACCATTTCACCTCTTCATTTAATTTTAACATAAATAATATTTTCCTTTTATTCATTAATTAGTGTGTAAGTTTCTCAATTTAATTAGAAGACTAACCTTGATTCATTTTTTTTCCTCATGACTTGATCATAGATATCGATCGACTCATTACATCATTCCCATGATTGTTTTGCCTTCCCAAGTTCACTAACAGATCATATTCGATATTTTGCCTCCTCTCTATATTGTTATATTGTTAATCTCTATCAAATTACTCTACAGGCCTTAAGTTGTTTACAGAAATGAATTTTGTAAGAGGCGGTTCCTTCAACCCATTGTTCAAATGACCATGGGCTCAAAACCACAAGCTTATCCGTTTAAGCATTGTTCCTAGCGCTTATTCTTTCATCCTTATTCCCCTATCATGAGACTAGAAACCATGACCAAATACAAGTCCTAACAGGAACGAATCCATCGATTTCAACATTATCCTCGAGAATAAAAAAAAACGATGAACAAGACTTAATCTGTGGTTGAGTGGACGATTTTCGTTCACTACAAGACATCGGTGATTTGTGACTCCAGAATTTGCAGTCTTCCAATTCTCCTGAAGAAAATTTCATTGGAGTGTGTATCATCACTTCTCTGCTTAATAACCTTCATATGTCCATGAGCTAGGACCATAGGCTTAGGCGAAATGTAGCTCTCGATCTCCGGGTATTAGGTTGTTTGTGACTCCATGACTCTGGGTTACTCGAACTCTGAAGTAGTTCAATCCCTCTGGAGGTTTTACCTACCGAATAAGTCATAAAGTTGTGGTGACCACCTTTTGTCAGTTAACTCCTCATGCTTACTTTATTCTTCCACTATGCTTGATCAACGATTGAGAATGCTCCTGAAGTAGATCAACATTTAGTGTTACTTCTTGATTCTGGCCTTCGGTGATTAGTTGATAAAGGAAGCTTATATATCCATGAAGTTAGTAATCCCAGAGTGACATGGCTTGTTGACATCATTGTTGATGTGGCACTGGCTGATTGCATGCCATGTTTCACCTGTATTTGGGATTTTCATATACCTTAAGTGCCAACTAGACCTTGACACTTGTCACCATCTAATTGGGCCACGTGTCCTTACTGATGTGGTCTTGCTGATGTGGATATATTGAAGTTTCATATGTATTTTTCCTTTGGATCATTACTCTGTATCAGACAGTTTAGTTTTCACCTAAATTCTTGATCCAACGACCATCATTCACTTCGGGACTTCGGGGTTCTGGACTTCAGGTAAACTTACATGTTTAAGACTTCTTTTTTCTTAAGTGATCAGTGTCGAAGTCGACCACAATTGGACCCGCCTTTCCTCATCCAATGGTCACCATGCATTGCCTAGATCTGATGGCCCTCATTCAATTTGAGACTTCGGGGCTCTAGCCTTCAGGTGAACTTACATATTTCAGACTCTTTTTAGCCGAAGTGGTCAGTACCAAAGTTGACCACTATTGGACCCGCATATCCTCATCCAATGGTCACCATGCATTTCCCATATCTGATGTCCTTTATTCACTTCAGGACTTCGAGGGTTTCAATACTTTGTGTCTTATGGGGTCCACTTATCTTGTCCTTCCAATTGGTTATATCTAATAATCAAGATAGATCACGAACTGATCTAACAATTGATATCTCACTTGAATTTTCTCCACAAAATTTTACGACTCTTATTTAATATCTCTCAGTCTATTATTCTATCTTAATCCAACTGTCCATAATGCTACTACTCCATATCTGATGATTGAGATTTAATCCTTCCCAATCTCTGACTTCACCTCGATTTGATGGTTGTCAGTATTTCTATGGGATTTTGATCAAAGGTTGGCATATTTTCGACTGTAACAGAGTTTCCTTATGATTCTTGAAGGGTTTCAATGCTCTTCTCTCTGATTTGTTCATCGTTATTTCTCATGATATTTTAATAATTGTTTGTGCATTATTTTATGCATTTATCTTTAGTCTCTAACCCTCCTGAGCTCTTAATTCTGTGTGCTTTGTTACTCCTTCTATACGTGGATTCTTTGCATGTTACCTCTCCCAAGATTTAGGAACATAACATCATTGTTGATCTTATCGTGATAAAAAATGATCATGAATTGCTTCTGCCCCAAGGTGATCTACCTCATCCCTAAGGTGATCTTCCTTTTTCTCTGTTTACTATACATGTTTGACTCATGTTTCCATCAATCAAAACACAGAATCAATAATGCCAAAAATCTCTCCCTTTTTCATTGAGGGCAACATATCTATAAAACAAATACTTTTCCTCCCCTTATGACTGATCACATTTTCTAGTTGGAGGATTGAACTTTTACTTATACAAAAAAAAAATTATTGTTTTTATCCCCCTTTGACATCAATTGCAAAGAGTTAATTTTATTTTATTTTTACTGCTTTTCTCGCCTGTGAATGTCTCAGTTGTTGTTGGCCCTTGACCAAGCTTTGGAGATCCTTGGTCAGGTTTGACCTATTTTGGGACTTGGACAGGTTGTCGAAGATGGAGTGCAAGTCAAAGCAGATATCGTGGAATCTCGTCCCCTTTTTAGGGATTTTTAGGTTTTGGGCTTATGTAATGGGTATGGGGATGTCGACCCATGGGTTTACCCATGTTTAGGCCCATTTTGTAATGTATAAATAGATGTCTAGGCAATGTAGAAAGAGGGGAAGGATGATATAGACATCTGTGTGGTGATGTGTTAAGTGCAAGTGATAGGTGTACATGCTTTCTGCATACTGTGTGAAGCTTGCAAGGGTAAGTTGACGCAACCTGCCCCTCAGTGGACGGTCGCCTTCTCCAGGACCTTCAACAACTCGGCCCGAAGAGTCAATACTCTTCCAACTCCTCTCGGGAGCCTTTGTTCCCACAGGTTACTCCTTCTCAGAGCTACGCTTGCGTATCGAGAGATCGGGTCTCGCGATATCGCGAAATTCGCGACACGTCTTCAAGCTCTTGAATACCGAGATCCCGATTCCCGATGGTCAACGGTCAACCTCGGTTTATCGCCACTCGCGATTCCGAAGACCTACTTTTCCAACCTCCGAGCTCCGAACACGCAATGCCACGTGCGATACTCCATGCAATCTCCGTGGGACCCGTCGCGACTCGCGCTCTCGCGGTTTCTCCGTGCTCCCTTTAGCGCCGAAACCACCGAAGTGCCAAACCCCGACTCTGCAGGATCTCGTGCCACCTGTCCGCACTCAAATCGACGGTCTCGTTTAAGTCGAGAAATCACGACTCGTGATCTCGTCGTGCATGCAATACTCTCACTCACCAACCCCGATATTCCGATGCACAATGCCCCCCTCCGGGTTCTACCCGTTCTTGAAGACTTCTTTCCTCAAGAAGTTCAAGTCGTCGATTCTCTTCCTCTTGAAGAGTTCTCATCTTTCCCACCTTTGTCCTGTGTAACTGAACCAAAGGTGATCTCCCTCCTGAGATTTGTTCCTCTGACTCCTTCAGAGAACTTTCACGCACTTCCGGTGCTTGACTTTTAACCACCTCCAACTGTGCTTCAAGTCTCCCGGCTTCTGTGCGTTCACAATCGTAACGAACCTGGCCTTCCTTTTCTCCAACTTTCTACTGAGACTCCAGTTCGACCTGCACTCACCTACACGGTCCAAACAACCCAATTCACTCTGGGCAAAACGCGAACAAGAGTTTAACTGTAGAGCCTCCTCAATGCACTCTATGCGGAGTAATTCAACTGCACTCTATGCAGGAATCTCCCGGCTCGACCAGAGAAACAATTGAACCTCATTCACTCATTCTCTCAGGTTTCGAACCTGATATGAAATCACATAAGCAGCATATAACAGATAAGCATACAAAGAAGCAAACATGAAAAGGCACAATATCAGCAACACACAGAGATCAAACACATCCATGGAATTGAATCAAGCTTTTCCTATTAATTCAATATTTGTACATGGAGGTTCTTCACAAACTCTTTGTTCTACTTCTGCTTTCTCTCAATGCTAATGCTGAATGAATGTAAAAATGTTACAATGATACAAGGGAGGGTGTCTATACTCCATTTTCCCTCTCGAAAGCTAAAACTGTCTAATCTAGACTTAATTGGTTATCTACTTGCATTAAATCTAAATAAATGTCTCAGCTACCTAAGGACGAGAGCTTATCCGCTCAAGATCCGTTACATATACAAAGTGCGCTTCATCACATCAACGCATTAATGTTTGGCGCAGCCATATTACAATGCTCACAAAATTTGAATGCTGGCGCTCTCCAGCTATCTCTTTTCCTCCTCGTGTTGGCTCGCTTGATGGGTGAGCGATGCTCCTGCATCATACTCCTCGGCTTAAAAGATTTCATGGGCTCCTGTCCATGAGCTCCTGCACAGTCTGCCCATGCTTCTGAATCACTGCCTCTGTCTCCCAGCTGGCATCCTCCACTGGGTGGTTCTTCCATTTCACCAGGTATTCAAAATACTGCTTCCTCCTGGTTTTTCTTCCAACCCTTTTGTCCAGTATGCACTCCATTTCAGGGTTCTGTGCAACTGGTAACTGTTTCTGCCATTGGATCACTGGTTCCTCAACACTCCCAACTCTTGCACCTTCAGTCTTATATGGGTATAAATCCAAAATGTTGAAAATCGGAGATATTCCGATGCCCTCCGGCAACTCAAGCTCATATGCATTTTCCCTGAATTTCCTCAGAATTCGGCACGGCCCGATCTTTTTCATCTTGAGCTTGTTGTATGTTCCCCGTGGGAACCTTTCCTTCCTCAAATGCGCTAGAACCATGTCTCCAACTTCAAACTGAAGCTGCCTCTTCCTCTGATCGGCTCTGCGCTTATATTCATGATTCGTCTTCTGCAGTCGTTGCTTCACCTGTGCGTGAATTTCTTGCATCGCCTTAGCGAATTCCTCAGCTCTCGCGCTGCTAGTCTCAGCCTGTTCTGGCTCCCTGAGCTCAGACACTCCTCTCGGCTGTGTCCCATACAAAATCTGAAATGGGCTTTTACCTGTACTCCGATTCACCGAATCGTTGTACGCAAATTCTGCCTGTGGTAGGATCTGATCCCAGCTGGCGTGATGCTCTGTCACTAGGCTTCTCAAAAGATCTCCCAAGCTTCTGTTGACCACTTCAGTCTTCCCATCTGTCTATGGATGGTAATCAGAATTGAATGCCAAGTTAGTCCCTAGCTTCTTCCATAGTTTCCTCCAAAAATGACCTATGAACTTGGTATCCCTGTCCGAGATTATGCTCCTCGGTAATCCATGCAATCGGACAATCTCTTTGAAAAACAAGTTGGTGATGTGTGTGGCATCGCTGGTCTTATGACACGGTATGAAATGTTCCATCTTCGAAAACCTGTCCACCACCACGAAGATGGAATCTACTCCTCGCTGAGTTCTCGTCAAACCCAAGACAAAATCCATACTGATCGCCTCCCATGGCCTCTCAGGTATGAGCAAGGGCTGATATAATCCTGTATTCTGTTTTTTGCCCTTCGAGTGTTGACAAATTCTGCATCGGTCAACAAATCTCTTCACATCTGCATGCATGCCCGGCCAAAAATATGATTCGCTTATCTTGGCGAATGTTTTGTCATGCCCGAAATGACCTGCTAAGCCTCCGCTGTGCTTTTCTCGTACCAAATTCTCTCTCATAGAGCAATCTGGAATGCACAATTGATTGCCTTTGAACAACAACCCATCCTGGATCAGGTAGTCAATCCATGGACTCCTATCCCTGAGAACTAGGTTCTCGGCTGCTTCATATGCCTCTGCAAAATCCGCATCACCTGCATACATATCCTTCAGGTTTTCAAAACCCAACGTCTTGACTCTGAACTCCTGCAGCAATAAACATTTTCTGCTCAAGGCGTCTTCCACCTTGTTCGCAGCTCCCGAAATGTGCTTTATCACGAATGTGAAGTTCTGCATATACTCCACCCACTTCGCATGCTTCTGATTCAGCTTCTCCTGCTGACTCACGAACTGCAGTGCGTGATTATCGTTGTACAACACAAACTCCTTGGGTATCAGGTAGTGCCTCCACTTCTTCAATGCCTGAATGATGGCATAGAATTCTTTGTCATACGTGGAGTACTTTATCTTCGCATCATCCGGCTTCTCGCTATAGTATGCCACAGGTCTGTCATCCTGACTCAAGACCCCTCCAACAGCATACCCCCTGGCGTCACACTTCACCTGGAAGGTCTTCCGAAAATCAGGCAGCACTAACACTGGCTGCTCTGTTATCTTTCGCTTCAATAGATTGAAGCTTTGTTCAGCCTCGGCTGTCCACTGAAAAACCTTATGCCGCTTCTTCACCGTGTCCATCATGGCTGCACTGATTCCACTAAAATTCCGAATGAATTTTCTGTAGAAGCTTGCCAAACCATGAAAGCTCCTTACCTCGAAAACATTTCTCGGCGATGGCCAATTCCTGATCACCTCAACCTTCTCAGGATCCATCTTCAATTCATTCGTCGAAATTACAAAACCCAAATAAATGAGTTCTATCTGCATGAAGGAACATTTCTTCAAATTGATCAGCAGCTTCTCCTGCTGTAGCCTTCTCATCACAATGGCTAAATGCCTCAAATGATCAGCCTTGGTCTTGCTGAAAATTAGTATGTCGTCCAGGTACACGACTGCAAATTTGCCAATGAATTCCCGCAGGACTTCATTCATCAGCCTCATAAATGTACTAGGCGCATTTGTCAATCCAAACAACATGACCATCCATTCGTACAAACCCTCGTTTGTCTTGAATGTTGTCTTCCATTCATCTCCCTCTCTCATCCGGATCTGATGGTATCCGCGCTTGAGATCTATCTTCGAAAAATAATTTGCCCCACTCAGGAAATCCATCAAGTCATCCATCCTCGGAAATGGGAACCTGTATCTGATGGTAATCTTATTTATTGCCCTGGAGTCTGTACACATCCTCCAGCCTCCATCCTTCTTCGGACTCAATACTGTCGGAACAGCACACGGACTAAGACTCTCTCTCACTAGTCCCTTGTCCTGCAGATCCTGAACCTGCCTCTTGACCTCCTCTTTCTCCTGAGGTGTCAACCTGTATGCTGCCTTGTTCGTAAAACTTGCTCCGAGTATGAGGTCAATATGATGACTCATACTCCTCATCGGTGGTAATGAACGTGGCAGTTCATCCACTATAATATCAGCAAACTCTCCCAGCAGTTGCTGAATCTCATCCGGCAAGTCGTCCACTCTAGTGCTTGTCAGAACAATCCTCGGCTTTCTGACAACAAAGAATTGTGGATCTTCATTCTTCTCTATCTCCGTGAGAAGCTCTTTCCCACTCATGAGAAGTATGGTACTGCTCACTTCCGGCTTTACTTCCTTATCCTTCATCGGCAGCAAAGTGTGTGTTTTTCCATCCTTCTCCAAGGTGTACGTGTTCATTCTCCCATCATGAACCACATGTCTATCATACTACCATGGTCTACCCAATAAAACGTGACAGACATCCATGGGAATGACATCGCACAAGATTTCATCTCTATATTCACCCATTTTAAAATTGACCAAGCACTATCTCGTAACACATACCTGGTGTCCCTTCTGCAGCCACATCACTTTATATGGACTCGGGTGCTTTCTTGTTTTCAGCTCCAGTTTCTCCACCATCTCGGTCGAAACGAGATTATCGGTGCTTCCACTGTCCACTATGACCTTGCATTTCCAGCCCTGGGTCTTGCAAGTTGTCCGGAACAGTCTGCATCTCTGAGCTGTGTCCTCTACCTCCTTCTCGGGTTTCAAGAGAACTTTATGCACTGTCAGCGACTTCCCACTTCCAGTGTCTTCATCCTCCACGTCATGCCTCTGCGCTTCAGCGACATGATCTCTTCCTCCATCCACCTTCCTCTCTGGACAATCCACGGCTTTATGACCGTCTTTACCACACGTGAAACATGTGATAATTCCCCCTCGCCCTCTTCCTCTACCTCGGGTACGAGGAATGGTATTGGCATCAGCGTAATCTTCTTGCTGATTCAGTTGCTGTCTCCTCGGCTCAAAATTTGGCTGCCTCTGTTGTGAGGTTCCACCTCTCTCAGCTCTACCCTGAGGCTTCTTCCAATCCTCTTTGGGCTTCTGAATTCTTTCTGGGGCAACTGTCTTGCCTCTCGGCTGGCTTCTGCCTCACCCTCGCTGTCCTTGCTTTCGGCTCAGCTTCTCTTCGGCCTTTAGAGCCATCTGGTATGCATCCTCAACAGTGCATATGGTAACCATGCTCAATTCATCCTGAATGTCATACCTGAGACCATTCAGGTACCTTGCCACCTTTTCTTCATCACTCTCCTGATGACCAGCTCTGATATTGAGCCTGTAGAATTCTTCGGTGTATTCCTTCACCGTCATCAGCTTCTGTCTCAGGTTCTGCATGCACCTGAATAGAGTGATCTGATAGTCTCTCGGAATGAACTTCGCCTTCATCTTGGTGATCATCCGATCCCAACTTTTAATCTTCTATTTTCCCTTGGAACGCCTGTCTGCCTGCAGTTCGTCCCACCATAAGGCTGCATGTCCCTTCAGCTTCGTGATGGCATGCCTTACTTTCTTGTCCTCTTCGATGTCCTCATAATCGAAGTAGGTTTCAAGTGCTCGGATCCAATCCAGCAACTCTTCTGCATTTAGACTTCCCTCATAGACAGGAATGTCCATCTTCGTCTTCGAGCTCATCCTCGAAATGGCTCTTATCAACCTCTCTGTCGAGGCATCTTCTGCTGAGACCTCTTCCTGGTCATGTCCAGCTTCCTCTTCCACTTCGAAATCACTTAACTCTGTCGTACCAGCCCCACGCCTCTAGGTGGTCTCCATCTCTTCGAGTCTTGCCCTGATATCTCGTATTTGCCGCTCCATCTCTGGGTTACCTGGCTACCTACCCCTTCTCCGCGCATCCCTGTCTTCACGATCAGGCAACTGTCGCTCTCTCCTTGGCGGCATTGTGAAATTTGCTTCCCTCTGTTACCCGAACAAAGAGAACCCAAAACCTCGCTTTGATACCACTCTGACGCAAGTCGTGAGTATCAGAGTGATTTCCTCTCCTCCTTTCTCTTCTCTCGCCTGCAATATACAGACAAGATCTAATAGCTCTGATACCACTCTGACGCAACCTGCCCCTCAATGGACGGTCGCCTTCTCCAGGACCTTCAACAACTCTACCCGAAGAGTCAATACTCTTCCAACTCCTCTCGGGAGCCTTTGTTCCCACAGGTTACTCCTTCTCGGAGTTGCGCTTGCGTATCGGGAGATCGGGTCTTGCGATATCGCGAAATTCGCGACACGCCTTCGAGCTCTTGAATACCGAGATCCCGATTCCCGATGGTCAACGGTCAACCTCGATTTATCGCCACTCGCGATTCCGAAGACCTACTTTTCCAACCTCCGAGCTCCAAACACGCGATGCCACGTGCGATACTCCACGCAATCTCTGTGGGACCCGTCGTGACTCGCGCTCTCGCGGTTTCTCCGTGCTCCCTTTAGTACCGAAACCACCGAAGTGTCGAACCCCGACTCTGCAGGATCTCGTGCCACATGTCCGCACTCAAATCGACGGTCTCATTTAAGTCGAGAAATCACGACTCGTGATCTCGTCGTGCATGCAATACTCGCACTCGCCAACCCCGATATTTCGATGCACGATGCCCCCCTCTGGGTTCTACCCGTTCTTGAAGACTTCTTTCCTCAAGAAGTTCAAGTCGTCGATTCTCTTCCTCTTGAAGAGTTCTCAGCTTTCCCACCTTTGTCCTATGTAACTGAACCAAAGGTGATCTCCCTCCTGAGCTTTGTTCCTCTGACTCCTTTAGAGAACTTTCATGCACTTCCGGTGCTTGACTTTTAACCGCCTCCAACTGCGCTTCAAGTCTCCCGGCTTCTGTGCGTTCACAATCGTAACGACCCCGGCCTTCCTTTTCTCCAACTTGCTACTGAGACTCCAGTTCGACCTGCACTCACCTGCACGGTCCAAACAAACCAATTCACTCTGGGCAAAACGCGAACAAGAGTTTAACTGTAGAGCCTCCTCAACGCACTCTATGCGGAGTAATTCAACTGCACTCTATGCAGGAATCTCCCGGCTCGACCAGAGAAACAATTGAACCTCATTCACTCATTCTCTCAGGTTTCGAACCTGATATACAATCACATAAGCAGCATATAACAGATAAGCATACAAAGAAGCAAACATGCAAAGGCACAATATCAGCAACACACAGAGATCAAACACATCCATGGAATTGAATCAAGCTTTTCCTATTAATTCAATATTTGTACATGGAGGTTCTTCACAAACTCTCTGTTATGCTTCTGTTTTCTCTCAATGCTAATGTTGAATGAATGTAAAAATGTTACAATGATACAAGGGAGGGTGTCTATATTCCATTTTCCCTCTCGAAAGCTAAAACTGTCTAATCTAGACTTAATTGGTTATCTACTTGCATTAAATCTAAATAAATGCCTCAGCTACCTAAGGACGAGAGCTTATCCGCTCAAGATCCATTACATATACAAAGTGCGCTTCATCACATCAACGCATTAATGTTTGGCACAACCATATTACAATGCTCACAAAATTTGAATGTTGGCGCTCTCCAGCTGTCTCTTTTCCTCCTCGCGCTGGCTCGCTTGATGGGTGAGCGATGCTCCTGCATCATAAGTGAAATTGACTGTAAGAGATTGTGTAAAGGCTTTGTGTTGTAACATATCTAGGGGAAGGAGGATCTGGCTGAGTGTGCGTAGATCTCCTATCCTATACGAAGTAGGATCTTGTGGCTCTGTGCATGTAGACGATTGACTGAAGATAATAAAGAGAAGAAGAGTTGGTAGACGTAGCCCCAGGATGGGGGTGAACCACGTATATCCTGTGTTATGGTTGTTTTGGGCATTGTGATTATTTTAGTTTTCATATGGTTAATGCTTAGTGTTGTTATCTTGATGTATGATTAGATGAATATAATAGCGTAGTGCTTAGTAATGTGAATGAATGTTACATCTTATCTGTTTCTATGTCTAGATGAATACTGCACTGCTCTAGGTCTAGATGAATATTGCACTGCTCTATAATTACGGTTTATCTGCATTGTAAAAAAAGGTTAAATACTAATGAACTATAATTGATAAGTGTTTTGTTAAGGTGTTGTAATCACAGATCTATGTCCCAGCTAAGGTTGCAGACACTAGATTCCTGCAACCACCTCTACCTCTACCTCAGGTGAGAATTCATCTGCTTCACAGGTGTTTCTGAAAGGGTTGGTAGTTAGGGTTTTGTTGGTACGTTGTTGAAGCGTTGAACCCTAGGTCTACCCCTGTTCCAACAAATGGTTTTGTTTCTAGGACTAAAACTATGATTGTTGGGAACTGAAGAAAAGAGAAATCTCTGTGCATAGATCTGCTACTTTAGTGCGCAATATTCTACTTGACTTGCGAAGCTCTATGCTAAGAAGAGAAGTCTTATATGAAGAAAAGAGGTAAGATCTTGAGGCTTTGTGCTCTAATAAAGGTAAGATAAGTGAAAAATTTTATTTCAAAAGAATGGATGTAGGTATGTTTAATAGATTTGGTCCTAATCTGAAAACTAGGGTACAACTAGAAGAAAGAATATTTGATATGAATAGATATGATTGAAATAATAAAAGATATGTTATTCCTATGCATAGAAAGAATGTTTGGACTAATAAATGGATGCATGATCCTAGGAAGAATATTTTGCAGGTTAATTACTATGACCCTAGTGCACAGTACAGAAAAAGTTGGGGATCATTTAAGAGAAAGTGAGGATTAACTCTTTGTTACAGTTGTAGAAGACCGGGCCATCTTGCTAAGGATTGCCCTAATAGAAGACCTAGTTGTCTTTGTTGTAAATCTATGGACCATGATGTTTTGGATTGCCCTAGAATGATTTCTAATCTTGAAAGAATGACTATGAGACCAGAAAACCTTGAGGAAGGCCACGAAACTAATACCATGGCAGAACCCCAGAAAAAATCAGAGACTGTATTACTATGAATGAAAGAAACCCTAAATGATCACAAAAATATCAACTTGTCAGAGATCTTCAAAGAAAAAGAGTTTATAAAAGAAATAATAGGAGACTTTGACATAGACTGTGTTCTGGATGAGGAAACATAGGTGAATGTCATGATAGAAAGTACTTGGGAAATTTTGGGAAGGCCTGTTATGGTTCCTTCATTAGGAGGAATAGGATTCTTTAGAGAAAAACTGATAACCCTATGTGGAAGACTTACCCATACCTTTATGCGTTCTCATGGAACTTCGACAGAGGAAGAATTTGAGGTTGTTGGATTCGTTGAGAAAAACGCCCCATTTGCTATGTTATTAGGAAAACCCTGGATTAAGAGAGATCAGATCTGGAGAAAAGAAGAAGAGGCCCTAGAACAAAAAAAGAAAGAATTAAAATATTTCATGACTAGGAGAATAGCGTGCTTGATAGAAGAACAGGAGGAAAAATCAAAGCAACTTAGGACTAGAGACCAGGTTGTTGAAGCTGAAAAAATGCAGGAAGACTTGAAGAACCTATCCATACAGGAAAGTAGAGCACCTATCCTAGACAGAAAAGAATTATTACCCTTGAACCCTATGATAGAATATCATCAGCACGAAGTTACTACACTAAGTACAGATAAGAATCAGAATGGAAAGAAGAATACCAAGTCGCAGATCACAGGGAAGAAATCTAGAAATCTCAGTAAGAAGAGAGCAAAGAAGGAGGTTCCGAAGGAGACTTCGCAGAAGGTAGGCTTGAAAAACTGGAACTTCCTCGGGATATCAGAACAGCACCAAGTGGCACTTCTCCATGGCAGAGAAATATGACCATTGGAATCATTATAACCGTTAGACTGATGCCCCCGAATGGTTAGAACAACAATTATGGCCAGAAATCCATTGGGACCGCGGTATAACGAACATAACTGCATTGATGAGGCTTCTCACCCGTTAGAGAGATCTATTACACCAATGTCTACTTATTTCGTCGATTGTTGCACTAAGAATACTTTTGCAAATTGTATCCATGCCAACGAGAGAACTCATTGTTTATGTGTTGTGTTTACTAAGACTCTGCTAACTGTTGAACGGTTGTTCATAGACCTGAGTATTTGATACCAAGTGTGTATGTCGGATGAACTCAACGCAATTTAAAAGTTTTTATAAGAAATCTTAATCAATCTGATGGCCCAAAAAGTAATGTCCATAGGGATTCAAGCTTCATCAACAAGAGGAGTGCAAGCCTCTCCATTGACTGCTCGCAGATCTGGACCATCCTGAGCCGCAACTGAGAAAAGAACCAAGCATCGAGATGACTTGGAAAATGTGAAGTTGATCCCATCTATCCTACCTGACTACATCCTACCCCTGGTCGATGCGGTGAGTCGTGACAGTGTCCCAAGGGACTTCTATTACACCCTATTTACTGCATACCTCTCGAAGGGGATACTTGCAGTTTGAAACTAGCTAGAAAAGATCATGACATTAAAATTCAGCGACTTCAACCTAGGGGATCACAAGAACCATAGCATTCTTTCCCCTCACAGGTACTTGACTAGGACAAAGGGGAATAACTTGAGGATAATCCCCCAACCATGGACTACGAACCTCGCGTAGTCCATCGTCCTGAACGTAATGAAGATACCACATTTTGGAAGGCACCAGGAAGTTAACGCGTGCATTAAGCTCTTTCTGTCATGCTACCATGGCGGCTATCATTTTCTAGAAAGATGCATCACCATTGAACTAACATTGATCCATAGGATCACTAGGTTGAACATGCAAGGATCAGACCCGCAAGACTTCTACCTAGTGAAGGTTGTAGATCACGCCCTGGCACAGAGTATTAAGGATACCTATGGTGATGTAGAAAAGGAGACGCGAGGCTACAAGGTATCCTCCATCCATAATGGCGCAGTGCGCCTAGCCTACCAGCTGATCACAGGGAAGATAGTGAGAAAGAAAAGACCTACACAGGTCACAGGGTTCGTTGTTGACATCGCTGGAAGATGTGTAGAAGGACTACAGATGAATTGGGAAAAGTACTTAGTCAACCAGTTAGACTTGGATTGTCGCGAAGCTCAAGATCAGGGATATGAGTTCCACTTTAGTTGGCTCTTGATCCTCATCGTGTTTACGGCTTGGGAGATTTTGGAAGGTGTGACCTTCCCCGACATTGAGTCATTCGAACCGCTCACTATGAAGTTAACCATGCTCTGCTATTCGAGCGATATGGGAGTGGTAGTCGAACACGGTATTCCATACCTACTATCTACAGTTAAGGAGGGCCATTGAGGTTGTTCCTCGTATGACGTCGAACACCCTACACTGGTTCAAGCCCCTTATGAAGTTCCGTGTAGATCGACATTTTACTTATATCACTGCGCACACAGACGAGAGTAAAGAAGAACTTCAATCATACTATAAGATCATAGAAGAGGACCTAGAAGAGATAATTAAGGACTGGCCTGGAAAGCTCCTTATCCCTATTGACCCCATAGAATTATCCGATCCCGAACTAATCTAAATCTCTGAGGCCACTCGCGAAGCACATGATTCACCTGAAACCAGCAGAAGGAAGAATATAGAAGAGGTATAGAACCTGAGTAGTGCATCAGAAGAAACTACTTCAAAATCACCTGAAGGAGGAGGTAACGACGAAGTCGATAAAGAAGAGAACAATGGGAAAAAAGATCAGCAAAAGAAAGGCGAAGTAACACCGCCTAGGGATCTCGTTGATGAGACTGATCCATCTAGGAAAGAAAGGTTTCTCCCATGAAACCTATCTCACGGAAGAAATCCAGAGCTAGTAAGACCAAGTTGCATATTGTTCTCACACTCGATGACTTCGAATTCATCATCGCAGTTGTATCAGATGCTTCACAGGATATTTTGCATAATAGCGAAGCCAAACAAGAAGCCATGTATGATAGAATTGAGACAAAGATGAGAGGAGTTCAACAAGCCCTTCACTCCAGCCGCATAGTGTCCACTGCGCCCCCGCCATTAGAAGAACCAGAGTTGGGAGACGAGCCTACCCAACTCTGCAAACTAGCCGATGCGACTGAAGCTCACCTTCGTTGTACACAAGAAGAAAAGGAACAGGCCACGGTGGCCCTGAAACAAACACAAAGAACGGTGATAGGGAAATGTAGGCTTGCGCAGGAGGAGAAGGTTTCCCTCTAGTCAACATTCGAAGAAGAGAAAACACAAATCCAACAAGAGAAGGAACAATTGCTCGCCAAGCAGGTTGGAGTAAAATAAATAGTCATCAGAGAACTTCGCTCTATGACGGGCTTAGAGAAAAAGGAGGAAGACCCAATAGACCATCAAGTAGTGAAGCTCGCTGAAGTGATTCAACAGCTTCAACAGAGAATAACAAATCTAGAGCTACAGTTAGTGCCAAACACTCCGCAGGACATGTGGGATCAAATAGAAGCAACTACTCGGAGCATAGTTGAGAGAATCAAGACCTTCGCCATGGAATGTAAACAGCTCAGTGATCGTAGTGCATAGACTTATGAACAACTTATTGAAGACCCTGAACTAAAGACATTGGAGTCACAACTCCAAGAGGCAAAGCAACAAGAAGCAACGGTACAGGCACAGTTGAAGTTCTTGTCTATAGTTGAAAGAATGAAAAGATCACAGGAACAACACATTGTTCAACAGCAAGTCCACGCCATACAGAGCAAAGTCATGGAAGTGACTCAGAGGCTCCAGCTAGTCCAAGATGCAGCTTGTCAACTTTTTGAGGAGATTGAAGGACGAGGAGCAGAACTAGAGCAAGTAGTCACTACAGTTGAGCAATGCATGGAAGGACCTGTGAACGAGGCAGTTCTTCAGGAGTTCGCCGAGTAGGAGGCCTTGGCACAGCAATAGGTTGAAGTAGCTAGAGCTAAGCTTGAAGCTTTTGAGGTATAACTAACCAAAGAAGAGTGACTTGGAACGAGTCACAGGTGAGTGTTTGGGGCCTATTGTCCCTTGACCAATTTTTGGAGATCCTTGGTCAGGTTTGACCTATTTTGGGACTTCGACAGGTTGTTGAAGACGGAGAAAAAGTCAAAGTAGAGATCATGGAATCTCGGCCCCTTTTTAGGGATTTTTGGGTTTTGGGCTTATGTAACAGGTATGGGGATGTTGGCCCATGGGTTTACCCATGTTTAGGACCATTTTGTAATGTATAAATAAATGTCTAGGTGATGTAGAAAGAGGGGAAGGATGATATAGATATTTGTGTGATGATGTGTTAAGTGCAAGTGATAATTGTACATTCTTTGTGCATACTGTGTGAAGCTTGCAAGGATAAGTGCAAGTGAATGTAAGAGATTGTGTAAAGGCTTTGTGTTGTAACCTAGCTTGGGGAAGGAGGATCTAGCTGAGTGCGCTTAGATCTCCTATCCTAAGGGGAGTAGGATATTGTGGCTCTGTGCATGTAAACGATTGGCTAAAGATAATAAAGAGAACAAGAGTTGGTGGATGTAGCCCCAGGCTGCGGGTGAACCACGTATATCTTATGTTATGGTTGTTTTGGGCATTGTGATTGTTTTATTGTTCATATGGTTAATGCTTAGTGTTGTTATCTTGATGTATTCTTAGATGAATATAATAGCTTAGTGCTTAGAAATTTGAATGAATGTTATATCTGATCTGTTTCTTTATGCTTAGTGCTTGAATATATTAGATCTGGATGAATATTGTGCTACTCTATAATTAGTGTTTATCTGCGTTGTAAACAAATGTTAAATACTAATGAACTATAATTGCTAAGTTTTATGTTAAGGTGTTGTAATCACATATATGTTTCCCAACTAAGGTTGCAGATGCTGGAGTCCTGCAACCACCCCTACCTCTACCTCGGGTGAGACTTCATCTGCTTCATAGTTGTTGCTGAAAGGGTCGTTAGTTATGGTTTTTTTGGTACATTGTTGAAGCGTTGAACCTTGGCTTTGCCCTTGTGCCAACAATTGTTATCTCAATCTCTTGGTATTTTGTGTTCAAATAGGTAGTCTTATTGATACCATTTTTTTTTGTAGTGATCAAATATTTTAAACCTAATCCAATGACTTCCTCATTTGATGACCAAATTAAATACTCCCCCTGAGTTTTTACTCTTTCATAGAGTTTTACTATCTTTTCCTTTATCCGAAAGGACAAGGGTGTGAATCTTACTAGTCTTATTGATCAGTTTCTTTATTCTTCTTGATATTCTGATCTTTCATAGGAATACCATTGATCGATACCTATTAATTTAATTTCCATTCTTAAACCAATTTAATATCTTATTCACAGTCTTTCGACTCTACATAAACCAACTTCAACTTATGTCCCTTAGAAATAAGATTGAATTGGTCCTTTCATCTATTGTTTGTATTGTTTCCTCAAATACTTAAAACATGCTTTAGTTTGTCATGATACTTAGGCTATAATCCTCTTCTAACCAGGATGATGCACTCCATATTATTAATCATGTTTTCCCTTCCCTTTATTCATATTTTCCATTGAGGGGAAATTTAGTATTCATGAAAATAACATTGGAAAACTTCCAATATTTTCATTGTTCAATTCTTCTGGTTGATATGCTATTGAAGATTCATCATCATCATCATTGTTCTGTGTAAGTGAAACTTTTTCATTTTCATCTTTGGTATTTTTTGTTTGCATTTTTCTTTCATCGGTTAATGTACTCTTGATCTGCATGATATCGACAGGATCTATTATTGTGTCATATTATTCTTTAGGAACTCTCCTTTCCTAAGTTTGATCCATTTCATATTCAAATCTATGAAGTTCACATTCCTTATTATGAACTTCACCCATCATTTTCTTGTTATTAATTTCTTCATTTTCAGGTGCCAAATCATTTTTCTTTCTTTCTATTTCAGATTTTCTCCTCCATACCTTTTCCTGCAATATTTTATTTGTAGGATCTTTCTTTTCTAGATTTGTTCTTTGAGATTTTTCATGTCTTCTTTTCTTCCAACCTTCATTAGATTTTCTTCCTGAATTGTATGAATTATTTATCATGGATTGACTTCTTGATTTTCTGTAGTTTTGGGATTTGTAACCAAACCTATCATAGTTGTAACATATCATTGTATGAAAAAAAATTGTTGTGTGGCCAACATAATTTCATATTCAACATCTCATTAAGTTATTGGATCTTCCTGAATTTTTATTTTCAGGAATCTTGCATTCCAATGTTTTGTGACCAAAGTTATTATAAGAAAAGCAATAAAAATTGAAGGTGTTTCCATACTTGAGTCTGTTGTGACATGAGAAGTCTGTATTTTGATATGTGTCTTGTTTTTTACTTTTATAGCTTCCTTCCTTGAAAAAGTTCATGGTTTGTTTTAGGTTTGTGGCTGCATCTTTTTATTTTGAGGAGTATGATCATTTATCATGTTTTTTAATGGTGCTCCATTTTCCACCTTCTTTCTTATTGTATCCAAGACCAACTTTGTCATTAGTTGATATTTGACTGTTCCAGATCCTATCTAGGATAGTTGAGTTGTTCTGAAATTTGACAATTGTTTTTTTTCTTTTCATTCTTCTTTTTGAGGTTGATAAGTTTAATTTCCAACATGTGACATGTTTCTTCCTTTTTAGTCAACTGAATCTTCAAGGCTTCTTATTTTTCATTAGCTTCTTCAAGTAGAGTCTTTAGATTAATAACCATTTCTTTTGTATCATCCAAGACTTATGTGCAGTTATTAGTTTTTTCACATGTCTTTAACTATTCTATATCTTTTGTTAGATCAACAACTTCATTCTTCAATCTTTTGATTTCTTCCTTGTTTTCTAGTTGATCCTTTTGAGGTTGATGGCTTCCAATTCCAAACTATGGCATGATTCTTCCTTTTTAGTTAATTGGATCTTATGTGTTTCTTCATTTTTCTTAACTTCTTCAATTTGAGTCATTAGATTTGCATTAGTACTTTCATTTATCTTTTTGACGTTAATAATTTTCAATTCCAACATGTGACATGATTCTTGATTTTTCTTAGCTTCTTCATGTTCAGTTTTTAGAAAAATGACCATTTATTTTGTCTCTTATAGTACTTCTTTGCTTTATTGTCATGTGTCTTCAATTCTTCTATTTCTTTTGTTAGATTAGCAACTTCGGTCTTCAATCTTTTGATTTCTTCTTCTTTGTCTTCTAGTTGAATCTTTTGTTCATGCTCTTCAAGATTAGATTGATCTAACAGTTGTAGTAGCAACATATATTTCTTTTGACGTTTCTCCAACTCTTCAAAATTGCACATAGCTGTATATTCAAGATGGTTAAGAACATCCTTAGTAACTTCAATATATAGATAATTTCATGGTTCCATACTAATCACTTCAAATGTAGTTATAACATTAGTTTTAAAATCTAATAGTTTTTCTTCACTGAATATTGAGGTATTCATCAATTCCTTGATGTAGTAGTCTTCTTTGTTGATGATTGAGATTTGCATCAATTCTTTGATGGAATTGTCCT
>JZKD02S2057081.1:18642-30374 GCA_000966675.3 Picea glauca
TCTCTTCTAATGTCTTGGGATCATCATACTGTATTTTTTCACTGATGAACGATGGAAATCCACTTAAATACCTTTGAATTTTGACTGTCTCATCCTTGATGAAAGAGACATACTTTAGCAGTTCCAGAAACCTTTTCTCATATTCATCTATGGTCATACTTCCAAGCTTGAGTTCAAAGAACTCTTTCATTTTCTTGTCATAGTATATCTTAGTGAAGTACTTCTCAAAATACTTCTTGAATTCCCTCCAAGTAACACTTTTCTCTACAATTTGTTGCACCTACACAAGTTGACCCCACCACATGGAGGCCTTTCCTTTGAGTTGATAGATAGTGATTCTACCTTCTGCATAAGAAGAATGATCATGCAATTGAAAATACTTTCTCATTCCCAACAACCATGTTTCTGCATCTGCATCCTTCTTGTGCTCACCATCAAATGTAGGAGGTTTGATTTTGTTCATTTCTCCTCGCAGCTCATCCACCCCATATCTCTTATACCTTCTGACAGGAGATAGACTGGAGTTGTTTCCTGCTCTCTTATTGGAATTCCCTTGGGAATGATGGTGATGTCTACTAAAACTTTTTTATTTTCTTTTCTCCTCTGAAGGTTTGTGACTCCCGGATTTACTTGAGCTAGTCTCCTTAACCAATTTATTTTCTATTCTATTCAAGACCTCCAATAACTTCATGTTGAAGTCATCCTTCTTCTCTTTGGATTTTATAAGCTTTTCATGATCAGATTTATGTATTTGGACATCCTTATGCAATTTCTTAATGGTCTCAGCCATATTTATATTTTCATTCCTTTCTTCTCCATGTTCATTGGAGTTTGTTCCTTCAATGCCCAAATGGACATCCACCCTTTTTCTCTCATCTTGCTGACTGTAATTCCCCAGTGCTTATTCCATTCTTATGGACTTCGCACTGGTCTGAACTAATCTAGTTGTTGTTAATTCTGCAAAATGTCCAGCCATCGAAACTTAGCAGGCTAACAATTCAACAATTCATGAGAATATGCATCATTTTGGTTCAATATACACATCAAAATTATCTCTCTCGATTTCCTGGTGTTATCACCATGACAATTCTAGATAAGACCCAAGTCTCAAAAACATACACACAAAGTTCCTTCAGAGATACACTTGTGCAAGAAGGTGATTTATCGAAACCACTTTCGCCAAGATGCAGTATCATGTGTCTCAACATGTCAAATCCACCACTCGTGGAGTGGGTGACGGCTAGTCAGATCACCATGCTTCACTCGTTCGGTACTTCACAGCCATGTGACATCAGCTGAACACTGCCATGTAATGAACTCAAAAGCTAATCATTCGAAATGGATTAGTCGAGCATGGCACCCAATGCTCTTGTACATAATCCATATGTGATTCATAAATGGAATTCCATAATTACTAATACTCAAGTATGAAGGTATCTGTGTATCCATAACTGAAGTAATCTCCAAACTTCTCTAGTTTTTTCTCTCTGTAAAAGAATTTTGGTATCTACAACCTGAGATACATGGACAAGGCTAAATCGAGTGAGACTGGTTATTCGGGCAACATGCTAGACTTTCCTGTGAATAAGGAGGAAAGGGTCCTTGTGCACATTCTAGCAACTAAGTTCCACACAGAGATGGTTATAGACTCATGGTTGGAATTCAGGTTGAATCCCACTATGAAGGATTTATTCATCAACAGGCCAGCCGTTAGGAAGAAAAGGAGAAAGCGACAGAAGAAGGAGGAATCAACAACTAAGGCGGTCGAAAGTGTTGGAAAGAATCAACTGGTCTGGTTAGATTCTTTAAAGGAGGAGATCGCTAAGATGAAGTGAGTATTCAACTAAGATTAATCATATTTAAGTGGATTTTTGAACAGTTGGTAGCGAAGATAAGGAGTACCATAGATGATGGGCATGCTCTTAAATGGCCCTTTTCACAACAGGCTAACTGTTGTCATGCCCCTTTTGTAATTTTGTGATTAATACAATTATATAAATACAGAAACAAATTTTAGACTGTTTTATTACAAAATTCTATCTGGTGGTATTATGAATCCTGTTTTCTTGTAAGCTTATATTTCATTTTCATCTATCTGAATCGGAGGAAATAAAACTTACAATTCTTTTTAATTAATGCTTCGATTCAGTTGTGTGTTTCTTTTTCTTCTATTATTATGAAAATTAAACTCAGATTCATCGCCTTCCAAGCGACTTTGTGTGCACTAAACTTCAACCTGTTCATTTATATTTATCATGCATAGAAATACCACAAGGTAAAATGCTTTTCCACACACCTATATCTACTGTACATTTCTTCTTTGTTGCGCTGAAAACTTGCGCACACTACTTTTTGCGTTGTGCACCGGTACCGTGCACCAATATTCTACATGCATTTCACCCTATGAATTGCACCATGTCAAACTTCAACATATTCTATCACGCACAATTATCTTCACGCACCATTGAACACACTGTCGCGAGACAGCCTATACTCATACTATGCATGTACCAACAAGACTCCTATGTGTTAAGAAATACTTGCACACCCCATGTGCACATTACTATGTGTGTTCTCAACATGCAAGGATAAATTCAGTGCATGTATCCGCACATAATAATCTTTCATGGAGTGCCGCAATTTACCGTGCACACTAGCATGCCAACATTTTCCCATGCACGCCAGCATGCCAACCTTTTCCATGGACACTCCATGACTCCAATTTCGTTCACTTCAAAGCTACTCTTCTGTGAATATTCACTTCAACTGAACCCCTCTGGCCCATCCAAGCTCAGTGTTGAACTGAAGCTCTGATATGAATTTGTAACATTCCCCGAGCCACCCGCAAGTCAAGGGATGCCACTCCAGAGAAACTTCTCATGCTATAACATCAATCGGTAAAATCCCCAAATTATACAAGTTGGACCATGCTACTCTAGGGAACACTTTTGTTCCCTTACTATGGAACATACAGTAACATGCCCAGTAGTCAACTGAGCTATACCACATAAATTTACTCTTTAAATTGTATGCAACTAAAACATTTACATACATCACTCTTGCGGAAGCTTTACATATAAACATAAAAAAACCATCACATTCTGTAATATACGACTTTATACTGAAATAACAATGACCATAGATATGCAACATATATAGGGAATTACCCATAAACATACAGGCAATTATAATCACATATATGATAAATCGTAACATAGACATGTAATTAACAAAGAAGCATATCATTTTATCATACAATTGGTACTTATCTTATAAACATTGGCACCAACTATGTACAGACTGTCCACGAACCTCCCATCCTTAGACTACACTATTCATCACTCTCAACAGTGAGTCACCCCCAAGCTGGGACTCAACTCCACCCAGGGTAAAGGGTTCCTAACTAGGCTAAGGCTCATGGATAGCAGGAAAGACTCTATCTCAAGTGATCACTCAACTAACAGCCTACAACCTCTATTTCCCCACATGCCTGTCCCACCCAAGGATGTGTGCCCCTTCTCTGCTCAACAATCCCTCGGCTACCCCACTTCCCTTTTAGGGCTTCAACAACAGGTCGAACCAGAAGTATCAGATCGTTGTAGCTGCAGTTTATCACCTTCAGGAATCAATCCCCAACAATTCTCACACTCATAGAATTGCTCACAAGCCTGAAAACCCGCTTCTTCAATCCCTCTCCAAGCTAACCAGGTACACCAACTGGAAATGGTTATGGGAACAGGCTCAGAAATGGTGAAATGTTTGTCTCGAGGATAATGGAAATGCGTGGGTGAAAATGGTCATGGAATCATTGACTGGATAACTGAGTGTGGAAAGGAATCACTTTGAAACTCCTCGTGAAAGTGATGGTGAGAATGATGGTCAAGGTGTTGGTAAGAAAAATCCCATGAAAAGTGACCAAATGAGCTAAGTCCCCTACGATATGAATGCATGTCTCCAACTTGACACTTGTCATATCAGAAGTTACTTTGGTCCACTTGTCCCCAACTTTAGAACTTAGGATAAAATAATCATCCCAACTTTATACTTTAGGAAATATTAATATAATCTTCCCTTGACTTTTGGCCCTCCCTTTCCCTAATTGGTGAAGTTCAGTCCCCCATCTCTTTTATCATGGTCAGTCTACGCACAACGATGTATTTTATATTAATCATGAGTCATGTACAAGGTAGGTACATTGGTCTTTGAAATCTAGGTGTTCCGGCCTAATACCAAAACATAAGTATCCCAACTTATAATAACCATCTCACCAGCCTATAACACATATCATATACGCGAGGCTCGTTGTCCTCCATACTGCGCACACCTTAGTTACTTTGCGCAGTATCCAAGAATGTGCATACTACATCATTTTACTATGCAGTTCATGCATGCACTATGCCACATAACGTGCATTACCAAATGATGTCAAAACAACTCACCAGCTTAAGTACATTTATATTACATTTACAATTGGGTTCGACCAAGGGATATTACACAAACAACCCTTATTTAAAGAATATCGTTGATTCTCTATTGTTCATCCACATGTAGTTGTGGTGAATTTTCCATCATTCTTTCCCAACTCCAACTCCAGTTTTCAAACACTACAATGAATTCTTCATACACTATCTAGGCCTAATGGTTAAGAACGTGTTTTTCCTCCTAAGAGGTCACATGTTCAAATCTAGAAGGAGGGTAGGGTATGTATACCTCTGTAGACTTTATCATATATATATATTTGAATTTAAAAATATTAGTTAATAATCAAAATTGAATAATATTTTTTTTTCCAGAGAAAAAAGCGTAATTTTATTTCATCAGTTGAGAACAAAATTACATTTTTCATATACACTTATGGTGTATTCCTGTTACATTTAGAATCTGCAATATGATTGCTACTGTTGTAGCTTAGGATGGAAATCTGCAATTGCACTTTCATAAGATCTTCTGATCCCTTTAAAGGTTATGTGTTTGATTTGTTATTGTATGTATCTCAACAAGTCCCTAAAGTTGATTGCCTGCACATAGTATCCTTGTGGATTCTTTGTTGCTTGTAAACAAAAAAATTCTTTTATTGTTCTGTATTATGATAGTTTGTTTGTAATCATTCCAAAAATGGTTGGTTAAGATATTCCGTAACCTGATAGTTTTGAAACTTTGTTACTTTCCATTGGCCCAAAGCTAGATGAAGCCCCTCTTTCAACCTCTGGTCCGCTTCTTTATTGTTCTCCCTATATACATGTTGGAAAATAAGTGAGCCGAAAGATGTTTGTAAGCGAGTAATGTCTTCCACTAAGGTAGAAAGTCTTGTGTTAGAACATATTTTTGTGCCTTTAATCTAGTTTATGACAATCAAGGAGTCCCCAAAAACATTTAAGGAGTAACAACCCTTTTCTATGGCGAAGGAAATGAGAAGTTTGAGGCTCATTATTTCAGAAAAAATATTTGTTCTCGACCCAAAACCAAAGATCATAGAGTAATAGTGGGATTCTAAAAAGTAGATAATTCCTCCTCCCCCACGGTGGTTGTGTTGTGAAGCCCCATCAAAAAAACCCCAGGGGATATTTTTGTCAATCTCAACCTCCTGTGGTTGTCTAGTCTTGGCTCTAACCTCCTGGGTGGGTAAGGAGGTCACTATGGATAAACTATTAGCCATTGTAACCTATGGTTTTGAAGGCACACCTTTGAGATCTAGGGGGTTTTGTACCATCCATAAATTGTTGGAAGATTGGTTGTTGTCATTGATGTCAACCCTAGTCATTGGTTGTAGTCATTGATGTCAACCCTAGCCATTGGATTTTGGACCCCACCGTTGATCAAACTAGATAGACATGAATGAAATTACACATGCAGATACAACACCCATGGATGGATAGTATAATTCATGCCGCTTCTGGTGGTATGTGGCATGTCACGTGGATCCTCACGATTGAGGATAAATGAATTTTCTAAGATGACAATGTGAATTGAAGCAGAAACTACATGTCATCCCTACTGTTAAAAGGAAGTGACATAAAGGGTATAAATACATCTCATTATACATTCACTTTTAAACACACACAAGTTTATTAATGAAAAAGGAGATATAAGTTGAAATTTTGAGGAAATCTAAAGTAAAGAAGGTCAAACTTCAGGGGAGGATGAAGTCTTTTGGTGATGTGTTCTAAGGTATGTTATTTATATGTCATCTGACCATTTTTTCTATAACTTTGTTTCTAGAACGATTCATATGGTGAAATTCAAAGGCTATTAAGAAGGCATATTGAGGTACCTTTGGTAATAATTTCATCTCTTTATTCACTGTAATTTTGGAGATACACTCTATAGAAGATAGGGTTTTTGAATGGTCCCGAAGCTAGTCATAAACAAGTGTTTCAGGAAAAACAGTCATAACGTCTTCATAGAGAATCAAAATAAAGTGAGACCAAATGCATTGGAAAGAGTATGGGTACAGTTTCCCATGTACACATTTCAGAATATGATGTTAAATATTGAGCATGGGGCATGTTGTACAAGTTCAATCTCTTGAATAAACCATAATTGGATAAGGTCTACCATTTTCTCTATAACTCCTTTTCTGGGAGGATTCAAGGAGTGAAACTTGGAGGCGTTTTAGAGAATACATTGAGTAATATTATCTATAGGATCAAAGTATTCCAAGAAGTGAAGAGTTGCAGAAGTTGAAGAATTCTCAAGAATCATTATCAAGTTCTATGTGATGGTTGGTTGATGGTGATAATTTAATGTAAAGTTTTATTATCTCTCATATATTCTTGGGTGGATGGAAGGGGCAAGGATGAAGAGGTCAACCCTCTCTTGATATTGGAGGATTGTATCTTCCTTTTGGAGGTTTATCCCTCCCTTTATATTTGGAATTTGTAGCTACCTTTGGAAGTCATTACTTTCTTTGAACAATAATACATGATTATGTCTTATATATTGTGCATGGTGTATTGGTGTATCTCTTATACTATTCTTCATTGTTCATTGGATAGTCTTCATTGCTGATCAAATATAAATTGAATACATGATATGATTGAAGTACAAGTTCAAAAATACTAATTTCTCTAAATATTGATTCGCCCCCCTCTTAGTATTTCCAACAATTGGTATCAGAGAAGGTTGCCTTCAAAACAATTTAACCACTGGAAAGAAAATCTTGAGTAGAGATGGATGACCATGAGCACATTCCAAATGGGATTCAACTATTTGATGGAATCAATTATGCATACTAGAGCGATAGAGTGAAAACTTACCTAACAACTTTGGGAGTAGACATTTGGTACTCAGTTTTAAATGGCTATGTAATCCCAAAGAATGCTCCAACCGATCCAAATGAGAAGAATCTTATGAGTTGTAATTCAAAAGACATACGTGTTATTCTAGGAGAATTGGCACCAACCATTTCTATAAAAGTGATGAGATGCAACATTTCTAAAGAGGTATGGGACAAACTTAAGAGTATCTATGAAGGTGATCCAAAAGTTAAGCAAGTCAAGCTTCAACGACATAGAGAAGAATTTGAAACTTTGAAGATGGATGAAAAGGAAGATATTGCAAACTATTTTCTTAGAGTTGATGAAGTTGTTAATGTTATCAAAGGATTAGGTGAAGAGCTCAATGAATCCTTGGTTGTACAAACAATTTTGTGATAATTTCTCTTGAAGTATGATGCTAAGGTCTTTGCCATTGAAGAAACTAGTGACATGACGAAAATGACAATGGATGAATTACATGGGTCTATTATAGCATATGAAATGAGAACATGTACAGAAAGTGACCAACCAAACAATGAAGTAGCTTTTAAAGACATAAATAATACAAAAGACAAGGACAAATACCTTGATGAAGAAATAGCAAATTTCATAAGAAGGATCCAGAAGGGAACTGGCAGATACAAAGGTAAGTCTCCTCTAAAATGATTTAATTGTGGTAGAATAGGACATATTGCTGAAAAATGCTACTATAAAAAGAGAAGTCTCAACAATAAAAAGAGATTATACTCCAAGTATGATGACATATCTTCATATGAGAGTGATGAAGAAGATACTGACAGAGGAGAATTCCTCTTCATAATCCAAGAAACCCAGGATGATGATCACAAGATTTCTAAAGAAGAAGAAATCATTTCTGAAGAAGATTCAGATGAAGAAACCAACCTTGGTTCCTTCGGGGGATACCAAGACAACGTAGAGAGTGAACAAGAATATGTGAATCTTGAAAATTTGAAGAATGTTTATGTTGGATTACTGAGAGGGCGGGTGAATCAGTAATAGAGCAATTTGATCCCTTTTAACCATATAATCCAAGTGCTATATCAATGAAGCATTATTATCCAATAACTGCAGAGTAAATAAGAAATGAACAAATGAACAATCATACACATACACAGTACACCAGTGTTTTACATGGAAACCCAAATCGGGAAAAAACCACGGAATTATTTTTCTTATATGTCTCGAAGAATTACATTCATTAGAAGCACCAACTTCCTTTGTTTTCCAGCTGCAACTAGAAGGAGGCTCCAACCCCCTAGTTTCTCAGGCTACAACCTGAGGGAAGCTCCAACTCCCCAAATCTCTGGCTACAACCCCCAATGTTCTTTGACTACAACCAGAAGGTGGCTACAACCACTTGTCCTTGCCCCGTCCTGCCACCCTAAAGTAGAAGTAGAATTATGGAACCACTGTCACACTATCACTGTGAGATGTATTGTTGTAAACTTGTACAAATAAGTCTGAACCATGAATCAACTTGTAATCAACTTGTACCATAAAAAAGTGCATCAACCATGCACCAACTTATAATCAACCTGTACCATAAACAAGTGCATCAACCATGCACCAATATGTAATCAACCTGTACCATAAACAAGTGCATCAACCATGCACCAACCTGTAATCAATTTGTACCATAAACAAGTGCATCCAGCCATGTACCAAGTATGTACTAATCATGTGTCAACTACTCATCAACTATGAATTGTCAATATGTACCAACATCATTAACTATAGACTTCATGTATGTGCCAACTCATCAACTACTGTCTCAATCATGTACTCAACATGTACCTCAACGAAAATCCCTCATCAATTTCATCATCAAAATATGATTTGTAGCTCTGTAATAGGCCTGGTCTTTCTGATCACATTTCTGCAAATCTTCATTAACTTTAACAGCAAGAAACTAGCATTTTCATCAAACTTTTCTTTAGTCTCACATGCCTAGTTTTGGATTAGGCAACAACCCTAACTTGAAGTAATCATAACTTTGAACCTGTAATGTATAAAGATATGAAACTTATACACAATGTTATTCAATGTTTTTTATTCAATTCCTCCAAGTTTCACTACTTGGAACCTCTCAGAAAAGGAGTTATAGCAAAAATGGCATACCTTGCTGAATTCTAGCTTATTCTAGAGAGAGACATTGTAGAGAGTGCCCCACAAACAATGTTTGATGAAATGATATAAAAAATGTTACAAATAATACTACAGATTTTACCCTAACTAACACATTTTATCTCACATAATTTGGATCTGTTATGAAGAAGTTATGACGTTTTTACCCGAAACACCTGATTTTGACTAGTTTGAGGACTGGCCACAAACCCTATTTTACACAGAGTGTAACTCCCAAAATAAAACGACCCACAATATGAATTTTGACCCATATATACTTGGATATGTTTTCTCACTTTCATAGAAATTTCAGGATCTGAATCATTATAGAAAAAAAGTTATAGCGAAAATGGTGAGATGACCTGAAAATAACATACCTTAGAAAGCNGGATTAGTCAACAACCCTAACTTGAAGTAATCATAACTTTGAACCTGTAATGTATAAAGCTCTGAAACTAATAAAAAATGTTCTTCAGTGTGTTTTATGCAATTCCTCCAAGTGGCACTACTTGGAACCTCTCGTAAAAGGAATTATAGCAAAAATGGCATACCTTGTTGAATTCTGGCTTATTCTAGAGAGCGACCTTGTAGAGAGTGCCCCGCACAAAATATATGATGAAATGATCTGAAACTATTACAAAAAATACTAAAAACTATACCATAACCAACACATTTTGTCTCACTTAATTTGTATCTGTTATGAAGAAGTTATGACGTTTTTACCCGAAACAGCTGATTTTGACTAGTTTCAGGACTTGCCACAGACCCTATTTTCCATAGAGTGTAACTCCAAAAATGCAATGACCCACAAGCTTAATTTTGAACCACAGATACTTGGATATGTTTTCTCACTTGAATAGAAATTTTAGGATCTGAAGCATTATAGAAAAAAAGTTATAGCGCAAATGGTGAGATGACCTGAAAATAACATACCTTAGAAAGCACCATCAAAAGAATTTATCCTTCCTTGCATTTCGGCCTTCTTTTCTTCACNTTTTCATCAAACTTTTCTTTAGTCTCACATGCCTAGTTTTGGATTAGTCAACAACCCTAACTTGAAGTAATCATAACTTTGAACCTGTAATGTATAAAGCTCTGAAACTAATACAAAATTTTCTTCAGTGTGTTTTATGCAATTCCTCCAAGTGGCACTACTTGGAACCTCTCGTAAAAGGAATTATAGAAAAAATGGCATACCTTGCTGAATTCTGGCTTATTCTAGAGAGCGACTTTGTAGAGAGTGCCCCGCACAAAATATCTGATGAAATGATCTGAAACTATTACAAAAAATACTACAAACTATACCATAACCAACACATTTTGTCTCACTTAATTTGTATCTGTTATGAAGAAGTTATGACGTTTTTACCCGAAACACCTGATTTTGACTAGTTTCAGGACTTGCCACAGACCCTATTTTCCATAGAGTGTAACTCCAAAAATACAATGACCCAAAATCTTAATTTTGAACCACAGATACTTGGATATTTTTTCTCACTTGCATAGAAATTTCAGGATCTGACGCATTATAGAAAAAAAGTTATAGCGAAAATGGTGCAATGACCTGAAAATAACATACCTTAGAAAGCACGATCAAAAGAATTTATCCTTCCTTGCATTTCGGCCTTCTTTTCTTCACTTTCCTCAGAATTTCGGCTTAGATATCATTTGTAANACACACTTTTTGGAAAAGTTTGGAGGAGTTTTAGTGGCTGATTTTCTTGCTGTAATACATTGATTGTTACATCCATAAGGATGATATAATTTTCTGCAGAAAATTGTTTACAACAACCTTATCTTTTCATGCTAGTATCTTGGTCTTTCATCTTGAGTTTGCTAGTATTTAGCTAGTCTTTCTCTTGTATCTTTCACTTTATTTCTAGCATTCATCTTGCAACTTATGGTGCCATTTTATTTCTTATATATATTGTTACTAAAAACTTCTATTAGGGACAACAAGATTAATTTTCTTTTTCAATTGATTATATTGCAATATATGCTTGTTTTTCTTGTGTCTCGGACAAGTATTTCACCATTAACAGGTTACTCAACATACTTGGAAACCCTTGGACCTTCCCAAGAATTCATTCCAATACCTTCATACCATTTATGTTTGAACTCTAGGGACTACATCTCCATATCCATCTCATTCCCCCTAGGGTCATCGGGATTTCCCCCTTGGGGTGACCACCTCACCTCTAAAGTGACGGGGACACCTGTTGATACTAAGAGGGGGGTGAATTAGTATCAAGTACAATTTAAAACCTTTTTAAACTTATAATTAAACCATTCAATTATATTCAATGAGAAATGAACAATAGTATAAGAGTT
>JZKD02S2057092.1:0-14262 GCA_000966675.3 Picea glauca
ATGGGGATTAACCTAATAATAATAATAATAATAATGACATGATTAATCCACAATGGGGATTTAATCCAATAACAAAATAATAAGAATGCTCTTCGCAGTTACATTATTTCAACAAGCATATCTTAGAAACATACATCATCAATAAACCATCACCATAAAGAACATAACGAACAAAAGATATATATGTAAACTTTTTTTATTATGTGTTCCAGGAGACTACAATCTTAGGGTTTTATTAGCATAAACTAAAAAGAGCAACAACTCCAATAGAGTACCAACTCTAAATACAAGACCCAACTTGCATATCTCAACATCAACTGATATGTGAGGATTCCAACCCTCAAGTACAAGACCCAACTTGTAGACAAAAAGAAATCTGTAAAACTATACCAATAGTCTATACAAACACAAGTGCATCAACTATGTAGAACCTGTCACAACAACCTGTCACTTCAAACTGTCTTATCAATATGATCAATAAAACCTGATTTAATATCATAGATCAACCAACAAGATAAATCTCAACCATATGCACAATATCACCAAGATAACCAACAAGATACACCATACTCTCCATAATCCAGATACCATAAACCATTACATGAACCATGTGCCAAACCTCATTGTAATGTAGACGTGATTCTGCTGTCGTGGTTTTTCTACCACGATTATGTTGTCGTGATTATGTTGCCATAGTTTTGCTGTCATGACTATGTTGCCACTGTTCGGCTGCAATGATTCTGCTGCCATGGTTCGACTGTCGCGATTCTACTATTGCGGTTTTGCTGCCGTGATTTTTCTACCACTATTTTTCTGTCGTGATTTTTTTGCCACAATTTTTTTGTCGCAATTTTCTGCCACGAATTTGATTTCTCAGACTTGCGGAACTTCTGATGCATCCATGAGTACCTGCAATGAACCTTTCACCAAAAATAGATCTTCAACATGCTCAAGAGATTCCTCCCCATAAGAGACCATTTCTCTCTTATTTTTACTTCTCCAAGTAGCTTCCTCTAGGGTTTATCTTCTAACCAACTTATTTCCTTATTTTTTTACTAACCCACTTCTAACCACTTGTCCACTTATAACCACTTATTCCACAAATAGTAAACTCTCCCCTTCTAGTTGCAACTAATTTATTTTTAATTGGTTTCTTGTTGCAACCACTTAACCTATGACTAACCACTTTGATTGGTCAACTTATTCTAGGATCTTGTAGAATAATTTGAATTCTTTGACCTTCTATGGGGCTTCTAGATAAATCACGAGGGTTCTCCAACTTCACATGTCCATAACTCTCTAGCTGTGAGGAGTTATGTGACATTCCACATATAACTGGAAATGGCATGAAATCTGCTATCCATATGGAATAGTTACTCCTGCAAATTCATTGATCTTCATTACATTATTCCTCAATCAAAGTTGGGTTCCCTAACCACACTATTGGGCTACTCAACCACCTAACCATTTGGACTTCACAAAATGTCTTCCTGTGAGGGATTTCACCATAAGGGGACCACTTTGAGAAATTTATCCAAGAGTGTCTTCTTGTGAGTGCTTTCACCATAAGGGGACCACTTTGGAGTTTATCCATTTGGATCTTCCTATCAACCATGGAATGAAATCAATGATACAACTCCCTTTAATATCGACACATCATTATGACACCACTTGACATCAACACTTTGACAACAATTACATCAATGACCATATAACCAATCATCAATATATCAAAAACACATAATTATGACAATACTTGACATCAATACCTTTGATATCAATCCCTTGACATCAATGACAACATAGTACAACAATCTCCCCCTTTGGCATTGATGGAAACACCAACATTGATGTCAACACCAATAATTGATGGAAACGCCAAGACATGGCAATACTCATGCTCCCTTTTTGATCATCGCTCCTCACCACATCAATGTGACTATATCTCCCCCTTTGACATCAATGGAAAAGGGTATATCTCTTTGGGGCTGCTCCCCCTGACTGAACTGTGATATTTGACTATCCAGGATTTCATCCAAGATTTTTAGTTGTTCATGAATGTTTTTGACTTCCATTCTTTTATTCTAAGATCAACAACTTCTGATTCAAGCTTATGGCATGATTCTTCCTTTTCACTCACTTGATTCTTCAATAGTTTTTCTATTCTTTTGGCTTCTTCAAGTTAGGTATTTAGATTAACATTCACTTCAAGGATTTTGATAAGCTCATCATCTACCTTCTTCTTTATTCTTCTTGACTAATTATTTCATTCTTTAGTCTTTTGATCTCTTCTTTTTTTTCTTCTAATTTGGTCCTTTTCTAGGTTATTTCACTTCCTTATTGTTTCTTAAGCATTTGTTTTAGTGTCATGAAATGTTTTTGATACTTTTATAGGGCTTCCTTAATGAATTCTTCAAGATCATCAAATGCATACGGATTATCTTATTCTTCTTCTAAAGCATCTATAACTTTATCCTTAAGATTCAACAACTCCTTTTCTTCATCTATAAAATAATTGTTAGCTGATTCTACACAAACTACTTCTAGATCTTCTTCTTCATTAGTAGAAGAACATTCAAGATCATCACACTTGCAATCAAACTATTTTGGAGAATCTTTACCTTCATTTTCCTTGATGGCATTGTCTTTAGTTTCTTTTATTTTGTCTTGATAAACCTTCTCCAGCTTCAGCCATAGGTCCTTAGTGGAGGTATGTTTTCCTATGCTTTCTTTGACAGAACCTGAGAGTCCATTGAAGATGGTCTTGAGTGCCACTGCATTATTCTTCTTTGCTGCAAACTTTGACTGATTCTTTAAGGGAACTGGTCCAACAACAACTGTATTCTAAATACATGCTCCTTTTTCCTTCAAATACCCTTTCATTTATGTTCTCCACACCGAGTAATTTGTCTCATCAAAGAGGGGAACTTCATCTGCATGTTCATCCATTTGTGTGTCCATGGATCTCCTTCAAGATTGTAAGGCTTATAGTGAAGGCATGCTCTGATACCAATTGTTGGACACACCGACCACATTGAGAGGGGGGGGGGGTGAATCAGTGTAGGCTCTTTTTACAACTCTTTACAAAACTTTAGTTAACAACCACTTCAAATATCATTATTCATTACTTCCCTTCACAACTATTTGTTTTCATGTAAACATATCTCAACAACATACATCATCAATAAACCATCACCATGAAGAACTCAAGGAACACAATATATATATGTAAATTTTTTGTATTATGTGTTATAGGAGACTACAATCTCAAGGTTTTATCAACATCAACTAAAAAGAGCAACAACTGCAATAGAGTACCAACTCTAATACAAGGCCCATCTTGTAGATCTCAACACCAATTGAGATGTGAGGATTCCAACCCTCAATTACAAGACCCAACTTGTAGATAGAAATAAATATGTCAAACTGTACTAACAGTCTATACCAACAAAAGTGAATCAACTATGCACAACCTATCACAAAAAACTGCCATGTCAACCTATCTCATCAATCTGATCAATCAAACTTGATCTAATCACATAGATCAACCAATAAGATAACTCTCAACCATATGCACGATATCACCAAGATAACCAACAAGATACACCATACTCTCCATAATCCAGATACCATAAAACCTTACATAAACCATGTGCCAAACCTGATCATTGTAATGCAGTCTTGATTCTGCT
Source organism: Picea glauca (assembly GCA_000966675.3). Taxonomy (NCBI): domain Eukaryota; kingdom Viridiplantae; phylum Streptophyta; class Pinopsida; order Pinales; family Pinaceae; genus Picea; species Picea glauca. The sequence goes on from JZKD02S2057092.1 coordinate 3,693, forward strand.
TCYGTGGTTTTKCTACTGCGGTTCTRTTGCCACAATTTTGTTGTCGCAGTTCGGTTGTYGTGATTCGWCTGCTAYAGTTTTGTTGTCGYGATTCTACTGCCRCAGTTTTGCTGTCRCGATTCTGCTGTCGTAGTTTTGTTGTCGCAGTTCTRCAACYGTGATTCTTCTACTGCGATTTTTCTGCTGTGAATTTCCTGCCGCAATTTTTCTACTGTGATTTTCCTTCMGCGAATTTGATTTCTYAGTCTTGCGAAACTTCTGATGCGTCCATGAGTACCTGCAATGAACCTTTCACCAAAAATAGATCTTCAACATRCTCAAGAGATTCCTCCCCATAAGAGACCCTTGCTCTTTTATTTATACTTCTCCAAGTAGCTTCCTCTAAGGTTTATCTTCTAACTKMCTTCCTTCCTTCTTTTGGGGCTAATCCACTTCTAACCACTTGTYCACTTACAACCACTTATTCCACAAATAGTRAACTCTCCACTTCTAGTTGCAACTAATTTATTTTYAATTGTTTTCTTGTTGCAACCACTTAACCCATGACTAACCACTTTGAYTGGTCAACTTCTTCTAGGAGCTTCTAGAATAATTTGACTTCTTTGACCTTCRTGAATTTTTTGACCTTCTATAGGGCTTCTAGATAACTCATGAGGTTTCTCCAAGTTCACACRRCCATAAATCTCTAAMTGTGAGGAKTTATGYGGCGTTCCACATATCACTYGAAAYGACATGAMATCTACTATCCATTTGGAATAGTTACTCCTGTAAATTCACTGATATTCAYTACATTATTCATCAATCAAACTTGGGTTCCCTAACCACATTGTTGGGATACTCAACCACCTAACTATTTGGACTTCACAAAGCATCTTTCYRTGAGGGATTTCACCATAAGGGGACCACTTTGAGAACTTTATCCAAGAGMATCTTCCCATGAGGGATTTCACCATAAGGGGACCMCTTTGGAGTTTATCCATTTGGTTCTTYTTATCAACCATGACAMGAAATCAATGATAAAACTCCCTTTAATATCAACACATCATTATGATACCACTTGACATCAACCCTTTGAAAACAATTACATCAATGACCATATAACCAATAATCAATATATCAAAAACACATCACTATGAAAATACTTGACATCAATACTTTTGATATCAATCCCTTGACATCAATGACAACATAGAACAACACTCCTTACTTCCAATTATGATTAAAAGAAATCACAACTCTCCTTTGTTGTGAGGGTTCCCTGCCACAATTCCTCTTTCACTTGAGATATTCCTAGCTCCTTATATTACAACTTTCAAGATGTAATATTCTATCAAAATATCTTATATTTTGTTGCCACGTGCACAATTAGTAATTTCAAAATATAAATACCATTTACTTACTTACCAATCTCCAAGAAATTTCTCCAACTCTATGTGTTTAGCTGGAATTGTTTTCTTCCTACAAAACTTCTGTTCCAAAACCTCACAAGTTCTCTACCTATCTTCCTTATTCTTCCTTATTCATAATTCTTAAATCTTGACCTACTCTTTCAAAGAGTATTTCCTCCTCAATCTCAGAGTGTTATTGCATTTTGATACCACTTGATGCAAACAGATTGATGGTAGGGTGTTAATGCTACCAACAATCACTACTTAACCAAGAGTCCTTTCTTGACTGTTAGCTATAGGAAATTAAAGTTCCTATAACTATGAACTCGAAATCATTTATGTTTGGATCCTCATATCCCTCCTTCATGTGTTTGTCCTTACACCACTACAATTTAAATAAAAAAACTATATTCTTTGATTTCTCATCAAAATGTACTCACATACTCAACACTCTATTCAGCTAGAATATGAATTCAATATCAGATCCACATCCATAAACTCACAAATATACATACCATTTACTATGTATTGAATAATCTAATGCAATCTTGAATTTCCAGATGTATTACTCTCACCAGGAGATGGTACAATTTACACATTGAATTTACCATATGTTAGGTGTATCACCAACAAACCTTACTATAGATTACTACATATGTATTTAAGAATGGAACGATCCATAATAAATTACAGATTATCGTCTTCAATGTATAATCCATGCTTTCAATACAAGCAATTATATTCCAGATTGAATGGGAAAACAAAATATTTGTTTATCTAACTCACAGAAACAAAAAGTTTTGTCACCTGAGATCCATTTCCATACATATGATGGTTTGGGTTTGAAATGGAATTTGATCCCCAAAGGGATTGAATCTCTTGCATTTCCTTTACCAAATGAACTCTTGGAACTCAACTTGTATGAATTGGTGGAATAAATACACTTATCATTCAAGGCAACTTCCAATGCAATTCAATATTGAATGCACAACCTTGCCAAGACAATGTCCTCACTCGAACAATTTCCTTTAACCATTTAAACAATGTTCTTTCAAATCTATGACCATGCTTCTTGATGAATTGTAACAATCACCTTTTGGCAATTCCTCATCTTTCTCTTTTTTGTGCAGATCCTCTAGTTTTCCAAGTGGTCTTTCAACACACAAAATCTTGATCGCTTGAAACCTCTAGGACATTTACTCCAAATTCACAATCATTTGTTGGGCACACATATTTCCAAATCTTAGCTTAAGGATTCAATTCATCATTGAATATGTGATATTACTCAACACATAATAACATTGAGCCCACACAATTACAACCTAAAGAACTTGATCTTCATCACGTCAGGTTCACCCTTCAAACAAGATTTAAAACAATACAACATAGAGGACTTGATTTAGAATAAAACACAATTCTCCAATGAAACCCTTTGCCAAGATTTCCATAAAATCGAACCCACAATTCGATTTCCAATAGGCTTTGAAACCTCTTCACATAAATCACATGTCCCTGTAATTATTGACTGTTGGAAATCACACAATCATCAACCCCCTTGCACTCATATTACATTACCAGAATTACATGCAATCTCCATATTACCCAATTATGCACCCACCCAGTTTACCATTACACTTCAACAGAGACATTCGTCACGATATCAATATGTAGACAAAGATGTTTCAAAAACCAGAAGCATGTAAATATGCTTTTCATTATTCAAATTTAGATATATAGAATTGCATGGCCTGATTACACAGTATGGGTGTACTCTACCCTGGACTCTCTTCATCCTACCACTCAACCTCTCTGCCTCCTATGCCTTTATATGTTCTCGTAGGCTTACAATGTCTATTTAGGCATGAAAGATTAACTTCCAACACATCAAACAATTTCCTATATATTTGGAATTGACTCATAATTATATAAATCTATCCTTATCACCTAATGAACTGAATTGACTTAGATTTATCTCTTAATGAGTCAACCTTCTAGACTATTGAATAGGTGTCCTATGATTTATTTTTTCTAGAAACTGTTTAACAACTTAGGAAATACAATCATTTACATTAAGGAATTCAGATTCCTTATCAAATTCCAATTCCAAGACCCCCTTTAGAGTTAATCAACGAATGTTTGAACCACTGAATATGCTCATGCATCATCTTTCTTTTTGACCTTAGTGTTTGAAACATGTTGGAATATTTATAACTCAAATGCATAGAAATATATATAACCATTTCCAAAATTAACAATTATAATGATTGTAATAATGATTATAATGATGTAACTAAAAACATACAATAATGATTATATTGGTGTAGCTAGAAACATATACCGATGAATTTTCAAATTTGATTTTTCTTTTTTTTGTTTGACATGATATTTATTGAATTCTCAAATTTGATTTGTCTTTTTTGGTTTGACATAATATTTAATTTAATCTAAAGTTGGGACTAGTTGCTTTGCAACTAATTCCCTTGCTTTGTATTGCAATACAAGTTCTTTATATAAATGACATGGGATAAGCTACATTGATTGAAATTATAAGTTAGAATTTGAGGTTGAATTGTAATGAGAATTGACCTATATACAACTATGTTTAGATCTATAATATTTGCGTTATATGATTGCTAAGTTTTTTTAAAGAAAAAATTTGTTGAAAATCTTTCAGTTACTTCCTCATGATTCATGGATGGTAAATGGGGTAAACCATGAGTGTTGATTATGGTGCCTAATCCCAAGGGAATCAAGAGAATCAAAACTGAGACCTCCCAACTATGAGAGATTCCATGTTTGACTCCAAAACCAATCAAACCAACCCTCTATATTTGTATATTAATTACTAAATTGCCTTACCATGCATGCAAATATTTGTGGTTGTGCACATGTAAGAGGTGTACTATGGTATTTCTAACAACCTCTCTAAATTGGTCATTAGTCCAATGATACAAGCTTGTGGATGTGTCGAGACTTATATTCAACGCCATCTAAAGTGACTTAAAGAATTCACTAATAAACTTTATATCTTGTTAAATAAAATTGATGTACGGAAACCAAAATGAAGCTACACATGCATCAAGAACATCTTGTTTATATTATGCATGGTATATATTTTGTAGCACTACATAAGAATGACCATCTTTGACTAAATTGCCTTACCATGCATGTAAATATTTGTGGTTGTGCACATGTAAGAGGTGTACTATGGTATTTCTAACAACCTCTCTAAATTGGTCATTAGTCCAATAATACAAGCTTGTGGATGTGTCAAGACTTATATTCAACGCCATCTAAAGTGACTTAAAGAATTCACTAATAAACTTTATATCTTGTTAAATAAAATTGATGTACGAAAACCAAAATGAAGCTACACATGCATCAAGAACATCTTGTTTATATTATGTATGGTATATATTTTGTAGCACTACATAAGAATGACCATCTTTGAGAACATGCTAATGAAAAAAACACATTGTTGAATTTATATCAATAAATCGCTAAGCTTGTGACAAAATCCATCAAAACCAACTCCCAAAATATTTGTAATATAAATTGACAATGATATGTATAATATTTGGTTCTTATTGTTGAATTTGTTATAAAACAATAAATACTAAGTAATAGAGAAGAGATATCTTCCACTAATAGATGAACATTGTCACATAATACTAAGTAATAGAGAAGAAATATCTTCCACTAAGCAAAGAACTATAATATAAATCTTGAATAAAACAATTTAAAGTCTAGCTTAATCAAGAGGAATCTCATAGACTAGTGAAAGGGAGAGATTAGTGAAATTTTGATGTTCATTTTGAGATTGACAAAGTTTTAATTAGAACTTCTAGCTATTAGAAATTATGAAAAATTGATTTAGCCTAGAAATTGTTTTTTTCTTGCAACTAAATTTCAATTACCACATAAATGAAATTCCTATTTTAATGGTGCTATGGACTAGACACTCTTTTCATCTTATAACTATATTTCAATTACCACATAAATGAGATTCACAATTTACTATAATCATGTTTTCATGAAACATATATAAGATTGAATTCCAAACTTTTTAAAAACTTTTAAGTAAAAAACAATCAACAACTTTACATATAAAACAACTCTACATATAAAATAGGTAAAAAAAAACATTATTTCCAAAACAAATATTGAAAAAAAACATTTACTTGAAATTACACTTTCTTCTTACCTTTGCTTTAACATACTTTTACCTTTGCTTAACATACTTTACTTTTATTGATACAAGATAAATTACTTGAAAGTTGCCTATGATTTTACAACACTTATTTATTCATAAATAAAACTTTATTTTCCTAAAATGGAAAATTACATTAAAAAAACATAATCTCTTTAAAAAACAAAAACAAAAAATATATTAATTCTACTTAGTATTATATAACATGCTATCTTAAAAAATCATCAAAATCAACATTGAAGTTAGTTGGAAAAAAACCCGTTTAAAATAGAGTCAACACTATCACTACTATTCGCCAATTCCTTTTTAACCCCAAAACAAATAATAACTTCAATATTATATTTTACTACCTTTGATAAGTTGCATTCAAGACCTCTAACACGTTATCTTCACAAACTACTAGAAAATCAACATTGGATTAGTTGAAAACATATACCTTAGAATAAAGTAGTTGAAAATACAATCAATATTATTAATTTTCAAAAAGATACATTTGTAATCAGGTTTGGAATTTTAAATTTATTCTGTTTGTCAAGTGAAAATTTGATGACGATTATTTGTTTTTCGTACCTATCATTTTATGTTTTACGCAGATTCATGAATGCCAAATTATATTGTGTTGTTATATGTAAATTTGAGTAGCTTAGTTAATAATAAGTCGATGTTCTTCAAGTGAGCTCACAACTTAAGGAAAGGCCTATACAATACTAATAACAAACATATTCATGACTATAAGAGCATGTTCATGACTATAAAAGGTAGTAGGAGTTGCACTCCCATGGAAGTCATAAGTCCCAAGCATCATCTCATTCTTAATGTAATAGACTTGTGGTTAACTGAGAGATGTTCAATTTTCTCGGGGGTTTCATCTTGTCCGTGTCCATGTCTTCTTTGATTTTGAAAAACCCCGGTGGGAATGGAGTTTCAAGGAACGAATCAAATATAATGCAATCCAACATTGAGTCCAAACTCATGGCACAATTATCAAGATCCAGGAATGAGAAATATGGATCGACAAGTAGAAGAGAGTTGTCATCAATATCCGAGGGATTCAACTCGGGAAAAACAATCCTCACCTAACTACTCCTCATTGTAACCGGAAACAATGCTTGGCTCCATGGAGGAGAGGAAATCCCGCTTAGCTCGTTTCATCTCGAAAATATCTCAGTTCCATAATCATGTTCCTAGCTAAGCCTTCCACACCATACTCACTAAGAAAGCGAAGGGCAAGGAAACACATCCGCTCGACTACCTAAAGGTATAGTTTCAAAATCGAGGAAGAACATTTTTGTGTGCTATTAGAAGGAAGGACTCATACTTTTATCCAATATATGGGTCAGATGTGATCTAGTTGGATATCCAATTAACCATTAACACATGTGAAATGGGAGTCTAGGACTAATTAAATTTAGTTTTAGCTAGGTAAGTTATACACTATATCTATAGTAAACTAAGTACCTAGAATTTATGACGGATATGCTATGAAGTGGAATGTTGATTTGATGGGTTCATATTTTTTATGCCAATAAATGTTGACATGTGGTTTTTATAGTCACATATCAAATACATCTAAAAATGAAAAAAACATCCTATGGAACATCAAATTCCAAACCTAATCGTAATTAAAAAACAATTTTTAAGTAATAATATAAAATTTAACTTTATAATTAAAAATTATTTTTTAATATCATAGTGTGAAGTTCTTCATAATATTTAATTTGAAAAGAAAAATATTTTAACAAATCAAATATTTAAGGTGCTTTTTTTTTAGCATTAATCAATTGATCTACTATAGATCCCTTCAAATTTTGAGAATGGTATCTTAGTCAAAGCATTCTCCATGAAAATTGATATCTAAAATTGTATTCTAATCATCCAATTTTATTAATTTCATAAAATACTATAAATATCAAATCCAATTTCATTAATTTCATAAAATACCATATATTTATAAAATGCTATATGTCAAATTTTATTAATTTCATAAAATACTATATATATATCAAATCCAATTTCATTAATTTCATAAAATACCATATATTTATAAAATGCTATATGTCAAATGTTTATTGTATTTAGTTTGAAAAAACTAAATACAATAAACATCATACTCTACTATGAAACATCATACTCTACTAATTTATTATATATCTTATCAAAACAATTTTTATGTGAAAATATAAACACATATACACAACATTACTAATTTATTATATATCTTATCAAAACAATTTTTATGTGAAAATATAAACACATATACACAACATGATAAGTAACACATCTATAAATTTAGCTAAATTTTAGATATTTATTTTCTTTTTATTATTATTTTAAAAATATTTAAAGAAAAAGATATATTTTTTATTTACCACCACTATTTGATATTATAATTTTTCTAAAAATAAAATATTCTTATAAAATAATAATCTAAAATAATGTCCATAGTAGTTAATGATTGGATTTTCCTAAATTAACATATATGAAAACAAATATACAAATAATAAAAAAAATATTAAAAAAAGAAAAGAAAAAGAAAGACATTAGGGTATGATATTATTTCATGCCATCATTTTAGCTACCTTTCATTAAAATTTTATGCTTGGTTTAAAACATCTATTTGATACGAGTTTGAGGACTAGTCAAAATCCTAACTTCCATTATTTATAATTTCAAAAGTGTATTAAATCAGAATATAAAATTTTTGCCTAATGTACTTTATTATGTCTTATTTACATCTCAAAAATTTGTTTTCTTAAAAATTCTCAAAACAAAAGTTAGAGAGAAAATGGTAAGATGTTGTGTTTGAAGGATCCAAATCAATGACCATCTACACTGATACCAAATGTTATGAACTAAATAACCCAATGAGTATCAATTAACACCAATTTTAGTAATTTCATACCTATAACAAGTGTATGAGTGAATAATACGACTCTTCAATGGGACAACCTCCAATTAGAAGATATCCAAATGCACACTATGAGATGACTATTCAAATGGTATAAAGAACACATACAAATCTCACTTCCTTTCCCCCTCTCTTCTTTTATAAATATTTCACTTTTTGTTTTTTTCATATTATAAATATTGAAAAAATATTAAAAGAATACTATAAAAATGTAGTGGAGGAGATGAGTGTTGTTGGGTGAAAAACTACATTCCAAGCACATGAAACATACCAATGCAAAAGAAAACAAAAAAATGCAATGTGCAAGTTGTGGAAACTCTTAACCATGTCTCCTCCAAAGCAGAACAGGTTTGAAATGAATTTAAGCCAACAATGCAATGGCTAGTGACACTTAAAAATGCAGTGGTGATAAGCAAAATGTAGATGAGCATTAGGACAAACAATGTTAACATTGGTAAGCAATGCAAATTCAAAAAGAAACCAATAATTTCCTTCACCAAAAAAACTAAATTTATTTCTAACTGTTTTGACAAAATATTTGCCTATTGCTTTGAAGCACGATATTTTATTCTTGTTAATTATGACAAAACAATGATTCATTAGTTTTTGTTTAGCTCTATGAGATTATTACTCTTTACATAGAAGTGAAAATTTGGTGAAGCATATGAGCCAAAATAACCACTCTTTTCTACAACTGATTGAATTTGTCCCCACTATTTTGTTATCCTAAACATCCTCTTTGATCATTAAGAAGGTGGGCATCACCTTCACACCCATTTTTAGCTACACTGGATTTCACTTCATTCATAGAAACAAGATGTCAAAATACTTGAACAAGCCATGGATTCTTTTATCAATCCCATAAACTAAGAAAACCTTTAGTAATTTTTTTTTTGGTTTATGTGGTCATGTTCCAATTATAAAAAATTAATGTGCAACATCACCATCTTCACTAGTTATGGTGGAGATTTCAGCATAACCAAGCCTCCACTTATCGGTCCCAACCCTTTCGAAGTTAAAATAACACACATCACCTTCATGCAAGATCCCTCTACTTTGAATATATCGAAACTGCACCTGTCAAATGGCTTCTTCCCAGTCATCACCACCATTTTATGCTCGGAAAGGAGCTTGAAGACGGGCATTGAATATTTCAACTACGAGTGGATCACATGGTATTGAATTGAATCTCCAAACCTAACGTTGACGTAATCACTTGATTCGATGAATGGTGCATAGATAGTCTCCACCTTCAATATGTATGAGTAGTTTCCCTGCAGTCATATGGATGCCATTTGTCCCCTATCAACCTCAATATCATTGAATTCATGGAAACCGTAGGAGAATTAATTATGAACACATACCAAGTTCGAATAACATGTCTATGTGATTCCACTTACATATTATTCATTATCTCCTCATGGATACGTTTAGAATGACCATGGATCCATTAATCACTAAATTGTTATGAATACATTTCGAGGTCGAATAGCATGGCTATGCGATTCCACTTACATATTATTTGTTATTTCCTCATTAATATGTCTAGAATCACCATTGATCCATTAGTCATTGTTGTTGTGATACTAGCGTCAACAACGACCAAAAAACAAAAATTCGTGCAATGTGACTATCTATCTTCATTTTGGTCCTCTCTTCCTACGTTGGGTTAATGAAAGGTCAAGAGAGCGATATTGTGGAGGCACTCATGGTAGTTTTGAAAATTTTTGGTCTTTAATGAAAGTGAGAGGCGCACACCCATGGTAAAGACAACAACACAAATTGGTGGATCAAATTAAATCAAATAGTTCACCTCATGAATTGTATTGTCAAACTTCCATATTATTTGTTATGATTCGACCGAATTTGGTACTTGTGGTCTTAAGTTGTGATTAAACTAGTTGTAAACTTAAATCTAACAAAGGTTATTTTGTATTGATCTATGTCTCAAGGTCTAAATCAATGTTAACAAAATTATTTCTATAGCATTTCCAAATTCATTCTAAACAAAAACATCGCCACTACTTATTTAAAGTAAGAAAATCAAAATTACTTAATATTCTC
>JZKD02S2057092.1:28308-44513 GCA_000966675.3 Picea glauca
AGAAGGTAAGGGGAAGTAATCATTTTATCGAGGTATTTAGACATATCCAATTTTAAGAGCATACCGATGGTTTTGGAAATTTTTAGAGAGTGGATTCAACCATGTGGAAAGGATAACCCAATCCAAGATTTTCCTACCCTCCACATAGATGACTTTAGTGATGATTCTATAGACCATGTTACAGAGGGAAATTAGGCGAAATTTGTTGGGGTTTTCCACCTTGTCTTCCTTCGAGATGAAGGTGAGGAAGGTTATATTTAGATCTGGGATAAAATTGGAGTGAAGGTGGGAGTCTTATACTAAGGCCCATGTGTCCCAAGCGACCGAGTCTTGAAGCCACCTAGTTTTTGTCTCTTCTACAATTGTTCTAGGTGTGAATGCCATTGATGGTTGAGGGATTGTATGGTGTCAAGAAAGGATTGGGAGTCATGTTCGAGTCTTCTTATGCCTCCTTTATTTTCATTCATAGAGGTAATTATGTTGAAGTATCCGCCAATAAGCCAATGATCATTACTGATGATGGGGTTGTAGGTGTTGAATGGAGTCAAGAAAATGAAGCTTGTCAGGGATAGAGTTGGGGCCATAAAAATTAGTGAGAAAGCGAGTTTGATAGGACCATACAAGCTGGAAGGGAGCTGTGAGGAAGCGTTTGGTGGTAAAGAAGTTGGACAAAGTTATTTTAGAAGGGTTCTAGATAAGGGCAAGGCCTCCTGCTACTTCGTGTGCATATAAAGACATATCTTGGGGTCCTTGCTAGATGCAAGAGGAAATGGTTTGAAGAAGGACTTGGAGGCATTTAGTTTCTTGTATCATTACTATAAGGGGATTTTATTGGAGGATTTTTTGACTGAGAAGCCCATGCTTGGTTTTACCATTAAGGCCTTTGATATTCCAAGATATGACCTTCATGATGAATGTGGGGGGTTGGGTAGGAACTTAGCTTTAATCAAGGTAAGGCAACCTAAGTTAACCAAAAACTCTCCCATATATTTCAGAACTTTTGGGTTGCTTTGCCAACCTCTTTTTCTTTTTCTTTAGTTTTTTTAGGTTGAGCAGAGGAAGAGGATTTAATTCTTTTAGAAGGAATATAGGGTATAGCTTTTATTTTTTTTGTTGGGTTGCTAAGAATTTTATTATGAACCAGCGAGTCCTTCAGAAGCTGAGCCTATTTCTCAACGATTGAATTCAAGTCTTGTTGCTAATAGGAAGAAGAAATGGAATTTAGGTCAAGATCCCTAAGGTCCATTTCCTTGCCATAAAAATAACAAGGCAACAACTTAACCTGTAATGTACCTAGATTTGATTTAGGAATTATTTGCTACAGATTTTCTACAGGAAAATACCCAGATTGCGGAAGAGGACATGCATTATTATAAAGTTGGGGACTTTGCTCAGGCTTTCCCGAATGAGGTGCTTGTCAAATCATGGAGCCCCATACCAAATGGCATGCGCTCAAGGACTGTTGAAAATGATGAAAATGCTAAGACAGTTTCAAGCTTGAGTGGGCATCATGAGCTTGTCTAATGATTGTCTAATGCCATCAACTCATCCAGATGGTCTTGTCACAACTCTTCTTCAAACATCTTGGTGGCCTGTGTGTCTAACAATCTGGGTATTAGGAACTCTGCTAGGACCATCAAGGCTAAGAAACCCATTAGAAAAAGACCATACAAACCAAGCCATATATCTCTTATCAAATGAAACTGCACTATTAGGATTCCCATGTAAACTACACCCCAAGTTCATAAGCAGGGTTCGTTCGTCAGCTAGAGTATGGTTGTTCATCAACAACATCAAGGTTTGTTCCTATAGTGGAGCAACACCATGCAACTTATCTTTCTTCCCAAAACCAATGGGACCATCATCTTAGTCTTACCCCAACAGAATGGGACCGTGTTGAGTAATTTTTTGAATAGTTGACCTGCACTTTGTTGCTAGTTTAGTGAGTTGATCCTGAAAGAAGTTGACTAACTCTTATTCTATGTCAACATGTTCTGCCACATTGTTGCCATATCTATCTTTTGAAGATGTGATGTGATTGTGACGACTTCATTGAATGGTATATCTATGGAAGAATTTTGTGTTTTTTTCCCTCTTTGAGAAAATAGATTCTTCTTTGCCTTCATGATTGATTATAGGTTAGCTTATCTTATTACCGTTGATTGTGGATTAACTTAGCTTATTACCATTGATTGCGATTACTTGAATATGGAAATTAGTACAAAACTAAATATGAGTACAACTTCCTAATATGAGTAATGTATCTGATTATAAACTACTGATTACACTGGTTTGAATCTCTGATTGTGTACTAGCCAGTGATATTGCTTCCCATTAATTCCATAACATTCCATACTATGAATCTCATCCTGGTACCAGAACAATGATCACTATAAGGAAGTAAGTCCATTGAATAGGGATACTACTAATCTCTGCCCTATTTGTCCAGTTACAGTTAAAGGTTGGTGTATGAGCTATAACATAAGGTGATGAAGCAAACAACATGACTGCTAACTACAAAGGGCACTATATAATAAGAACTAAAGGCAATAGCTTAACCTGCAATATAAGGGGAATAGAGCCATTCCATTACTATGATATCAGTAATACAAGAACAACTTAGCTTAAGTTTCCACATTGTGATATCATGTTACCTATTTACCATAACAATACGTATTGTGATATTAATCTTATCTCTTATTAACTACATGGGATGTCACTAGAAAGAAATGGCACTAAGTATCAACACATGTATTACACTTGTATGTGATTCCAATGCTTTTGTAAATACAAAGGGTAATAGATCACCATCTTCAACTAGTATCTTATCCAAAGGGTAATATAACATTATCTTCAACTAAATGCTCGTGTAAATACAAAGGGTAATAGATCATTAACAAGGGTCTTTCAAAGGGTATACTCTTATCCAATACATATGGGTTTTACTTACTCTAATTAAGAGAGAGCTAAAGCAATGGAATCAACTTCATATCCTACACGTATGAGCTATGTGAATAGTACAATATAGTTAAGAGTGCAGAGTCTCAATCTAAAGTATATTCCACTAATCACAAGAATTGTTGAAACGTTTGACTTTCTAAATGAAGATGCAAGTTCAAATTGCATTTTTTAGTTTATTGAATGAAGATGCAAGTTCAAATTGCATTTTTTACTTTCTTGAATGAATATGCAGGTTCAAATTGAATTTCTTCTATGAGCTTTCCGTCGTGCTCTTATCAGTTTTCTTGGGTATCGTTAATTCTGTTCTATTTCCGAGTCTTCATACTTTTAAGCCCTTCTTTGTTGAAAATGGAAGCTAGATTGGCTTTTGGAGGAATCATAATTGGTATCTCAGTCCATGGCATTGGAGTTAGACATTGGGATTTAAATTTGTTATTTCTTATCGTTCTTTATGACGTAGACCCCCTTCTCCTAGATCCACAGATCAGGATCTGCGCAGGATCTTTTCCTCTCTCAGACTGGCCCAAAGTGCTCGACTGGCCCTTCTATTTCCCTTTTGGGAAATCTGCACCCACAAACGAACTTGAGAAATTTTCCCCTTATATTTCGAAAGATCGGACTTCGCATTTTCGCTAGTCTTGTGGCCGAGTGTCTTGTCTCTCAAACCCCCAAAACTCGAAATTATGACACTTGGCCTTTCCTCTCTCTATTTCGCCTTTCTCCTTATCGCAATTTCGGGAGTCACAATGTCATGCAACTCATCCCCTCGACCTCCGAAATCCCGATTTCCACATTACCGAAACTCTGATGTTCAGTCACCAAAAGAAATCGACGGCTGTGATTCCCCACTCGATCCAACGATCACTGCGTTTTCACGTATCGGGAGTTCGAGACTCTCGATGCCAAAAATCTCATGTCAACACAAAATTTGAATTCCCAAATCCCGATATCTCGTACTTCTATTCTTTTCTGGGCTTTCCACCTTTTCGCGATTTCGGAACTTTCGTTCCCGAAATGCGTGGGTCTCCTATCTTCAGGATTTGTGAAATTCCGAACCCCGATAAGCTGATGGACTTTCCTATCAGGATTTTCATCGAACTCTAGGATTTTCGCCACATGTCCTCCTATGATGGACAATCCTCAATCATTTCACGATTTCGCGAAATCAAATGTCGAAATGGTCCGCATCTTGTCCTCTTGATCCCCGAAGTCCCGACATGCGAAATGCCGATGGACTCTTGATCACCGCCACGTGTCTCAATAGACAGATGGTCCTGATTCAGTTTGGGATTTCATGACTTGCGATTCCCCGATGTCACAATTTCTCCGTCAACTCGAAACCCCGGTAGCCGAAATACTGACGGGTTCTTGATCTCCGCCACGTGTCCTAATGAATGGATGGCTCAGATCAAATTTGGGGTTTTCACTATGAAGTGATCCGATATCCTGTCCTCGAGACTTCCGATATCCCGAATTCTGAAATCCCGATATCCCGACGCCTTTCGGGACTTTCGCTTTGTTTGTGAGGGTTTAACCCCCATGCAACTCCTGTCAGATCTCACGATTGACGAGTATCTAAGTGAGGTCCGAAGGCTCACTATCTCTTGATCTTGAAACTTTGGAAATAGTCGTAACCCCCTTGCTTCTCTGTCAGATTGGACGGCTAGCAGGACTTTGCAAATTCTCTATGGAGAATTTCAACCGTCCGTCTCTTCCCTTGAGAACTTCCGTGAAATTTAAACAAAATATTTCTCTGCGTGGAACTTGTCCTCCTACAACACGATGTCACTGGACCTCCTTTCAATTCTTCAAGGCACTTAACCTCTTGCTTCCCTTTGACGACTTTGAAGGTTCAAACCCTTCTAAGGTTTTCCACGACTTCAAGTCTTTCAGAAAAACTCCTGCTGGCACTCCTTGCGGCATACCTTCAAACACTTTCAAGTTTTGAACTCCTTTCAACTCTGTGCACTCCCTGCAGCAGCAGTCTCTCAACAAGTCATCCAGGTTACAAACCCCTGAAGCTTCACTCGGCCTGCACAAACTTTGCACGGCTCTTGTGCCTAACTGCACTTTTGAGGAAATGAGGACAAAAGCTATTCTATCTGAGCTTTCAGAGACAAACCTCTGAACCCTTTGTCAACGCACTCCTTGCGGACAATTCAACTGCACTCCTTGCAGGAACTCTCGCTCAAACAGAGAAACAATTGAAACTTATTTCCTAACTCTTTCTCTCTCAGACTTCAAACATAATCCTGAAATCATTCATACACAACATAGAAAGCAAATGTATAACAGAAAGAGTAAAACCATGAACATACCATTCAACATACACATACAAGAAACAAATACAAYGCCATGAATCTGAATTAAGACTTCTTCTATTAACTCAAATCTCTGTACATGGGTGTTTTTCAAACACAGTTTCTCTGTTCCAGCTCTGTATGCTCTTCTCTTGGTAATGTTCTTCACTATCATACAATAATACAATGAGGGTGTCTATATCCGTTTTCCCTACACTCCTAAAACTGTCAAATCTGAGAATTCAAAGTACCTACTAACATTAACTAACATAAATGCCTTCTTAGTCCTTCAGACGAGAACAGGTCGCTCAAGGTCTGATTACAATCTATAAGTACGCCTCTCCTTAACTATTACATTTACGTTTGGCGCATCCATCTTCAAAAGTTTTTAAACAATTCATCATGTGCCCAAAATACGTTGGCGCTTGCCCCACACTCGCTTGACGTTGGCGATGCTCCTGCATCACTTTAAATGAGACATTGACATGCAATGTTCATTGCTTGTGTATTTTTGTTACAATGCAAAGTATTGTAACATATTTTAGTTGTGGGAATAATTGCAGTGGACATTTTCCCCACGTTTCAAGGTTTATTTCTATCTATTGTACATGATATTTTGTAGATTTTAAAATTGTTCTTTCTTCTAGCTTTGTAAATGAGGCTTTGACATGAATATTGATGTCTTTTTATCAGTTTCACTATTAATGCAAAGTGACTGTTACATATTTCGCTGTATCTATTTTGGAGGTTATAGTAATATGTTATTACTATAACATATTACAGTGTAATATGTTATAACATATGCACTGATATTAAAATTGAAAACATATATTATCCGAATTATAACGTATGCATAGATATTAAAACATATGTACATATATTATACATATGCACATATATTAAAATTGAAAACAAATTGTAAATTTGTATAAAAAAAACTATAAAATGTAAACTATGAAATGTATTTAAAACTATTCTTTCTTCTAACTTTGTAAATGAGGCTTTGACATGAAATATTGGTCCATATTTTATCAATTTTTCTATCAATGCAAAGTGATTGTTACATATTTCGGTGTATCGATTCTGGAGGTTGAGGGAAGGACTTCAATGAATATACTGCTTATGTTTCAAAGTTTGTTTATATTTGTTGAGTGCTATATTAATGTAGATTATTCATAACATATTACAATGTAATATGTCTTAATGTTCATGATATAAGAGCTAGTTATACCAAAGGTATGATTTGGATCACATACTTTAAATGAATGGGTTAATATATCACATATATAGAACAATAATTTTATTAAGAGTCATCTATTTCAAGTAACTTTTATGCCTACTACTTCTCTTCCATACTCCTCTTACATTTTTTTATCCTATGTCCAAAATTGTTGTTGCCATGATTGCAAAAGTATTAAGTCTCAATTATAGTTTTATAATGGATACCATTGTTTTTGGGTTTCCTAGTAGCCTTGTCACACCCCGAGAATCAATCCTTCATAAAGTTTGACTTCTGCAAGTTCTTGGCAAATACAATGCACCAACAATTTTTAGATTTTAGGGGTACCAGGTCATTCAGGTACCAGTCTCACTTGATCCATATGTTAATCCATCAAAACAACTCACATCTGGGTTATTTTAATTCTAGGATGGTGAATGAACAACCAACATGCTGCTCTCCCAACCATTGGGTGGCTGCCTATGGTAAGAGAACATGTCACTAGTGAAGGTTTTTTGTAGCATGTAAACTCTTTTATGTCTATATTAGACTTTATTATCCACAATGAAGTAATCATTATAGTTATTCCTTTAGTCAAAAGGTCACTACAATTGCAAGTGGGAGAATGGTTCCTTTTTGAGCAGTTTAGTATGATAAGAGTCTATGGTTTTGAAGAGGAGCCATATCAAAAGTGAGTGCTGAATTTGATTGTTTTAGAGACTGAAAAAGTGATATTCAGTCAGTTACTGACTACAAAGCCAACCATATTACATTAAATGTTGATCAGATGAATTTCAAGGACAAACCAAATCTACACAGGTAGGTCACTAGTGTCTTACACAGAGATGTGACCAAGACTCATGTCAATATGAAGAAATTGAAATAGATATTAATCAAAGTGGAGAAATAGCTGAGGCAGGATAAAGTGGTTACTACAATAAGGAATTCCAGAATCAACAATCTGTAAAATAATATTTATAACTTATGATACTCTAATATTACATAAGTAAAAATGGATTTATAAATTGAATTCCTGAAAATATGAAATTTTTATAAAACACAAAATGTTTGAAATAAAAAGTTGGACAATTTTATAAGAGAAATTAAGTTGGTTAAACAAATGCTTGGTGTATTTATAAAACTGATATAATTTGGTTAAACAAATAATTAAACATGAATTTGACTTGGCTACGGGGGGCCAACCATGTGGCCAAGACGTGGGCGTGCCCACGACTTGGCCACAGGGCTGGCCCCCCGTGACCAAGTCACAACCCGTGGACTGTGACTTGGCCGCAAGGGGCTTGCCTTGTGGCCAAGCCATTGGCGTGCCCATGGATTGGCCACAAGGCTACCCCCTCGCGGCTAAGTCACATCCCATAGACTATGACTTGGCCATGGGGGGCCAGCCCTATGGCCAAGTCGTTGACGTTCCCATGGCTTGGCCACAGGGCTAGCCCCCCACGACCAAGTCACACTCAAACTACTAATTTATAGAAATAAAATTTAAATAAACTTAAATTTAATTAAGCTTACCTGCAGCTCCACCCATCTTCTTGCCTGCATGACCGCGCCAAACAGGACTGCCTTCTAACAACACCACGCCAAACACGACTGCCAAAAACACCACACCAAACACGATTGCCAAACACTATCACTCACACTCAAACTATCACTCACACTCGCCAAGAACTCAAAAAAACCATAACATTCACGATGTGCGGTACATATATAAACATCTTTTCGGTCGAAAGAATCTTTCGGTCGAAAAGATATTTCGGTCGAAACAATAGTTCGGTCGAAATAGTATTTTGGTTGAAATAGTCTTTCGGTCAAAATATCTTTTCGACCGGAATATATTTCGACCGAAAAGAGGTTACCAGATGAAAAAAATTCGTCTGACTAAAATTGTACATGAAAATCGAAGGCATCGTCACCATACCGTTCGATTTGACGTTCAAAGGTTCGAACGTAACATATTTCGGCCAAAAAAATAAATCTTTCGATAAAAAAAAATATTAATTTGGCCGAAAACATGTCTTTCGGAATTTTGGAGATCCGATTGTCACGAAAGTGTTACCCACCTTCATCAATTTACCCATTAGAAATCTTGAAAAAATAATAAAAGAATGCTAAAAATGTAATAGAGGATATGAGTGTTGTGGGGTGAACAATTACATTCCAAGCACATGAAACTGATATATGCAAAAGAAGAAAAAAAGGCAACGTGCATGTCGTGGACACTCATGACCATGTCTAATCCAAAGTAGAGCGAGTTTGAAATGCATTTAAGCAAGAGATGTAATGGTTAGTGACAATTAAGAATGTGATGGTGGTAATAGCAGAGAATTAGGCCAAACAATGTGAGAATTGGTAAGCAATGCAAATGCAAAAAAAACCAAAAGTATGAGAAACCACTATGGAAATGGCCAAAAGTAGATGGGAAATAATCAATGGATCTTTTGCTCAAAGTCATGGTGAGGCTAATGGGGTTCCTATTAATACAAGAAAATGTTGGCATGGGTGAAAAAATGGAAAACATGTGCTAACTAAGGAAACCTATGTGTTAAGTACCTATACCAGATCTGCAAATATACTTCAGAAATAACCAAGAATAAACCATAAAAAATTCACCATAACATGAACACAATAATATAGAGAAAACCCTTGAGGTAGGGAAACACCATACAATGGATCCTATTATGTAAGGGATCATCTCTTTTTCACTTGCCTCTTCGAGGGGGCATCCTCCTATTGAGCTACAACTCACAATACAATAATACTTTGCATATCCCATTACATTGCTTGAACCCCTTTATATAGTGCTACCATCACCTAAGAACATTCTAGAGGAGGAATCTTCTAGAAGTAGAACCTTCTAAGAAGTCATCTACCCATTTATTATATCTGACTACCATAGTGGGTCTTATTTAATAATATAGTGGACCTAGTCCACCTTACATTGAATGGTCTTCACTATTATCACTATGGGCTCTCTGCCCCCCCCCACTACCTCTCTAGCTACCTTACATTCCATCTCCCTTATGAAAGCGTTGTCCTCAATGCTTGATGTACAACCATATACCAGGGTCCCATGGATAAGTGTGGACCATAGTGCCGAAGTAGACTAGAGAACCAGGGTCCCATTGAGAAATGGTAGCCACCATGCTAAAGTAGTCCAATCACCATTGTAAACCAGGGTCCCATGTCCAATTGCTCATGTGAATTCCACATGGAAGATATCGGCACCCAATAACAAACTGAATATGATGCTCCCAATACTGACACATATCATGTGGATCCAAATAATAATATCCATCCACATAGTGGGAGATGATCAAAGATGAATCTAGAAGGAACAATACCATTGTAGAATATGCATGCTGGACACTGGTAACTAGCTCCTGATGTGAGACATTGATGTTCTCTACAGGAGGTGGAGTAGAGTCATCAAATAAAATATGAAAGTGGTTGTCATCCCAGAAATGACAACTATCCATATACCAATCATCACAATCGGCCTCAAAATTATACCAAACATATATTTCTTGATTATATTCATCCCTTATGTCTGACATAAGAAATCTCTCCTGCATGCTATCCAATGAATCTTGAATACTACAAAAACTATCATTGAGGCCATCTGCAAGGTCATGCAATCTAACATCCAATGTGTCATACAATTGAGATTTGAATTCTTCAAGAATTTCTTTGAGGGTTCGATATGAAATAGCCATATGAACACCCTATGAACTCTTTGGTCCCGCATTCGTCACGAAAAAACCCAAAAATAGAACAATAACTTACGACAAAAAATCGCGGTTTTTTTGGGAAAAACCCTAAAAAACTGCTGAATTTAAAATGCTCATAAATTCACTTCCCGGACTCTGTTTTTGCTGATTGTTTTTTTGAAATTGGGTGAAATTGTGAGAGGAACTCAGATTTTTAATTGGTTTGGGTAAATTCAGCCTCCAACTTCTACATAAATAAAAAATTCTCGTCGTCGTCTGTAGAAAAAACTCTAAAAAAGTGCAGATTTTAAAACTTCAATATCTTGACTTCCCGGACTCCGTTTCGGACGATTTTTTTTTTTTAATTGGGTGTTTTTCTGAGAGGAAATAAGATCTACAACCTGTTTCTACAAATTTTTCATATAAATATACCAACAATTTCTGGAATGTAGCGCCCTCTTTTTCTTCTCCGAAAAAAAATCTGCAAAAATAAAAAATATTTGCCCACAATGTCTACCAAGGAAAGTGCTCTGATACCAATTGTTAACATCCAAATACCTGAATACAAAATGTCACAATAGATCGAAATATATCTAAATACAATCACCACACAAGATATATGAAACCGTATAGAAAACCATCACTTTATTATAGAAACCTTTGAGGTAGGGCAACACTATACAATGGATCCTATTATGGAAGAGATCCTCTCCTGTTCACTTGCCTCTTCGAGGGGGCATCCTCCTATTGAGATACAACTCACAATACAATAATTCTCTTCATATCCCATTACATTGCTTGAACCCCTGTATATAGTGCTACCATCACCTAAGAACATTCTAGAGGAGGAATCTTCTAGAAGTAAAACCTTCTAAGAAGTCCTCTACCCATTTATTATATCTAACTACCATAGTGAGTCTTATTTAATAATATAGTGGACCTAGTCCACATTACATTGAATGGTCTCCACTATTATCACTATGGGCCCTCTGGGCTCCCCCACTACCTCTCTATCTACCTTACATTCCATCCCCCTTATGAAAGTGTTGTCCTCAACGCTTGATGTACAACTATATACCAGGGTCCCATGGATAAGTGTGGACCATAGTGCCAAAGTAGACTAGAGAACCAGGGTCCCATTGAGAAATGGTAGCCACCATGCTGAAGTAGTCCAATCACCATTGTAAACTAGGGTCCCATGTCCAATTGCTCATGTGAATCCCACATGGAAGATATCGACACCCAATAACAAACTGAAAATGATGTTCCCAATACTGACACATATCATGTGGGTCCAAATAATAATATCCATCCACATAGTGGGAGATGATCAAAGATGAATCTAAAAGGAATAATACCATTGTAGAATATGCATGCTGAACGCTGGTAACTAGCTCCTGATGTGAGACATTGATGTTCTCTACAGAAGGTGGAGTAGAGTCATCAAATAAAATATGAAAGTGGTTGTCATCCCAGAAATGACAACTATCCATATACCAATCATCACAATCGGCCTCAAAATCATACCAAGCATATATTTATTGATTATATTCATCCTTGATGTATGGCATAAGAAATCTCTCCTGCATGCTATCCAATGAATCTTGAATACTACAAAAACTATCATCGAGGCCATCTGCAAGGTCATGCAATTTAGCATCCAATGTGTCATACAATTGAGATTTGAATGCTTCAATAATTTTTTTGAGGGTTTGATATGAAATAGCCATATGAACACCCTATGAACTTTTCAGTCCCGCAGTCGTCACGAAAAAACCTAAAAATAGAACAATAACTTACGACAGAAAATCACGGTTTTTTTTGGAAAAACCCTAAAAAACTGTTGAATTTAAAATGCTCATAAATTCACTTCTCGGACTCCGTTTTAGCTGATGTTTTTTTGAAATTGGGTGAAATTGTGAGAGGAACTCAGATTTGTAATTTGTTTGGGCAAATTTGGCCTCCAACTTCTACATAAATAAAAAATTCGGGCCACCGTCTGCAAAAAAAACCCTGAAAAATTGCAAATTTTAAAACTTCAATATCTTGACTTCCCGGACTCCGTTTCAGACCATTTTTTTTTTTTTTTAAATTGAGTGTTTTTTTGAGAGGAACTCAGATCTACAACTTGTTGCTACAAATTTTGCATATAATTATACCAAAAATTTCTGGAATGTGGCGGCCCTCTTTTTCTTCTCCGAAAAAAAATCTGCAAAAATAAAAAATATTTGCCCACAATGTCTACCAAGGAAAGTGCTCTGATACCAATTGTTAAGATCCAAATACCTGAATACAAAATATCACAATAGATCCAAATATATCTAAATACAATCACCACACAATATATATGAAACCATATATAAAACCATCACTTTATTATAGAAACCTTTGAGGTAGGGCAACACCATACAATGGATGCTATTATGGAATAGATCCTCTCCTGTTCACTTGCCTCTTCGAGGGGGAATCCTTCTATTGAGCTACAACTCATAATACAATAATTCTCTTCATATCCCATTACATTGCTTGAACGCCTTTATATAGTGCTACCATCACCTAAGAACATTCTAGAGGAGAAATTTTCTAGAAGTAGAACCTTCTAAGAAGTCCTCTACCCATTTATTATATCTAACTACCATAGTGGGTCTTATTTAATAGTATAGTGGACCTAGTCCACCTTACATTGAATGGTCTCCACTATTATCATTATGGGCCCTCTGGTCCCCCCCACTACCTCTCTAGCTACCTTACACTATGTTAGGTAGGCACTATCATATAACAATTGGTGAACATCATATTTAAAAAGGTCAATGTCACAACTTGACGGGTTCGACTGTAAGGAAAAAGAGACGAAAACAAGGCTAATAATGCAAGATGCAAGGAAAGTATTATATTAGCTATAAAACATTGGAAAACAATGACCTTCATTAGCTATAAAATTTATGAAAATCAAGTTATTTTTACCATTTACCATTTGCAAATTAACCTTCGGGTGAAAAATCATTTTTACCCATGATCTTCCGTTGTTGATTGTGGGTGTTGCATGTAACAGATTTCAATTTCATCTAATCCAGATAGCTCTAAATCCCTAGCTCCTTAGTTCTATGCTTCCAATTCTCAAAAAATTTGGACTCTTTTGGGCATGCAAGACCATATTTAGGTTTTCGTGTGCATGCTCATGAGCTATCATTAGTGTGCATGTGAATAGACGACCTTGCTTGTGGGAATTCCGAAGGCAAGCCATGATGGTTTTGAATTTAGATGGGAATTTTATTTAACTTTTTGTTTTAAAAAATATGCATTGATTTCTTTCATTGAAAAATGTTAAATTTGTTTTGAATTGTTGTGACTAAATGTGTGCATGTTCCTTTGAAACATAGTATTTTATTTCTATTATTTATGACAAAAAAATGATTCATTGGTTTTTGTTTAGCTCTATCAGATCATTACTCTTTACATAGAAGTAAAAATTTGGTAGGAACATTTGAGCTAAGATAACCTCCCTTTTCTACAGTTGGTCAGCCTTGGCCCCTATTTTTTTACGTAGGCAATTGGATCTATAAAAATTTATGGATTAAACATACTACTAAAGTATGTAAGCTATATGAATTAAACATATTATTAAAGTATGCAATCTTAAGTTGTGATTAAACCAACTGTAAACTTAAATCTAACAAAACCAAATATGTTTTTATTGATTTATGTTTCAAAATCTAAACCAACATTAACAAAATTCTTTCCATAACATTTCCAAATTCATTATCAATAAGGACATAGTCACTATTATATTACTTATTAGTCCATGTCGTAGGCATAAAGGGACTATATCGATCGATAATTCATTGACCTCGTATTGTATTGTCCATTGACCACAAATATTTCCACATTATCTATTGTTGGAATCAGGGAACTGAAAACATCGATTTTTATATAATAAAAAGCACCATATTGTCATGATCTGATTGGACAATGGATTGTAGGTCTTATTGTCAGCTTCACTATTCTCAATGCTATATATGTTGGAATATCCAAAGTATTTCATCCTATATGGTATTTTTGAATCATATATTTTCTTATGCATTGGTCAAAGGTGGATTAATGCTAGCATTAGTTTGAATGTTTGATTTATCATTTTATGCTAGCTATAATACATTCTATAGCATATTAATATGTGTGATTTTTTCTTTATTCTTGCGTGCTTCGAAAGAAGAGGCCTTCCACACTGCATTTTTTCTTAAATGTTTGCACAGGACTACGCCCTTCGATGGTTTTGACAGTCTTAAGTGTTTACCTAACATGTCTGACAGTCTTAAATGTTTATTGTACAGAGGCATTGCAATACGGTTTCATTCCATTTTTTTGATGGTGTTGTTTGCAGTGAAATTGTGTTGAATCGTTCTCCATCGACATCAGTGGTTCAGTGGTCGATGCTTGTTCGCTGGTTCGTTCCATGATCTTTGTTCTTGTTTGATTCAACTTTGCAAAGTTGAGGTCCCGTAGTTGCAATTGGACCTCTTCATGGTTGTCACTGGTTTGTTGTTCTTCAACTTTGCAAGTTGTTGGACCTGTTGTTGCGGTTTGTAGATTTTGGGGCTGAGCTGTTGTCATCCCTCGTTGGCGAGTAAGTTTCCGTGGCATCGTTTCTTTGGTATTTTTCAATGGTGGGAATCCCTGCCTCGAAATTCTGTTGCAGACCATCTTTCTTTGTGCTCTTAATTTATGTTCCTGGAAACCACGCGTCTTCATATGCCGATTACCACGTCCATAGCTATTTTTAAAATTGCAATGCAGATTTTCAAAAATTAGTTCGGAGGTATCACAAGAGGGAACCTTCCGCCGAGGTGTAGACGCAGGGAATGTTTTATTTTGTGGGTCGAAAAACTGCGTCCAACTATTGCCTTTGTCCCGTCCTTTGTATTTTGAAGAATTTTTTTCTGGCTCTGAGAATCTTGTAGGATGCATGCCATGAATAGGTTCAAATCGATCTTTCTGTTGAGTAAATTTATGGTGTTATTTGTTTGTGTTGTTTCTTTTTGTTTGGTTCACTTTCCAGTGTGGGTTTGTTTTCTTTTCATCTTCTATGGGGACTAGGGGGATTGAAGTTGACAAGAAGAAGGTTGAAAGATACATACAGGGGTTGGTACCCAGTTCCGCGCTTGTCGTTTTCCTATTTTTCTTTCCTTTTTTTTCCTACTTTTATTCTTTTTTTCTCCTTTTCTCTGTTTTCATGCAAATTGAAAGTATCTAACAAACAACTTCAAAATGAAAATTCAAGAGGTGAAAGAAGTAATAGATGTTGACTCATATGAAATAGATACACACTCCATTATACATGACAACATTGATGAGGTTTTGCATAGCAATGGGCTTTTTAGATTGGATGCATTCTCGTATATTATAGGGGATTTCCTTTTCAATGCATTTCAAGTTCTACTGCATTTCTGTTATTCCTCGACCGACCTGCGCAATGGATTGATAGATTATTTCCTTGGTTGTTTAAAAAATGGTGACCCTGAGGCATTGGAGTTGTATGAATACGAACTGGAATCTGATTTTCTTTGGCAGTTGCATGGAATACATGATGTCCAAACATATTTTTCAAAGATG
Source organism: Picea glauca (assembly GCA_000966675.3). Taxonomy (NCBI): domain Eukaryota; kingdom Viridiplantae; phylum Streptophyta; class Pinopsida; order Pinales; family Pinaceae; genus Picea; species Picea glauca. The sequence continues at coordinate 44,124 of JZKD02S2057092.1, forward strand.
CGGTTGTCTGCATCTCCAATTCTTCCTGTACATGAGAGGGGACTTTGGGGAGATACATTTTGTATACGGTGGCTGTCTAACTGGATCAATATATCAATTAGAATATGGTCATTGACAAGAAAAACAAGATATCTACTATTCAACAAAACTGCATCTGACAATCCATATTTCATCTTGTTCCATGATGCCAATGCTGTCAGTGGTCATTATGAACCACTACTGTACAGAAAAATGTCCATATGCAATGTTCAAGAAGCTCATATTTACTTTTCACTCATTTTCAAAGACCTTGAATCGCAATGGAAACGTATTATGCATCGCATAGACTGCCATGGTTTACAGCTAGCAACAACTGTTGTGTCTAGCCATGGAGATAGTTTGTTCAATGCA
>JZKD02S2057114.1:33106-52908 GCA_000966675.3 Picea glauca
CAGCATCAATTCTCCATACAATAATGCATCAATTCTCCAATAGATTTCTCTAGCTTGCCAACTTAACCCTTTCCATGAGTATTCTCATTAATTTATAGGAGAGAATAGGTTAGTTGATATGATAAGAATGATCCCAATAAATCAGGAATGCCAGCTTTTGAACAACCATTCGAACACCAACTCATCAAAATAGAAGATTCCTTCTAGAAGAATCGAGAACTCATCCATTTTCCTTCTTTGGAAGCATGTTCGCACCCGGACCTTGAGCACAGTGCGAGAAGTTCGCACCCTGACTGAATGCAGCATACGAGAAATTATGATTCCCGCAGGAGAGTATATAGCAGCCTGCGAACAGTCCTTAAAACAAGATTTTTTTGGAAATGAATAAGTGCAACCTTTTGCAGGAAGGAGTCCTTAACGAGGAGCTTGATTGACTATTATCATAACATCACCAAGACATTATCACGATGACCAAATTTGTGGATAACACTTCTCTCTCCCCTATGCTATTCATACCTTTAGAAATCTAAGAGAGGGAGACATCCTAGGCCTAGGTTATCTACACCTAGGGTTGTTTTTCCCTTAGGGTTTGAAGAAAGAGCCTTGCTGCAAAAACACTCTCCCTCTTTAAACTCTCTCGTCTTTTTTTTGTGCTTTATCTGAGCTAGTCATTTGCCAGGAAGGAGGAGAGAGAATGAGGCCTTTATTTTGCAACACCGGAATGAGTCTCTCTCCCTAGGGTTCCGTCTTTGAGGCCCTTCTTTAGTAACACCTTGAAACCTTTCCCTCTAGTCCTTTGGAATCTCGTCCCCTTCAACTTCTGTGTCCTTCACCTTCTGACTCCGTTTAACCCTAAAGTACTGATCTCCAGCCTCTAGCATTGAAGTGAAATCAAATCCAAACACTCAAAAACCTCTTTTGAACTGAAACCCTAACTAGAATAACCCTAGAATGTTGATGTCACCCTTGGTTATTTCATCTTGATGCAGCAATGTTTCATTTTATAAGCAATTGAATGGTAGTTAAGAACATTTATTGGATTTAATGTTGATTTGTTACATTGAATGCTACATCATTCCAGTATTTATTGACAAGTGACAGTTTATCATTGCCATTTTGAAAACATAGATTTTGTCAATATTTACTGTCAAAATGCTTACATTGAATATCAAATAGTCATTGATTTATGAAGTACTAACAAAGATTGCACATGTTAGTCTCCTTGTTGTGCTGTCTCAAGCAGGTGCTTCTCTTTTCTTTGGTTATACTCTATTATTGGTTGTTTATCCTGGACTATCTGATTGACAGTAATCTGTGAGGGGGGAATTTGTCTTTGTACTATTAACCTTTGCCCTTTCAAAACCCCAGGTTACAGGGGATGTCTCCCCTGGGCCTAGCCTCCCTAAATAGAAAGAGCCTCCCCATTGTGGTGACATTGGGTGGGGAAGGTTCCTGTTTCACCAGTTTGACCTACTATTCTTTAGCCTTTCTTGCATCTACAAACTATGCGATAATACTCATGAATGAATTAATTAAATTGTAAAAATGATTAATACTTAAAATGAGTATGAGAAACTCATGTCTCAATCACGCACATTGGAAAAATGATTAATGCTTGAAGTGAGTTTGAGAATCTCACATATTATTCATTTAATTTTAAAAAGGGAAATTATTTTTGTGAGGAATCCAACTCACAAGTTAGTTGCCTAACTTTAAGGGGGAAAAAAGGAATACTAGGAGTGAGTGGAAATATCACGTATTATTTGTAAAAATGAGAAATTAGTTTTATGTGAGAATCCAACTCACAAATTAGTTTCCTCCTTTTAAAGGGAAATTAGTTGTATGTGAGAAACCAACTCACAAATTAGCTTCCTAGTCTTAAGGAGGAAGTTAAGGGTCTCATGGGTTGGTTTGGACTTTTCCTCACTTTATTACAAGTGGATTCCTAGTATCAAGGAGGAATTTAAGGGTATTTTTCATTTTTGTCCTCGAGTAGTTATTGGATCCTAAATGTATGGATCTTGTGTTTTTGGATTATGCAGTTAGGAAAAATGATTTAAACCCCTTTATTGGGATAGATTTTGGAGGCTCTTTGAGGAGAGAATTAAGCATTCATTTTTATGGTTTGTATGTAATCCCCTTTTGGGAGAATTTCGTCCTTCTGGTGTCTGAAGAATTGTGCCACATTTTGTGAGAATATTTTAGCTCTATTAAAGGAAGAATAATGAATCGATTCGTATTCCAACAAATCCAGAGACATATCCATACATGGTGAACACCTTTAACAATTTGGTGATCTCTTGATTTATGTGTTGATCTTGTTTCATGTTTTCTTATGAATGTTTTTACTTACGCAATTATGATTATTAAGTTCATTAAGTAATGGATTATGAGACTAATAGCACATTCACCAAGTTATATTCAATTTGGATTCAAGCCTTTCATAAGAACATTTGTTCACATTTAATGAAGTCAAGTTCAATTAAAACGATATTATAACGGATCCTTTCATTAAGTGAATGCATAACCAGATCATATTGATATCAAGGTCACCCCGAATCAGATCAAACATCCATCTGATAAATTGTTAACTTTAACTGAGATGCAATGGAAAGAAAGGTTCTTACAATTTCAAGTCTTTCTATAGGAGAAAATGTTTTCTCATAGTCAATACCTTCTTGTTCCACATATTCTTTTGAAAATAAGCATGATTTATACTTTGAAATACTTCCATCCATATTAAATTTTAGCTTGCAAATCCACTTTACTCCAATAGTGGATTTTCCCTGAGGAATATAAACTAACTCTCATGTATCATTTTTTTCAATCTGTGACATATCATCCTCCATGACTTGCACCCATGGATCATCAGTGCAAGCTTCTTTAAAATTAAAAGGTTCAACATGGGCAAAGGAAAAAAGAGAAAATTTATCACCAGCATACCTAGATGTCTCATATATCTCTTTCGAGCTTGTTGTTTTTCTAGGACTAGATGGATATGTTGCTTGCGTATTAACATGAGATTTTGCTATCGGAGAATATGAAGATGCCTTTGATGGAGAAATAATTGAAGGTGAGCCTACTTTCTTAGAGTAGAGGTATGAAAAGAATGATCATTGTTATCAAAAATTATTTTTTCAATATGTGGAGTAATCACTTTATCTTATCCTTCATTCTTGAGATAAACTCCCCCTTCATCAAAGATCACATCTCTATTAGCATAAATGTTAATAGTAAGTGGATCGAAACACATATAATCCTATCTTTCTTCTTAATATAGAATGAAAATACATTTCACTGATTTTTCATCTAATTTATGTATTTGTTGTGCATGGATGTGAACAAAGTATGTAGACCCAACAATTTTGAGATAAGAAATAGTTGGTTTTTTCAAAAACAAGATTCATAAGGAGTATAATTTCTTACCATATTTTTAGAACTTTTGTTGATGATATATGCATTTCTATGGACTGCATCTTCCCATTACATGTTTCAAAAACACATTTCTTTTAACATACATCTAGCCATCTCTAAAATTATTTTATTTTTCCTATCCGCTACTCCATTTTTTTGAGGAGTTTATCCAGGTGGATATCGGTGGCCAACCACCTTTTTCGACTGGCTCAAAACAATTTTCTGGCAATTTTGGCAATTTACTATTTTTAGCAGTTTTTAACTTCCAGGGCCATTTTGAGGGCTTAAATGAAGGTTTTTAGAGATATAGGTTCTCAATTATAGAAAAAGGCATGATTTATCACCCAAAATGAATCTCCTCGATGATACCTTTCCAACGAGCTATCATACACCTAAAACAGAGATCGTATGCAAAAGTTACGACCTCAGGAAGTTGATGTACTAACTTACCCAAACGGGGCCCACATGACCTTTGGCGCTTCATCTCCTAGGGTTACGTTTTTGGATGTGTAGGGTTTTTGGCATTCCTTCTTATTGCAAAATTCCTTCAAAGCCTCATTGTAATCATCTTCTTGTGAATGCGAGTATTTGTCACATCTCTTCTCAGAGATAAGCTGCCACCATTCTAGCGAGTCTTTCACTCTGTATTTTTACAGTGTCTGTACATTTATTTCATTAATAGAAATCGTGTATTACTGTATATCTGTGTTTACGGTTGCATATCTGATATATTTCTGTTATGTTATTGGATATACATGATATCTCTGTGCATTTCTTTATTATATCTCCACTCTCATTTCGTGTCGAAAATAATCTAGATCAGTGGTATCAGAGCAGGTTTCTCTTGATCATTTTTTCAGTGCATGTCCCCGACGAGGTACGAGTATAGCAAGTTGGGTCTCAAGCTTGTCTCTCTTGAAGACAATCACTCTCACACACCCAAGAAACCCTCAATGGAGGAAGAAAAGAAAAATGATGGAGCAGACGATCCTATCAATTTGTTGCTTGAGAAAGATCCCACGCAATAGAGGGACGAAATGATGAAGAATTTTTCCCACATCCTTCAACGTCTGTCGATAATAGAAAACACATCTTCATCAAGCGACCACTTTGGAGGCACCTCTCCTTTCAAGGTACAAGTTAATTTTGATATTCCTGTATTTGAAGGACATATAGATACAGAAGCCCTAGAAAAATGGTTAACTCTGATAGAAGGTTATTTATATATTCACAATTTTTTCGACAAAGAAAAGATCACCTTCACACTCCTTAAAGATCTCCCTCATGTCAAACATTGGTGGGAAACTTACTGGGAGAAAATTTCCACAGAGAAGTCTGGAATATATGGGTTTGATCCCACTTGGGATTTTTTTGTGGATGTGGTAAAGGAAAATTATTACCCTGTTGGCAACTATGAGGACTAGTACATGAGATGGACCACACTGCGACAAGAGAGGGGCCAAGAAGTTATGGAGTTCACCAATACCTTCCATACCTTGCGCACCAAGATGGGTATCAAAGACTTTGAGTGACATTTGGTTCTAAAATATCATGGGACTCTACACAGATACATCCAGACTGAAATGGATTTTCTGGACATCTCATCACTTGGTGCTGATTATCGATATGTTGTTAAAATCGAGCAGAAATTTAAGCACCAGAACAAACAAGAATTCGGTTCTGCAAATCTGCAACAACCAAAGTATAACAAAGACGAACCTAACAAACAGTCTCCTGAAAACCAGTCCAAGACACAGGAAAATAAGGGTCACGGGAAGACAAAGAAGGACACCAGAAAATGGTGTGAGTTCTAAAAAATCCCCTAGCATAACACCGATGAATGTCGCTCAAAACATTCATTGGTGGCTGAGATCAAAGACAAAGAGATGAACCCTGATTCAGAATCTGATTCAGAAAATACTCGTAAAGGACAGATCATTGATGTAGACCCCACTGTTATTGTCACGACTGCATCAATTCAACCAAAAGAACCAACAGATCCTGAAGAGGGGGAGCAACTTTTTCATTCACAGATGTGGATGAAGGGGACCCTGTTGCATTTTATTGTTGATAGCGGAAGCCAGAAGAACCTTATCTTAATAGAGGTCTTAAAATAGTTGGGATTGTCGACAACACCACACCCACAACCATACAACATCGGGTGGTTTCTCCAAGGACGAGATCTTCATGTTAGCCAGTAATGTCGATTGTCATATGACATCCATCCCTTCAAGGACGAGGTATTATGTGATGTTTCCCTACTAGATGTCTATGATGTTCTCTTGGGCCAACCATATATGTGGAAGTGCCATGTTGTTTATGAGTCTCGACCTCATAGTGTCATTGTTTCTCTGGGGGGTCATGTCTACATAATACAAGAGGTAGTTCCCACTACTGTTCCACCTAAAAAGTGCCACAAGGTAGTATCTCATACTACAAAATTCATCTTCTTCACAATCTATTCAAAAGGGGAATATAAGGATACTGCAACCACTACAACCTCGGCCTAAGCACCTTCTATCCAACAGAAGCAGGTCGAGAAGATTGCAGTAAAACAAAAATATTCCTTCTACACACAGTCATCTCAGATAGCCTGACTAGTTGAATAGATTTAATCCCTCTAGCAACAAGTTCATGACAAACTTCCACAAAATGAGCAACACGACGTCTCCAGAACGACAAGCAGCTCACCAAGATGCAGATTCAACAAATGCTTTTCTCTCTCCCTCGGGCACTCAATGCAATGGAAACCATTGCTTCCTAAGGAGGTAGTATTTATCCAGGTGGATATCAGTGGCCACCCACCTTTTTCGACTGGCTCAAAACAATTTTCTGGCAATTTTGGCAATTTACTATTTTTAGCAATTTTTAACTTCCAGGGCCATTTTGAGGGCCTAAATGAAGGATTTTTGAGATTGAGGTTCTCAATTATATCCAAAGGCATTATTGAACCCACAAAATGAATCTCCTCGACGATACCTTTCCAACGAGCTATCATACGCCTAAAACGAAGATCGTATGCAAACGTTGCAACCCCAGGAAGTTGATGTACTAACTTACTCAAATGGGGCCCACATGAATTTTGGTGCTTCATCTCCTAGGGTTAGGTTTTTGGATGTCTAGGGTTTTTGGCATTCCTTATTATTGTAAAATTCCTTCAGAGCCTCATTGTAATCATCTTCTTGCGAATGTGAGTAGCTGTCACATCTCTTCTCAGAGATAAGCTGCCACCATTCTAGCCAGTATTTCACTCTGTATTTTTACAGTCTCTGTACATTTCTTTCATTAATAGAAATCATGTATTACTGTATCTATGTGTTTATGGTTGCATCTCTGATATATGTCTATTATATTATTGGATATACACGATATCTCTGTGCATTTCTTTATTACATCTCCACTCTCATTTCATGTCGAAAATAATCCGAATGCCATGTAAGCTGAAAAATTCTTTGAATTCATTAGAGGTTATTTTTCCACCTCGACTAGTTCTCAATACTTTCAAATAGTATCTTGATTCCTTCTCAACAAGTGCTTTAAATTTTTGAAAGAAACTGAAATCTTGAGACTTCTCACTTAAGAAATATACCTAAGACATCCTTGAAAAATCATCTACAAATAGAAGAAAATAGATATTCTTTCCAAGAGATAAAGTCTACATGGGGCCACAAATATTTGCATGTACTAATGCCAAAGGTTCTCTTGCGCTAAAATGATGATGAGGAAAACTATCTCTATGTTGCTTCCGTACTGCAAAACCTTCACATATCTTATTATCTGGCTCTATGAATGCAGAAAAACTTCTTACCAATTTCTTCTTTTCTATGAAGGAAAGGGATCCAAAATTAAGGTGCCCAAACCTCTTGTGCCAGAACCACGACTCATCAACCGAGGATTTCAAGCAAGATACACTTGATTCCATACTTAACAAAAACATCATATTATCTTTCATAGGAACTTAAGAAACAAGGCCATTGTTGTCAAAAATATTACGAAACTTTCCTTCAAAAATAGTGTTGTAGTTTTCAGAATTTAGTTTCCTTATGCTAATCAAATTATGCTTTAAACTTGGAACACACAAACTATCATGCATATATATAATTGCATTATTGACTTTTATGGAAAGGGTACCTTTTCCCCTTCTACCTCATTATCCTTTCCAAAGTTTACTTTCCCCTTCACATTCTCATCTAACTTTACAAACAATTTTTCTTTCCTTTTATGTGATTTGAGTAGCCACTATCTAAATACTAAAAAAAATCATGTTTGGCATCAAAATTGTTACATCTGAGAAACAAAGTTTGATATTTTTCACCTTCATCTTTACTAAAATTTTCTTGACATGTGTCTTTATTCTTCTTAAAACAATAGATTTCAAGGTGTCTGTCTTTATTATAACAATAGTTGCAATGAATGTTACCTCTGCCAGGGTTGTTTCTTCTTCCTCTACCAAAACCTCCTCTTCCTCTGGCTCTTCCATGACCTCTACCTCCTCTATTTGATGATGAAGAAAAAGTAGAATCATCATTAATGGTAGTGGAAGATTGTTTCTTCTTGTCATCAACTTTCAACTTGCTTGGAAAGCTTAATATAGAGCTTCCTCGTTCCTTTTTAACATGTCTTCATATACTTGAAGGATTCCAAACATATAAACAAGGGTTAGTTGTGATAAATCCCTTGACTCCTCTATACAAATAGTGACAAGATCAAATTGTTTAGGAAGACTTCTTAAAAAAAATTCAACAATTCTCCTATCTTCAAGAGATTCACGAGGAGGATGTATACCATTCACAATATTTTGAACTCTGTAATAAAATATTCAACAGTTTCATTTTCTTTCATAGTAAGAGATTCAAAATATCTTCTCAACATTTGGAGTTTGACAACTTTTACCTTTACAAATCCATTGTATGCCTTCTCCAAGGTTTCCCAAGCATCATGGGACTTAGTACATTTTGCATTCTTTGGAAACATTTTGATGTCAACTCCAGTTTGAAGGATGAACAAAGATTTGACATCATTTTTTCTGTTCTCCTTCAACTCTGTCTTTTGATCAATAGAGAGAGAATTGTAGGTTGCCTGATTATCCAACTCTGTGTAACCTACATAAATAAGCATCCATAAATCTTGTGAGATAAGCAAATTTGTCATCTTCACACACAAGTACTCATAGTTTTCCCCACCGAAAAGAGGAATCTGGTATTGTACTACATTTGAATTATGGGTCATTTCTCCTTCTCCAAAATAAAAAATGTTGTGATCAACCTAACTATGATACCAAATGAAGAATCTGAGCAAAAATTGTTTTAAATGACAGTTAAAAATCAATCCCAACAAACTTAGATTCTGTCTAGATAAGAAATTCCCAAAAAACACTTGCTCAGTAGAGAAAAAAACACTCAGTTTTAAATGCTAAGTTTTAATAATAAAAAAACAACTTATGAAATTGATCAATTAAGATACATGCAATTCAATACAAATTCGATTAATCCAGTAAAAGAAATCACATTGAACACAAATCTGTTTCAGAAAAATACAACAACACAACGAGGCTCTATTGCATAAAAAAACACTACAACAAAATATGATAGCACACAGGCACTTTGTTGAAAAAAAACTCTACAACAAAAATATAGCAACACAGAGGAAGTCGATCCTTTTTCACACTCTAGATAGGAGAAAAAATTAGATTAAATAATGCCCAGAAAGGACCCAATGTTGTCGTTTGAGGAAATAAACGTGGCAATCTAACTCAAAACACTTGGTGGTTTTAAAAATTACATCTAGAGTTCATCAATTGTCGAGATGTCCATCGAATTTCTAAAAAATAGGAATCAATTATTTCACTCCAATTGATTGGAGGATTAAGCACCCATTATATACCTCTGTTGAGAATTCCTTAGGCCACCTCCAGTCCATCTTGAAGACGACCATAGAATATGATGTATCCCCCTACTCTCCTTTGGGCTACACGACCTCCCAGTCAAGGATCTCTGATTCTCTAAGACAATTCAACTCTTTGAAACCTTGATGGTCTCACTTTGTAACTAAACACGGGCCCTTTCGGCTTCTGGTGCAGGTCTTATGATACCCCCGACCTCTCCCTTCGTGCTTCCGAAATATCAAAGTTTGGGCGCTAACTCCTTTTCCATTAGCCCCTTCCTGGATATGACCTTAGGCTATGACCTCACACAAACACGTTATTGCGGGCGCGACCAAGAGTGGCTTGAAACCAAAATTATTTTCTCCCCGCAATTAACTACCAATCACCATGTGTCCCTTTTTCAATACTATGGTTTCGATTGCAGCCCTCTCTCAAATTTTTAAAGTCCAAGCACTTTCTGTCCCCTCAATTAAACATGACCGTTGATCTCATGATATCAGTCGGTGCCTCTTGACCGATGGTTGGGATCTAACCCTCTTTTCTTCCTTGTCTCTGGAGCACACCTTCCTAGATCTTCACGATCTATTGACGTGTGTCCCTTTCAGATCAACGGTTGTGATTTTATTCAAAAATCTGGGCTTTAGAGTTTTTAACTCTCAACCTTCACTTTCTCCCAGAATGATTTCATCCAGAGTTTGCGATCTATTGACGCATGTCTCCCGCTTTTCGATGGCTACAATTAGCTTCAGTTCTTCGGGCTTCAGAAGTCTCAATTCTCAACTTCTCCACGCTTGATTTTTCTCAGAGTGTTTCACCCAGAGTGCACGATCTATTGACACATGCCTCCCACAGATCAACAATTGTGCCTCACTTCGGGTATTCAGACTTCGAAAGTTTCAAACCTTCGCACGCTCGTTCCTCCCGGAGTGCTTTCACCTGAAATTCATAGGTCTTTGTCATGTGTCCCTATGGATATGATGACTATGATTCACTTCGGCTATTCGGGCTTCGTGAGTTTCAACTCCTCCTCACCAGTTTCCTTCCGAAGTTCTTTCACCCGAAAATGATGGATTTCTGCCACATGCTCTTCACAACGGATGATTGTGATTTTCTTCAGGCTTTGGGACTTCAGGAGTTTGACACTCTCCACACTTGAAATCCCTTGAAGCAATTTTCTCCGAAGTCTCATATTTGTCGACACATGTCTGTTGGCGATCAACGTCTTGGATCTACTTCTGGTCTTCGGCTACTTCACCTCCTCCTTGTCTACGAACATCGGAAGTTGTAGATCTTGCGCCACTTATCTTTCTTGACGATGAATGGTCCCTAATCACTTCGGGATTTTGGAACTTGGATTTTGGAACTTCGATAAATTCGCTCCCCTATGTACACAAAGGGTTAAGGTCTATGCACTTTACCTTGATCGGACCACTATCGATCCTATGTGCTCAGATCCGACGGCTGGTGTCACTCCTCCTCCTGAACTTTTGATTTCTTTCTAACTTGGAAGAGTTTGTAAGTGTTCAAAGACTTCGGCCTTTGCTCCTCCTATGAGCCCGGTCTCTTGGGTCCCGTCTGCACTTTTGAAAGAGATATCCCTTATGATCTTTGTTCCTTTGAGGATCTTGATCTCCTGTGCACTCCTTGCGTTCCTGAGATCTCGACAAACTTAGATCGAAGGATTTCTTTGAAATAAATTATTCTTGCACTCCTTGCGCTCCTCTTTTCTGGTTCTTCGACGCTTAGTCGCTCCTTGACGTTGTGCACTCCTTGCACTTGGTCTAAGTTCCCTTTGTTCCTTCTGAACTCTTCTGAGTCAATTCAAGACTCTGTCGACGCACTCCTTGAGTACGATATGCACACCTTGCATACGGGTTTCAGAAGAGAAACAATTGAAACTTTTCCAGTTCGTCACAAATTCATATGATCAACCATGAACAATTATGCATAAACGAAATGAATTAAAACACCCACATAAAGTATCATTCGTTCAATCACTCATCAAAATGAACACTGTCCAAGGAATTGGAACAATTATGTCTATTCTATTCATTCATGAAAAAAATTACAGTCTTACAATTCTTCGCTGTCTCTTTATTACTCTACTACTTCATTCTACTCTTCCGATACTCTCTTACCACTACTCTTACAATACAACAACAAACTATCTAAGGAGTGGCTCCAGGAGCTCTCTTCGTCCTGTCTGCAACCTATCCTATCAGGTTCTAGCGGTTACCTACCTTCTCCTATTACAATAAATATCAATTATTACCAGATAAGAGCTGACAATATCTATCTGTAACTCCTTACAGTTGTATAAGACTTTTACAAACACGATATACTTAAAAATGTTGTTTCCAAAATATCTCAACAACTCGTTTATTTCTGGGTTAAATATTGATTTGAAATTATGTCATGCTGAGATGTCATATCTTTACCTCCACGCTTGCTTCTTTGACTTTGAAAGTGATGCTCCTGCATCAGAATACAGGACCAAATCCCCCTGTGCCAATTTTCCTTCCAAAGATTGTATGATTAAGAATATCCATGTTGTTTAAGAGATTGCTTTATTTTCCAAATTTTTGGAATGCATCTTCCAATATAAATGCGTTAACATGAGAATGATTTATATAAATTTATATAAATTGATAAATGGAAGTTCTAAATTCATGGATTAAAATAATTTTAAAATGCATGTGTCAATATAAGAATATAAGATCGTTAACATGAGAATTCTTTATATAAATTGAAGTTCTAAATTCATGGATTAAAATAATTTCATAATGCATCTATGAATATAAGCATATACGCATGTTAGCATGCAAATACAAATAATTTTGTGTTTAGGTCATGTAGGTGGAAGCTCACCAAGGTTTACATGGTCGTAGGTGGAAGTTGAACAGTGTAGAGCTTCGGTAGTTGATAAGGGTCGAACACTTGAGAGCCATATCATTACAAAAACAAAACAAAATTATGGTGACCTTATATGTCACGAAATTGATAAAAAGTAGATTAAACCATATGGAAAAATGGAGAAAACATTTAATGTTACTAAGTAATGCTATATTTATTTCTAGCATTACTTGATATCTAAAAAAATTATTGGTTGATGTATGCTTTAAACTCAGGTTTAAGTTTGAGTTGTGCCTCACTAAGAGACCAAATAAGGCCTCAAAGTTCAAGCTTATGGTAAAAATCGAAATAAGTTGAAAAAAATGTTAAATGTTTACAAAAACTTTGGGTTAAAACATTTTGAATTATGTGCATGTTAAATGTTTACCAAAACTTTAACTTAAAATGTTTTGAAATACATATCAAACTAATGAAAAATAGGTGAACCTATTACTATAATCCCTAGCCTAAAGTAAGAGATTAATATCATATATAATAAGTAAACAAAATTTTCCAATACAAGCAAAAAAAATATCATTTGTTAGCCTCCAAAAAGGTGAGTGCGATGACTTTCTAGTTGGTCAATCATCCACCTCCAACATTAGATGAACTTGGGTGGTTTTTTTTTTGGACATTTTGGGTATGTGGATTCTTTTTTGGTATTTTATTTTAGCGTTAATCAACTTAGCATTAAACCTAATCAACTTGACATTCCATGTGACAAGAGATCCAAGTGAACTACCAAAATGGAACTCAGTGGTAGAAGTTAATTTGAGCAATAGAGTAAAGTATTGTTTCCTAGTGTTGTTTTCCAAAATATAAGACATGAATATAAAGTTGGTATTAGTTATGGATGTGTTTCAACTATAGGTATGGGTGTTGACTTTATATCTATTGGTTCAATCCAACTATGACTTGTAGCTCTATAACTGTAGTAATATTGGGTTAATTTAGTCTAGGTGTCTAATAAGTTATCAATGGATAAGAACTTTCTTATTTTTACATTTATTTCCAACTGCCCACAATAAAAAAAAAGTTGATTTGAATAACTAATCAGATCTCGAAAAGATATTTTGAAATAACCAAATAAAAATCAACTTCTTATTTTTGGTCCAACCTCAATTGATAGTCAACCGCATATTGAATGCTCTATACACGACAGGCCGCAGGTATAATAATCATAAGAGGTGAGGTTGGACTTTATATTGAAAATGAAAACTTTGATAGAAACCTCTTTCATGTCTTAGCATTTTTATGAATGGTTTTGTTTAATTGTTTTAAGTTTTTGTTTTTTAGTTGGAATTTGGAAACATATATTTGTAAGAAATTATAGTTTTTTGTATTTTTGAATTTAGAAATAAATTCAGCTTGCTAAAAATGATATTAGGATTATTCAAAATTAACCACTCAAATATGTAAATCCAACAAATTTTATGTAGCAAAATTAAACAAAAAAATGTTATCAAAAAATCTAACCATAAATCACTGAAAAAGAAACAATTGTTTCCTCAAGCTAAACATTCGCCAAACCTATGTTTGAAAGTGGAAAAGCCTTCAATCCTTCCATGAAATCCGTGCTCTGAAAGCTTAAGTCACCATCTCCCTCTTAATACTCAATGGTTCCAGTTTTAGTTGTTTGTTGATTGAATCAAATCTTTCCTGGCTAATGAAAAAAATCTATTATTTGTCAATTCCTTTTGTAAAAATGTATTGCCAAGTGATTCTCTGACACTGTGATAACAATCTTTAATCATTGCTTTCCTGAACATTCTCCCACTTAATACAAAATGGTTCCTATTTTGGTTGTTTGCTGATTGAAACAAATCCTTCCTTTCTAATAAAACAAATCCATTCTTTGTCAATTCCTTTTGTAAAAATATATTGCCAAACGATTCTTTGACACTGATAACAATGTAGAAATGAAATTCCAAAAATCTCTGTAGTCAAATTCTCTGACAACATATTGAGGTTCCTGCTATGTATTTTGTCTCCATTGCAGACAAAGAAAGCATTTGGCACTGCTTCAAACTCCACTCTATAGTGCCACTGCAAAGAGTAAAACAATATCTTGAATTTGATTTCATATCATTATTGAACTAACCCAATCTAAATATGAAACTCTGACTAACACCAAACTCTCTCGTGTTATGTAATGGATGATATATAGAAGTATTCTCTTAGGTGCTCTTATATGATAATTGTGATGTGGTGATGTAGTGTCTCAACTCGTCCCAAGTTGTTAGATTTGGGGATTTCTTTTTGAGTTTCCGTATTGAATTTACATATCTAGACTCAATCACTTTTAATGTTTAATGTTGTTTTTATTTCCAAGGTTTGATTCATGAATGTTATATGATTCATTTGAATCTGAGTGTTGAGAGTACTAATAGATTACATTTCTCCCTTGTTCTTTGAAAACAACTTTGTGACACTTTCCATCATTCTTCATGATCTTGCTTGGTTCTATTTAATGCCATATTGATTTTTCTTCATGACAATATAGATTTGATTTACTTTTTCATGCATTGGTTGAATCTTATTTTGCTTTCATGTTCTTGTTGTGGTACAAGAATGCCATTTGTGTAGTTCATTGGTTATTAGCTTATATGATTTCATCGTTTAACATGTTTCAATGCTTGCTATTGTGTATGGATTCCTTACCCTATCTAATAATGGAAAGAAAATCTCCAACCATAACCCTTCAACAAAAGGCATAAGAGGTTGGGTATTGAATCATTAAGCCGAGAAATGAATATGCAAGTAGAAATGCAATTATGCAATGACATGAAAGGGGGATATAGACAATGTTTCAAAACATATGGTAGTGGTGTCAAGCTGCGTTTTATGAAGAAACATCATGTTCATGAAGCCCATAGATTTGTGTCATGAGATCCATGGTTTTGACATTGAAAACACAATGAAGAGCACAGTGAGAATGGTGAGTGAAGTGGCAAGGTTAAGGGAATGAATAATCCTAGGCATGTAAGTATAGTTTCGAGCCTTGTTTAAGATTATCACACTTATTCCTTATTAATAAAAATATTCGAGTCAAGATTTGAAGAAAGGTGACAATTTTTACCATGTTTTCCTCATATTTTCCTCATAAATCAGTTTGGGTCACAAAGGCCACCTTAACGATTAAGAATTAGTTTCTTGTGTGATGATATCTGAGACATCATTAAATGGACTTAATTCATATATCCAAAATAACTATCACATAGAGATTTTTTATTCCAACAAAGTAGTGCTCCAAATAACGCCTAGACTTTTTCCCTCAAGTGGTGTTTGCCTAAAAACAATTGTCCAGATAAAATGGTTTTGGGAATTATAAATAGGTTACTTAGATATTTTTGGGCCTACAAACTCAACAAAACTAATAAAACTCAATTTTGAGGATTACAAGTACAAAATGCACATTTAAAAAATTCTTGTCAACTAGGCAATTTCTATAGGTGGAATGATGATTTGAGGTATGAGAATGGGTTATGGTTTTACAAACCCAAAAAACCAAAGGGTTTCACCATTCCCATTTTAATTAATTTTTAATGGTTCAATGAGTATTCTTTTGCTTCATTTAGGATATCGTGATCAAGTTGAATGTTGTATGTCTGAACTAGAAACTTAGTTGTAGATAATCTCTCATTTTTATGGTGTGAAAATAACAACAAAAGCGTTAGATCCTAACTACTCACCATGGTTTCTAGAGAGCCAAAGAAGCCTTGCAATGGCCCAACTCTTCTATGTGAGGATCATTTCAATATATGAAATATTAAATATCATTCGCAAGAAATTGAGTATACATTGTTCAAAGACTTAGAAATTTTCTCCATCAATATTGTTTCTTCTCTAGATGAGCCAAAGTGCCAAATCATTTCATCTAAAGGATTTTTCGCCTATTGAACCCAACAATTCACCCCTAGAGGATGAATTAGACAAAATGCGATAAAATTAGCCCAAGGAAAATGCTAAAAATTATGTTTTTGTTCAAATTATCTCTGTCAATGAAAAATCATTGGGTTGGGAGACTTGTTCACTTTTTAAACCAAACGAAATTTCCAAACAAGGCTTTGAGGTTATCTATTTTCCTCTTAAAGGAAAATCCCCCGCCTTTTTTCCTTTTTACTCTCCAAAGTCAATGATTTTCCTCACAAGGTTGTGAACTCAATAATTCATTTGGATTATATTCATGTTTTGCATATGAAATACTTAGTTCCAAGCCTACAATGACAATCAGAAGACTCCATTCCCATTCTCTTTGTCAATTTAACTCAATGAAGGATTCTTCTTTAACATGTTGCTCATGATGTTTTATATTCATTTCATGCATCTACATGGTTTTTAAAAGCTTCTCCAACCAACAAACACTTCTATCATTCATCTAGAGCTATTACACATCGATCCATAGACCCTTGGTGATGCATTTTCACCCCAAAAATGTGATGTAACTCTATACTACATGTTTGGAATTTCTAGGTAGCCATTAAAGAATTTTCCATAGAAAATACATTTTCCATCTCAATAGAGTGATTGGGTTCTTAGGTAAAAAAAAATTATCTCCTTGAGAAAGGGAATAACACCTCTTGTTTCTTGGGACAGACATGGTAGCTTGCAAAACGTCTTTTCATCCCCAACAATTAGCAAAACTTAAAAAAATCAATCTAAACCTATAGTGGGTGTCAGCAAGTTATTTCTCTTATTTGCATGTCTTCACTAGAGTAACTGAAGTCATGGTTTCTTTATTCTTTGAGTTTATGAGCCACTCATCACCTTCATTTATCCCTAGCAAGATCAATTCATCTCTAATATTTTTTTATATCAAAGGATGATTATTGGACATGAAATAATTAAGTGACTAATGGATTCTTGTTCATGTGGAATAAATGGTTGCTTTGATATTTTTAACTAAATCAAAAAATTCCTTATTGCTTCTTCACTTTGATATGGCCAGAGGATGCAAGTGTTCTCACCCTTTAAATGCTTTCAGATACCCATTTTAACTTTAAAATGATTTAAAATAGGTTTTTAATGTTAGTGGATCCACATTCTAGGTTATGTCAGATTAAGTGAAAACAACCTTGTTTAGTTTGAGAGTCATTAAGCCAAGGATTTCGAGGATTCATAACTTTCCTTGCATGAGATGATCTAAAACCATTTATCTCTTTTATTGAGGCTCTAATGGTTTCAGATGGTAAAAAAAACCATACCTTAAGAAGTTTGTCGAGTATGAATATAATCATTACCATAAGATACAACTCACATAAGGAAATTCAATGGTTTCATTACTCTGCGATTAAGGCACACCATTGTGAAGGATCATTTGGAAATAAGAGCCGAGTCATGGATTATAAAAACTCACATGTGCATTGAATCAAATGTAAACTTAACATCATCTTTGTTTCCAAGCTTTAAATATTTGAGTGAAGGAAGGATCGATATATTTGTACAAAAGGGTTGGAAGAAGTTTGTAAATGTTAAGGATAATTTGTTTTTCAACATGGTTTTCTACTTACAACAATCCACAAAGAAGAGACATAGTTGTTGTGAATTGTGAAAACCTCACGAAATCTTAATACCCCTTTGATTGCAACTTCCAGTAAGCATTGCCATATTTATTCATTTCCAACAATTTGAAGAAGAGGAAAACCATGATCATAACATTCATAAGCTCTTTTGGTGAAGGATCCAACTACACACACATAGATGGGATTATCATGATGAAATCAAGTTTTCCTTAGAATAAATGTAAGTACATACTTGAATGCATTATAGGAGGGTTTTATATTAGGGATCAATGCCCTCTCAAGCCATTTTAACAAAATTTTCATATGGTTTAACAATTTGTCTAAGAGGACATTCTCTCCAAGAGTCTAGAGGATCACTTATAGCAGGAACTCGCATTAGAATCTCAAGAAAAATGACTTTGAATTATTTGTACTTTAATAAATTTAAATCCATTGGTTGTGCAAAGGAACTCAATAGAATGACCTATATAATTTTCTTTTATGAATTCATCATGGCAACATTATAGTCCTCACAGATAAGATTTATGAAACACAATGAATAAGTTTTAAGTATTGAATTTACACTTACACGCTTGGATTCTATATGGATTGTTGAATGTTTAATCTTTGCAAATAGTCCAGAGAGGCTTTTCCCATAAATGTTTTATTATAAGAAAGTTTCACCAGTGAACTTGTTTGGTTGATAAAATACATTTAACCACATCAACATTTTGGCACTAGAAGGAGGGAGACACCCTTATATGGATGACAACTTAAGTAATTTTTGTGAATTATTGTTAACACAAATAATCACAAGTTACAACCCAAACAACCAACAAATGAAGATGACTTGCGAGCATGACTATAGGAACCAATTCCAAAACTAAACTTTTATCAGGATACTAAAGTGTAGTTTAATAACTGATCTGAAAGGATCCAGGGAGGCCTAAGGATAACTTAGAATTCCCAGAAGTTCTTTAGGAATCTCAAAATGGCCTCGGCAAGGGGAGAAAAGGAAAATATCCAAAGTCCTCAAAACTCAGCAAAATTGGCATCATCGCGAAGAGCACGTCGCAAGATTTCCAACAACATAAACAGTTTGTCAAAAGGAGTTATGAATTGAAAGATATTCATGGTCAAAATTTTGTTCAACCTAGCCTAGTCAGTAGGGATGAGTCATCATCAGTATGGATGATGTTAGCATCTGTATAGGGTATGTGGAACAGTAATAGATCGACATGTGTCATGATGATGTCAACATGATGACGTGGTAGCACTAGAAGCTGCCACATGTCACCCATTTTTGGAATTTTACGGTCGATATGTGGACCGATGGAAAAGTTCTATGTGGCAGTTCATATATCCACGTGGCAGAACATACATGACATGGCAGACATGTGGCATTGGTGCAACCACTTGGTAGGTGACGTGGCAGTTGACTATGTAAGATGGTGACATGGGCCAATGAATTTTCATCATGTGGCCCAGTCATGAGCTGCCACGTGGTAGTGGACAAATTCCCAATGAGGGCTAATAACCAAAATTGAAAAATTAAAAAGGTCGGTCCACCAAATATTGTGGAGGTTCCACCAAATCTAGTGGTTGACCCCATTATAACTAGATTCAACAAATCTAAATGATGGACAACTCTGGCATATCTCCAAAATTGGAATTAGTCATGAGGGTTAGTGCCATTATTGTGTTTTTTATAAACATTATCCAAAATGGGGAGGCCCGTGGGTTCGACCCCGGGACCTCCCCAACCAAGGCTTAAATATAGCCACTAATAATCATTGGGCCAAACGGCCATGTTGTACAATCCGCACGCCTTTTAATTTAAAAACAAATTTTTCCAATGCACGGGATGAGGGCACTCGACAGTACGACCAGACACCTTTTACAAGGGAGAATTTAAAGAATTAATTGCAGGTTGCAGGCACAGAACCTGAGACGATATTTTTCATGGGCCTGGGAGTGTCAGAGTCATATTCAGGCATGGAGTGATCCAGGTGGATATCGGTGGCCACCCACCTTCTCCAACTGGCCCAAAACATGTTTCTGGCAATTTTGGTAATTTACTATTTTTAGCAGTTTTAACTTCCGGGGCCATT
>JZKD02S2057125.1:29948-52908 GCA_000966675.3 Picea glauca
TGCATTAGCATGGTAATTCATATTTTATGATTAATTACAAATTGGGGGAAATAGGGTGTTACAGTATCAAAGCAATGTTCAAACTCTAGGATTGAATGGGTCACCAAGACACCGCTTAAAATTGTTTAAGAAGTATTTTCCATGTTACCTAGAATGCATGTTCTTAATGCTAACATAAAATGCAAATGATAGTTTTTGTTTCAACACATAGGACGTATTGAAAGACCGCGAGATTGAATGGTGTAGTACAATTTGAATATGAATGATGTATGTATACATTGTCTGATTTTAATGGGAAATGAAAATGTTTATAATCAACTATTTGAGAAGATAGACATAGTCATTGGTAATGGATAGTGCGAGCTCTGCAAGATTAGGTTTCGCATGCACCAGCTTCCCTCCCACCTTGACCACGTATGAACTCCTCTGCACGAGTTGATCACCTCTGCACCCTGGCACTGACCGCCATAGAATAATGGGAACAGAGGAGGGGGAGAAATCCCCCTCTTACCATAACGTCGTCACCAATGATCTGGAGAAATCACAAGTGTGTCGACCGTCCTTTGAGCCGCCATTGCAATTATGAGACCAATATCTACAGGAAGAGATGGATATAATCAAAGAATCGAACATGGATGTTGAGGCCTCACATCCAAAATAAGATCAGGTCTGGATACCTGACAAATGTATCCCCTAAGCCTCATTTTCACCCATGTACATCATCAAAACCATGAGGATAGGGGAGCATACGCAGTTCATGAGAGACCATGCCCTCATAGGAAAATTCCTATGTCTCTAGCCCTCAAAAAAGGACCTAGCTTGYTAGATCAAGGTGTGGTGGAACCCCAAGGGAGATTATAAGCTCCAGTTGAGMTCCAAAGGTTTCTTTATAGTAATATTCTACAACCTGGAGGACAAGGACAAGATCTTTGAAGGGGGACCATATTTCTACAACTCAGCTAGCCTCTACCTACGTTTCTGGACATACCACTTCTACCCAGAAAAGGAAAACTTTGCATACGCACCGGTATGGATTCACCTTTATTCCCTACCTCAAGAGTTCTGGTTAGAGGAAATTTTACTGGGCATAGGCAACACCCTGGGTAAATATGTCAAATCTTTCAAAGCTACCAAACAGATAAAATACACCTCTTATGCAAGGATATGTGTCTGTATGAACATCTCCAAAGCTCTTCCAGGCACAGTTACCTTAGAATACCAAGAAGAGGAATGGTCCCAAACCATAGACTATGAACACATCCCTTTCAGATGTTGAAAATTCCATGAACATGGACACCTTTTCAGAGACTGCCCTCTCAATGCCCCCCCCAAGAGGGAAGCTAAAGAGAAATCAAAGGAAGGATTTACCCAGGTTCAAAATTGAAGGAGACAAGCGAAGAAAAAGCCCACAACCAACAACGGAAAAAAGAACCCAAATAATAATTCATTTGAATCCCTTAACCGCCTCCCAGAGGAAGAAGAGGTGGAAAACCCCCACAAGACCGTGGGGAAAGATCCTAGCAAGCACAAGGAATATCAGTCGTCACAATAATTTCAAACCCCAGCAAACCAATCAGATCCACATACTCACCCAGTCTCAGGGAAAGAACCAGAAAGAGAGGAAGACATAATCATGGAAATGTATGAGCAGGACCTAGCAGAAATCGACCTAAACATAGAAGAAGCACTCAACAAGAAGGATCTTCAAACCTTACCAGAGGACCAACTCAGGAAAGTTCACAAAGTTTTTTTGGACTCATTAGTAGGGGATACATCCAGGTTGGGGATCAGCACAGACCAAAACCAAGATCCAAGAAAACACCCAAAACAAAACAAGTGACGGAGCAAAAAATTGGCTCATTCACTAATAAAGGAGGTGGGAAACTATATGATCAACTCGGGATAGATTCACAGGCTCTCAAAGAGGTCCTTTTCCCACTCACCAAATTGTTAGCTATGAAGATCCTCACCTGGAATATTAGAGGCCTAAATGAAAGATCCAAACAAAGGATTCTCTTAAACTGCATCAAAATGGAAGACCCTGATATATTCCTGATACAAGAGACAAAATGTGCAGGGAAAACTTCAGAAGATATCATCAAAATATGTTGGTGTAACTGCAAATCCTATCAAACGGTCTCAAAAGGGGCTTCAGGAGGCCTGGCTATCCTATGAAATCCTGCTACAATCATCCTTGATCAACGCTTCTCCACTCCATGCACCATCACAACACACTACAAAGCCATAGGTTCGGATAAGGAGGGAATGATCACAAATGTGTATGGACTGCAGAGCAGCCAATACAAAGACCTCTTTCTTCAAATTCTGGCTTACCTAGGCTCCTTAGCAGAGGGAAACTGATGGATAATAGGGGGCAACTTCAACATGATTCTCACGCTGGAGGAGAAGCGAGGGGGAAAAAATCCCCTGGAGCAGGATAGCGCAAAATTCTAGGAACTCATAGAGAACCTTAGACTGGTAGATATTGAGAATAGAAATGGCACCTACACCTGGACCAACAAAAGATTAGGTCACCAAAAAATATCATGTAGGATTGATCGCTTCCTCATCTCATAAATTCTCCTTTTGGAAGGCCCCCTATTAGATTCCAACATCCTCCCGAAGGCAGGTTTGAACCACTGGCCAGTTCAGCTCTGGGTTCAGATTTGAAAATTTTTGGCTCTCCCATCCAAATTTCTAGGAGTTAGCCCGTCATTGGTGGAGCACTGCGGAAACACGGAGGGGTACAAAAATGTATTGCTTCCAGCAAAAACTCAAACATTTTAAACAATGGGTGCACAAATGGAACAAAGAAGTCTTTGAGAACATTTTCCAGGAAAGTAAAATGTTGGAACAAAAAATAGAGAACCTTCATGGGCAATTCATTGATGCGGGATACACAATCACTCAGCAACAGGAGGAGAGTGAACTCAAAAGGAAACTAGAAGAAATACACAAGCAGGAATAAATCCTGTGGAGACAAAAATCTCAGGTTCAATGGCTCAATGAGGGAGAGAAAAACACCAAATTCTTCCACTGTTCTATGATCCACGGACACCTTATAAATCGCATCACAAAGTTGGATGACTCGCAAGGCAACACCCTGTTAACTCATCAGGAAATAACGCACGAGCTGACAGACTTCTACAAGGATCTCCTCTCAGAACCCAAGGTGGACCGCACCTCAACAATAGAGCGGGTGACCCAAAATATCCCAACTATGATCACCCAAGAACAGAATGAGGCTCTCATGACACCAATAACGCAAGCAGAAGTGGATCAGGCCATTCAGAAGTTACCCACAGGAAAGGCTCTGGGTCCAAATGGTTCCACAACATACTTCTTCCACTCTTGTTGGCCAATGTTAAGGGAGGAAGTGTGGCAGCAGGTGGAGGAATAACGCAGCTCGAGAAAATTTCTCCCAGCACTAAATGCCACTTTCCTCACCCTAATATCCAAAGAAGAAGAGTCACAAATTCGAAGAACTTCAAACCCATAGCTCTTTGCAACATGATCTACAAAATCATTTTCAAGGTCATAGCTCTAAGACTGAATCCAATTCTACCCTTCATCATCTCCAAGGAGAATCAGGATATGTCGAAGGAAGGAAAATCATGGATAGTGTCATACTTGTCCATGAAATCATTCACTCGCTCAAAAGCACTCGTACTCCAGTTATGCTTCTAAAACTTGACCTTTCAAAATCTTTTGACAAATTAAGCTGGAAATACATGAAAGCACTCCTATCGGCTTTTGGTTTCAACAAGGATTGTGTCTCTTCGATAATGAACCTCATTTCCTCAACCTTGTTCTCAATCCTCATCAATGGTGTCCCCTCTCAACCCTTCTCCCCCTCAAGAAGAATAAGGCAAGGCGACCTGCTCTCCCTTTTCCTTTAGTCATAATGGTTGAAGGTCTAGGATGCTATATCAAGGCTTCAATTCAAAATGGATCCCTCCAAGGCCTCCCTCGTCATGGGTTATAACCAGCAGCCTCCCATGGCCAATTTGTCGATGAAATGTTGCTAATGAACACCCCCACTGCACAAGAAGAAATTAAACTAAGCTCCATCCTCTCTGATTTCAGCGAAGCCTCTGGCACCACCTTTAATCTGGCCAAATCGCAGCTCTTCTTTTTTAATACTCTTGTGGCAATCCAACAACACCTTTCTCAACTTCTGTATACCCATGTCTGTACTCTGCCCTCTCGCTACCTGGGACTCCCTCTTTCTGACTAAGCAGCCAAAACATCTCCTGGGACTCTCTCCTACTCTCCATCACCAACTGTCTTAGCAACTGGACATTTCTCTCCCTCAACCTTCCAGCCAGAATCATTCTCTTAAAGTCAGTCCTCCAATCCATCCCGACTTACCTCTTCTTAGCCCTAGATTCCCCCCAATCAGTCATAAAGAAAATAAGGAATATGCAAAGAAAATTTCTATGGCATGGACACAACCCAAACAAAAAATGGGCCCTAGTTAGCTGGGACAAAGTCTACAAGCCCAAATATTCAGGTGGTCTCGGCCTCCAAGACCCTGCAAAATTAAATAGCACCATGGGAGAAAGAATTTGGTGGAGATGTCTCAAAACACCATGTTGGCACAGGGGCAGACCTAGGGTTCAACGCTACAACATCGCCCCAACAAAACCCTAACTACCGACCCTTTCGGCAACATCTGCAAAGCAGATGAAGTCTCACCCAAGGTAGAGGAAGGGGTGGTTGCAGGATTGATCTGATTGATCAACGTCGGATCAATTGTTATACTGTGGTTTAGCCACAAATAGCTGCCATGATAACAAGACAGTGGCAATTTGACACATGCATTCACCTCCCGGTGTCTTCCAAAGTGGAGAATCTTCATGACGTTCAATAGGGTGGACTGCGCAAGGTTCATGGTCAACGACTAGGGTATTATCTTTGAATTCTTACTCTTAGTTATGTTTGGGTACTTATGTGGAGAAAGCATGTTATAGACTTTGTGATCTCCGAGGTTGAAGTCGCTAAACTTCAATGCTACAATCTTATATTGGCCTGCTCGAACTGCGCGTATCCCTTTTGGGAGGTACGCAGTGACCAAGGCATACTCAAAATCTCTAGGTACTTTGTCTCGATTTACTGTGTCGCTCAAAGGTGGAATATAGGTGAGTAATATAGTTGGGATCAATTTGGCATTCGCTAGATCATCCCTGTGCTTGGTTCGCTTTTCATCTGACGGTCGGGATGGTCTAGCTCCATGAGCAATCAATGGAGAGGCTTGCAGTCCTCACATCGATGATGCTTGTACACCTGTAGACATCAACATGACTCTCTCAATCATGAGGTCGATCATAACTTCTTCAACAATGCTCAGCTCGTCCGACATACACACTCGAGGTTGGAAATATTCGAGTTCGGAGGGTAACTTAGACTTTGCAATATGATAGAGGGAAATAGTGCAATGACCACTGTGTAAAATCAATAATTCTGCCAGCTCAAACTCACGATTGGAAAAAGTGTTCTTGGTGCATGGCACGATGGGATAAATAGGTAACTTGGCAACGGGTCACTTGCAACGGGTATGAAGCATTCATTAACTATGTTCTGGTTGTTATAGCGCAGTCCCAATGGTCGGATGGCAAGTTGTTTGTCCATAAATGTCTCTCAATCCGTTCGGAGCGTCGATCGAACAGTTATAGTGTCCCCAACGGCTATATTTCTTTTCCATGGCGAAGTGCCATGTGACGTTGTTCTGATATCCTGGCGAAGCTCCAATTTTGCAAGTTTTCCTCTTACAAGGTTTCTTCTGGATCTTTCTGTAAATTTCCGATCTTATCCCTCTTCTTACTTAGCTTTATATCCTTCTTCCCAGTGAGCTTTGTCTCGGTATGCCTTTTTCCATTTTGATTTTATCTTCTTTTGGCATAGTTACTTCGCGATGTTGAGATTCTTTCCTAAGATTCGAGGGTGATCCGTCTTCTTTATCTGGAATAGGTACTTCAATCTTATGTGGGTCTTCTAGTGTTTTTTCAACTTCGACATCNTCCAAAGGTTTCTTTATAGTAATATTCTACAACCTGGAGGACAAGGACAAGATCTTTGAAGGGGGACCATATTTCTACAACTCAGCTAGCCTCTACCTACGTTTCTGGACATACCACTTCTACCCAGAAAAGGAAAACTTTGCATACGCACCGGTATGGATTCACCTTTATTCCCTACCTCAAGAGTTCTGGTTAGAGGAAATTTTACTGGGCATAGGCAACACCCTGGGTAAATATGTCAAATCTTTCAAAGCTACCAAACAGATAAAATACACCTCTTATGCAAGGATATGTGTCTGTATGAACATCTCCAAAGCTCTTCCAGGCACAGTTACCTTAGAATACCAAGAAGAGGAATGGTCCCAAACCATAGACTATGAACACATCCCTTTCAGATGTTGAAAATTCCATGAACATGGACACCTTTTCAGAGACTGCCCTCTCAATGCCCCCCCCAAGAGGGAAGCTAAAGAGAAATCAAAGGAAGGATTTACCCAGGTTCAAAATTGAAGGAGACAAGCGAAGAAAAAGCCCACAACCAACAACGGAAAAAAGAACCCAAATAATAATTCATTTGAATCCCTTAACCGCCTCCCAGAGGAAGAAGAGGTGGAAAACCCCCACAAGACCGTGGGGAAAGATCCTAGCAAGCACAAGGAATATCAGTCGTCACAATAATTTCAAACCCCAGCAAACCAATCAGATCCACATACTCACCCAGTCTCAGGGAAAGAACCAGAAAGAGAGGAAGACATAATCATGGAAATGTATGAGCAGGACCTAGCAGAAATCGACCTAAACATAGAAGAAGCACTCAACAAGAAGGATCTTCAAACCTTACCAGAGGACCAACTCAGGAAAGTTCACAAAGTTTTTTTGGACTCATTAGTAGGGGATACATCCAGGTTGGGGATCAGCACAGACCAAAACCAAGATCCAAGAAAACACCCAAAACAAAACAAGTGACGGAGCAAAAAATTGGCTCATTCACTAATAAAGGAGGTGGGAAACTATATGATCAACTCGGGATAGATTCACAGGCTCTCAAAGAGGTCCTTTTCCCACTCACCAAATTGTTAGCTATGAAGATCCTCACCTGGAATATTAGAGGCCTAAATGAAAGATCCAAACAAAGGATTCTCTTAAACTGCATCAAAATGGAAGACCCTGATATATTCCTGATACAAGAGACAAAATGTGCAGGGAAAACTTCAGAAGATATCATCAAAATATGTTGGTGTAACTGCAAATCCTATCAAACGGTCTCAAAAGGGGCTTCAGGAGGCCTGGCTATCCTATGAAATCCTGCTACAATCATCCTTGATCAACGCTTCTCCACTCCATGCACCATCACAACACACTACAAAGCCATAGGTTCGGATAAGGAGGGAATGATCACAAATGTGTATGGACTGCAGAGCAGCCAATACAAAGACCTCTTTCTTCAAATTCTGGCTTACCTAGGCTCCTTAGCAGAGGGAAACTGATGGATAATAGGGGGCAACTTCAACATGATTCTCACGCTGGAGGAGAAGCGAGGGGGAAAAAATCCCCTGGAGCAGGATAGCGCAAAATTCTAGGAACTCATAGAGAACCTTAGACTGGTAGATATTGAGAATAGAAATGGCACCTACACCTGGACCAACAAAAGATTAGGTCACCAAAAAATATCATGTAGGATTGATCGCTTCCTCATCTCATAAATTCTCCTTTTGGAAGGCCCCCTATTAGATTCCAACATCCTCCCGAAGGCAGGTTTGAACCACTGGCCAGTTCAGCTCTGGGTTCAGATTTGAAAATTTTTGGCTCTCCCATCCAAATTTCTAGGAGTTAGCTCGTCATTGGTGGAGCACTGCGGAAACACAGAGGGGTACAAAAATGTATTGCTTCCAGCAAAAACTCAAACATTTTAAACAACGGGTGCACAAATGGAACAAAGAAGTCTTTGAGAACATTTTCCAGGAAAGTAAAATGTTGGAACAAAAAATAGAGAACCTTCATGGGCAATTCATTGATGCAGGATACACAATCACTCAGCAACAGGAGGAGAGTGAACTCAAAAGGAAACTAGAAGAAATACACAAGCAGGAAGAAATCCTGTGGAGACAAAAATCTTAGGTTCAATGGCTCAATGAGGGAGAGAAAAACACCAAATTCTTCCACTGTTCTATGATCCACGGACACCTTATAAATCGCATCACGAAGTTGGATGACTCACAAGGCAACACCCTATTAACTCATTAGGAAATAACGCATGAGCTGACAGACTTCTACAAGGATCTCCTCTCAGAACCCAAGGTGGACCGCACCTCAACAGTAGAGCGGGTGACCCAAAATATCCCAACTATAATCACCCAAGAACAGAATGAGGCTCTCATGACACCAATAACGCAAGCAGAAGTGGATCAGGCCATTCAGGAGTTACCCACAGGAAAGGCTCTGGGTCCAAATGGTTCCACAACATACTTCTTCCACTCTTGTTGGTCAATGTTAAGGGAGGAAGTGTGGCAGCAGGTGGAGGAATAACGCAGCTCGATAAAATTTCTCCCAGCACTAAATGCCACTTTCCTCACCCTAATACCCAAAGAAGAAGAGTCACAAATTCGAAGAACTTCAGACCCATAGCTCTTTGCAACATGATCTACAAAATCATTTCCAAGGTCATAGCTCTAATACTGAATCCAATTCTACCCTTCATCATCTCCAAGGAGCAATTAGGATATGTCGAAGGAAGGAAAATCATGGATAGTGTCATACTTGTCCATGAAATCATTCACTCGCTCAAAAGCACTCGTACTCCAGTTATGCTTCTAAAACTTGACCTTTCAAAATCTTTTGACAAATTAAGCTGGAAATACATGAAAGCACTCCTATCGGCTTTTGGTTTCAACAAGGATTGTGTCTCTTCGATAATGAACCTCATTTCCTCAACCTTGTTCTCAATCCTCATCAATGGTGTCCCCTCTCAACCCTTCTCCCCCTCAAGAAGAATAAGGCAAGGCGACCTGCTCTCCCTTTTCCTTTAGTCATAATGGTTGAAGGTCTAGGATGCTATATCAAGGCTTCAATTCAAAATGGATCCCTCCAAGGCCTCCCTCGTCATGGGTTATAACCAGCAGCCTCCCATGGCCAATTTGTCGATGAAATGTTGCTAATGAACACCCCCACTGCACAAGAAGAAATTAAACTAAGCTCCATCCTCTCTGATTTCAGCGAAGCCTCTGGCACCACCTTTAATCTGGCCAAATCGCAGCTCTTCTTTTTTAATACTCTTGTGGCAATCCAACAACACCTTTCTCAACTTCTGTATACCCATGTCTGTACTCTGCCCTCTCGCTACCTGGGACTCCCTCTTTCTGACTAAGCAGCCAAAACATCTCCTGGGACTCTCTCCTACTCTCCATCACCAACTGTCTTAGCAACTGGACATTTCTCTCCCTCAACCTTCCAGCCAGAATCATTCTCTTAAAGTCAGTCCTCCAATCCATCCCGACTTACCTCTTCTTAGCCCTAGATTCCCCCCAATCAGTCATAAAGAAAATAAGGAATATGCAAAGAAAATTTCTATGGCATGGACACAACCCAAACAAAAAATGGGCCCTAGTTAGCTGGGACAAAGTCTACAAGCCCAAATATTCAGGTGGTCTCGGCCTCCAAGACCCTGCAAAATTAAATAGCACCATGGGAGAAAGAATTTGGTGGAGATGTCTCAAAACACCATGTTGGCACAGGGGCAGACCTAGGGTTCAACGCTACAACATCGCCCCAACAAAACCCTAACTACCGACCCTTTCGGCAACATCTGCAAAGCAGATGAAGTCTCACCCAAGGTAGAGGAAGGGGTGGTTGCAGGATTGATCTGATTGATCAACGTCGGATCAATTGTTATACTGTGGTTTAGCCACAAATAGCTGCCATGATAACAAGACAGTGGCAATTTGACACATGCATTCACCTCCCGGTGTCTTCCAAAGTGGAGAATCTTCATGACGTTCAATAGGGTGGACTGCGCAAGGTTCATGGTCAACGACTAGGGTATTATCTTTGAATTCTTACTCTTAGTTATGTTTGGGTACTTATGTGGAGAAAGCATGTTATAGACTTTGTGATCTCCGAGGTTGAAGTCGCTAAACTTCAATGCTACAATCTTATATTGGCCTGCTCGAACTGCGCGTATCCCTTTTGGGAGGTACGCAGTGACCAAGGCATACTCAAAATCTCTAGGTACTTTGTCTCGATTTACTGTGTCGCTCAAAGGTGGAATATAGGTGAGTAATATAGTTGGGATCAATTTGGCATTCGCTAGATCATCCCTGTGCTTGGTTCGCTTTTCATCTGACGGTCGGGATGGTCTAGCTCCATGAGCAATCAATGGAGAGGCTTGCAGTCCTCACATCGATGATGCTTGTACACCTGTAGACATCAACATGACTCTCTCAATCATGAGGTCGATCATAACTTCTTCAACAATGCTCAGCTCGTCCGACATACACACTCGAGGTTGGAAATATTCGAGTTCGGAGGGTAACTTAGACTTTGCAATATGATAGAGGGAAATAGTGCAATGACCACTGTGTAAAATCAATAATTCTGCCAGCTCAAACTCACGATTGGAAAAAGTGTTCTTGGTGCATGGCACGATGGGATAAATAGGTAACTTGGCAACGGGTCACTTGCAACGGGTATGAAGCATTCATTAACTATGTTCTGGTTGTTATAGCGCAGTCCCAATGGTCGGATGGCAAGTTGTTTGTCCATAAATGTCTCTCAATCCGTTCGGAGCGTCGATCGAACAGTTATAGTGTCCCCAACGGCTATATTTCTTTTCCATGGCGAAGTGCCATGTGACGTTGTTCTGATATCCTGGCGAAGCTCCAATTTTGCAAGTTTTCCTCTTACAAGGTTTCTTCTGGATCTTTCTGTAAATTTCCGATCTTATCCCTCTTCTTACTTAGCTTTATATCCTTCTTCCCAGTGAGCTTTGTCTCGGTATGCCTTTTTCCATTTTGATTTTATCTTCTTTTGGCATAGTTACTTCGCGATGTTGAGATTCTTTCCTAAGATTCGAGGGTGATCCGTCTTCTTTATCTGGAATAGGTACTTCAATCTTATGTGGGTCTTCTAGTGTTTTTTCAACTTCGACATCTGGGTCTCTGGAGATAAATAGCTTCGATCTGTTCTTTTGTTCTTTAATCAAGTGTATGATCCTTCTAGTCATGAATTATTTTAACTCTTGCTTCTGTTGTTCTAAAACTTCTTGTTCTTCTTGCCTTCTGGCCTGATCTCTTTCAATCCAAGGTTTTCCTAGTAGCATGGTAAATGGTGCGTTGTCCTCAATAAATTTAATAACCTCAAAATCTTTTTATGTCGAAGCTCTATTGACATTCATAGGTATCCAAGTGAGCTTTCCAAATAAGTTTATCAACATTCCTTTGAATAGTCTTATTCCTCCTAATGAAGGAATCATAGCAGGTTTTCCTAAAATTTCCCAAGTTCTGTTTGTCATAATATTCACCTGTGTTTCCTCATCCAGAACACAGTCAACATCGAAGCCTCCTATTCTTGCTTCAATGCATTCTTTTTCTTTGAAGATCTCTGATAATCTGACATGTCGGTGGTCATTCAGGGTTTCTCTCATATGTAGCAATATTTTTTCTGATTCTTTCTAGGGTTCTGCCATAATCTTAGTTTTTGGATCTACCCTAGGGTTTTCTTGTCTCGTGTTCATTTCTTCAAGCCTAGAAATCATTCTAGGACAATCCAATACTTCATGGTCCATAGCTTTGCAACAAATAAAATTGGGTATTCTTCCAGGGCATTCCTTAGCAAGATGTCTTGGTTTTCTACAACTATAACAGAGGGTTAATTCTCTCTTTCTTTTAAATGATCCTTAGCCTTTCCTACACTGCACGCTAGGATCACGGTATCTAACCTGCAAACATTTATGTCTAGGATCCTGCATCCACTTGTTAGTCCAAACATTCTTTCTATGCATAGGTATAACATATTTTTCACTATTCTTATTAGATCTACTCATATCAAATCTTCTTTCATCTATTAATACCCTAGTTTTCAAGCTAGGATACAATCTATCAAACATACCTAGATCCATACTGTTGAAAAAAACAATCACTTATCTTACTTCTTACAGAGCACAAAGCTTTCATATCTAGAACTTTTCAAATATCTTTACCTTTATCAAAGCACAGAGCTTGCAAATCTTAGCTCTTTTCTTCAGATCAGAGTTTTTTTCCTTAGCACAGAGCTTGTCAAACTAAGTAGACAGTATTGCACACTAGAGCAATAGATCTACGCACAGATATTTCACAATTTCAGGTCAGATCTTTGCACAACGCTTCTTCTTTCTCAGTTCCCAGCAATCACAGTTTCAGGTCCCAGCAACAGAACCATTTGTTGGCACAGGGGTAGACCCAGGTTCAATGCTACAACAGCGCACCAACAAAACTCTAACTACCAGCCCTGTTGGCAACACCTGTGAAGCAGATGAAGTCTCACCCGAGGTAGAGGCAAGGGTGGTTGCAGGAATCATGTGTCTTCAACCTTAGCTGGGACACACATCTGTGACTATAATACTTAATAGAGCACTTAGCATTGTTAGTTCATCATTGTTTAACCACTATCTACTCCGCAGATAAAACAGAGCATCGCAGCACTCACCCTGATCTAATTTATTTAAGCACTTAGCATATATAAATGGATCAAGTCTAGTAGATTCAAGCACTAAGCACATTTACTTATATTAGATCTAACATCCAGATTCATCATAAGCACAAAGCATAAATAGATCTATCTATCTATCTATATCAAGCACTTAGCAATTAACACATAAATACATCATAACATCACACAGAGCATAATAACACAGTATTTACGTGGTTCACCCCGACCCTGGGGCTACATCCACCAACTCTTCTTCTTTATTATCTTCAATCAGTCATCTACATGCACAGAGTCACAAAAACCCTACTCCGCATAGGACAAAGATCTGCGCAGCTCACTAGATCCTTCTTCCTTGCATTACAGCACAAAGCCCTTCACAGTCTGCTACAACCACTTGCACTTAGATCTGCAAACCTCTCATAGCATGCACAAATCATCTACAAACCTTACTTGCACTTAGCACTTAGCTTATCAACGCCTCATCACATAGATACACTTCTTACATTTCCTAGACATCTATTTATAGTTTACAAAATAGGCCTAAACATGGGTAAACCCATGGGTCGACATCTCATTCCCATTACATAATCCTGAAACCCAAAAAGGACCCAAAAAGGGTCCAAGATCCCGTGATATCCTCTTCGTATTGCACTTTGTCTTCAACGGGCTATCAAAGTCCAAAAATAGGTCAAACTTGACCAAGGATCTCCCAAAACTTGGTCAAGGGCCAACACACCAGCAAAGATCTGGGTAAAACTCTAGAAATGAAAATATGCCCCAAATACTCACCAAATTCAACTTATAAGAATGCAGGAGCAAATTCAGGGCTCCAACATCTGGAATGTGGCCTGGAAAAATCGGCCACTCATAAGAGAACATGCTTTCTTGGAAGTTTGCAATGGCCAGAATGCCCTATTCTGGATGGATTCCTGGCACCAAATGCCACCCCTTCAACTGGAAGAAAATCTACAATCCTATGAAAATCACATTTAAGATCTTGCCACTCTCAAAGTAGAATATTTGTGGATAGATACCCCCAACATCTCTCCCTGGCGAAGATGGAAATCTACTCATCAGGAACTTCAAGTGGAAATGGACTGTGACCTGCAGCACTGGAAACAAGCTACAACCCAAAGGCGAATCCGGAAAAGCACAGACCAAGACATTCGCAGATGGGGATACACACCTCATGGAAGCTTTACTCTCAAGGAGGGATATACTCTTCAGGAGAAATTCCACAATCTTCATAAAGATAGGATCTGGACAACAATATGAAAATCAAAACTTTGGCCCAAAATATCTACATTCCTCTGGCTTCTACTCCAAAACAAGATCTTAACTTGGGAAAATCTTCAAAGATGAGGTTTCATTGGCCCCTCGATTTTCCATCTCTGCCATCTCCAGGCAGAAACCATGGAGCACCTCTTAAATAATTGTCCACTCAGTGAGAACATCTAGAACTAGGCCACTTAGTTCATGAGAAGAACCAAACGAGTTAAAAACAACATCATAAGAACCATCAGGGATTGGGGCTCCGGCTCCTTCAAAAGTCCTATCCTAAACAGAACCTAGCAACTCTTACCAGGCTTTATATTTTGGCAACTATGGAAAGAGAGGAACATAAGAATCTTTCATTCCCAACCCTCTCCTCCCACCCTCCTCTGGAACACAATCCTCCTGCATCTCCAGGAAAATCTTCAGCTACAATTATGGACCAAGGAAGACTTCCCCACTGACCTAGGTGAGCTCTCGCTCCTCAACTCTTGGGGCTTCTCATTTTCTCACTCCACCCCTCCTCAACAGCCCCCCCTAATTTCAAAAGCCTTCAGTCCCTCTAAGTGTCTCCCCCCCACCGAGCTTCTATAAGGTCAACTTTGATGGCACATCAAAAGGAAATCCAGGACACTCAGACTATGGAGCGGTCATAAGAAACAGATTGGGTGAAATACAAAGCCTCATTGCAAAAAATCTTGGATGTGACACCAATAACTCAACAT
This sequence comes from Picea glauca, assembly GCA_000966675.3. Taxonomy (NCBI): domain Eukaryota; kingdom Viridiplantae; phylum Streptophyta; class Pinopsida; order Pinales; family Pinaceae; genus Picea; species Picea glauca. The sequence goes on from JZKD02S2057125.1 coordinate 44,647, forward strand.
AAATTTGNTTACTTCGCGATGTTGAGATTCTTTCCTAAGATTCGAGGGTGATCCGTCTTCTTTATCTGGAATAGGTACTTCAATCTTATGTGGGTCTTCTAGTGTTTTTTCAACTTCGACATCTGGGTCTCTGGAGATAAATAGCTTCGATCTGTTCTTTTGTTCTTTAATCAAGTGTATGATCCTTCTAGTCATGAATTATTTTAACTCTTGCTTCTGTTGTTCTAAAACTTCTTGTTCTTCTTGCCTTCTGGCCTGATCTCTTTCAATCCAAGGTTTTCCTAGTAGCATGGTAAATGGTGCGTTGTCCTCAATAAATTTAATAACCTCAAAATCTTTTTATGTCGAAGCTCTATTGACATTCATAGGTATCCAAGTGAGCTTTCCAAATAAGTTTATCAACATTCCTTTGAATAGTCTTATTCCTCCTAATGAAGGAATCATAGCAGGTTTTCCTAAAATTTCCCAAGTTCTGTTTGTCATAATATTCACCTGTGTTTCCTCATCCAGAACACAGTCAACATCGAAGCCTCCTATTCTTGCTTCAATGCATTCTTTTTCTTTGAAGATCTCTGATAATCTGACATGTCGGTGGTCATTCAGGGTTTCTCTCATATGTAGCAATATTTTTTCTGATTCTTTCTAGGGTTCTGCCATAATCTTAGTTTTTGGATCTACCCTAGGGTTTTCTTGTCTCGTGTTCATTTCTTCAAGCCTAGAAATCATTCTAGGACAATCCAATACTTCATGGTCCATAGCTTTGCAACAAATAAAATTGGGTATTCTTCCAGGGCATTCCTTAGCAAGATGTCTTGGTTTTCTACAACTATAACAGAGGGTTAATTCTCTCTTTCTTTTAAATGATCCTTAGCCTTTCCTACACTGCACGCTAGGATCACGGTATCTAACCTGCAAACATTTATGTCTAGGATCCTGCATCCACTTGTTAGTCCAAACATTCTTTCTATGCATAGGTATAACATATTTTTCACTATTCTTATTAGATCTACTCATATCAAATCTTCTTTCATCTATTAATACCCTAGTTTTCAAGCTAGGATACAATCTATCAAACATACCTAGATCCATACTGTTGAAAAAAACAATCATGTATCTTACTTCTTACAGAGAACAAAGCTTTCATATCTAGAACTTTTCAAATATCTTTACCTTTATCAAAGCACAGAGCTTGCAAATCTTACCTCTTTTCTTCAGATCGGACTTTTTTTCCTTAGCACAGAGCTTGTCAAACTAAGTAGACAGTATTGCGCACTAGAGCAATAGATCTACGCACAGAGATTTCACAATTTCAGGTCAGATCTTTACACAAAGCTTCTTCTTTCTCAGTTCCCAGCAATCACAGTTTCAGGTCCCAGCAACAGAACCATTTGTTGGCATAGGGGTAGACCCGGGTTCAATGCTACAACAGCGCACCAACAAAACTCTAACTACCAGCCCTGTTGGCAACACCTGTGAAGCAGATGAAGTCTCACCCGAGGTAGAGGCAGGGGTGGTTGCAGGACTCAGGTGTCTTCAACCTTAGCTGGGACACACATCTGTGACTATAATACTTAATAGAGCACTTAGCACTGTTAGTTCATCATTGTTTAACCACTATCTACTCCGCAGAGAAAACAGAGCATCGCAGCACTCACCCTGATCTAATTTATTTAAGCACTTAGCATATATAAATGGATCAAGTCTAGTAGATTCAAGCACTAAGCACATTTACTTATATTAGATCTAACATCCAGATTCATCATAAGCACAAAGCATAAATAGATCTATCTATCTATCTATATCAAGCACTTAGCAATTAACACATAAATACATCATAACATCACACAGAGCATAATAACACAGTATTTACGTGGTTCACCCCGACCCTGGGGCTACATCCACCAACTCTTCTTCTTTATTATCTTCAATCAGTCATCTACATGCACAGAGTCACAAAAACCCTACTCCGCATAGGACAAAGATCTGCGCAGCTCACTAGATCCTTCTTCCTTGCATTACAGCACAAAGCCCTTCACAGTCTGCTACAACCACTTGCACTTAGATCTGCAAACCTCTCATAGCATGCACAAATCATCTACAAACCTTACTTGCACTTAGCACTTAGCTTATCAACGCCTCATCACATAGATACACTTCTTACATTTCCTAGACATCTATTTATAGTTTACAAAATAGGCCTAAACATGGGTAAACCCATGGGTCGACATCTCATTCCCATTACATAATCCTGAAACCCAAAAAGGACCCAAAAAGGGTCCAAGATCCCGTGATATCCTCTTCGTATTGCACTTTGTCTTCAACGGGCTATCAAAGTCCAAAAATAGGTCAAACTTGACCAAGGATCTCCCAAAACTTGGTCAAGGGCCAACACACCAGCAAAGATCTGGGTAAAACTCTAGAAATGAAAATATGCCCCAAATACTCACCAAATTCAACTTATAAGAATGCAGGAGCAAATTCAGGGCTCCAACATCTGGAATGTGGCCTGGAAAAATCGGCCACTCATAAGAGAACATGCTTTCTTGGAAGTTTGCAATGGCCAGAATGCCCTATTCTGGATGGATTCCTGGCACCAAATGCCACCCCTTCAACTGGAAGAAAATCTACAATCCTATGAAAATCACATTTAAGATCTTGCCACTCTCAAAGTAGAATATTTGTGGATAGATACCCCCAACATCTCTCCCTGGCGAAGATGGAAATCTACTCATCAGGAACTTCAAGTGGAAATGGACTGTGACCTGCAGCACTGGAAACAAGCTACAACCCAAAGGCGAATCCGGAAAAGCACAGACCAAGACATTCGCAGATGGGGATACACACCTCATGGAAGCTTTACTCTCAAGGAGGGATATACTCTTCAGGAGAAATTCCACAATCTTCATAAAGATAGGATCTGGACAACAATATGAAAATCAAAACTTTGGCCCAAAATATCTACATTCCTCTGGCTTCTACTCCAAAACAAGATCTTAACTTGGGAAAATCTTCAAAGATGAGGTTTCATTGGCCCCTCGATTTTCCATCTCTGCCATCTCCAGGCAGAAACCATGGAGCACCTCTTAAATAATTGTCCACTCAGTGAGAACATCTAGAACTAGGCCACTTAGTTCATGAGAAGAACCAAACGAGTTAAAAACAACATCATAAGAACCATCAGGGATTGGGGCTCCGGCTCCTTCAAAAGTCCTATCCTAAACAGAACCTAGCAACTCTTACCAGGCTTTATATTTTGGCAACTATGGAAAGAGAGGAACATAAGAATCTTTCATTCCCAACCCTCTCCTCCCACCCTCCTCTGGAACACAATCCTCCTGCATCTCCAGGAAAATCTTCAGCTACAATTATGGACCAAGGAAGACTTCCCCACTGACCTAGGTGAGCTCTCGCTCCTCAACTCTTGGGGCTTCTCATTTTCTCACTCCACCCCTCCTCAACAGCCCCCCCTAATTTCAAAAGCCTTCAGTCCCTCTAAGTGTCTCCCCCCCACCGAGCTTCTATAAGGTCAACTTTGATGGCACATCAAAAGGAAATCCAGGACACTCAGACTATGGAGCGGTCATAAGAAACAGATTGGGTGAAATACAAAGCCTCATTGCAAAAAATCTTGGATGTGACACCAATAACTCAACATAAATTTGTGGTCTCATCAAAGAAGTGAAAATGGCTCTAGATCAAAACCTCATTTGTCTGATCATTGAAGGGGACTCCAAAATCATAATAGACTTGGCAATAAAAATCATGAATGGCAGATATTAAGGGAAAATCACTCCTAGTTGGTGCCTCCTTGGCCCTCTTTACAACTTCTAATCTCTTCTCAGACCCTCTCTAACTTTAACCCCCTCACACATTCGACAAATTGCAAACAAAGTAGCGAAAAGACTGGCCAATGCAGGGGTTGAATCTATGTAGCAAATCATTCTCCACGATTCCAAGTAGTCCCAAAGATCACACCTCTGGCTCCAATGCGAGGATCTTTTCCAGCTGGATGGCCCTAATCCGGATGGGGTGTCACCTCTTTCTACTTAGAAATTCTTCCAAGTCAGAAATTGTCAGAATCTCGGTAGAGAGGGTGACCGTAAGCGTTAGTGCAAAAGATCTTCAACCGACAGATGTTTTCGGGAGCTTGACAATCGAGAGTCGGGAGCTCGAAGGAGGGAGCTTGAGGGTCGGGAGTTGGTTCTCGAGGATATCTAAACCATTGGTGCTCGAGGAGATATGGACCGTCGACAGATGATTTCGGGAACTCGACAATCGGGAGTCGGGATCTCAGAAGGAGTTGTTTTCCCAAGTTGTGAAGTTGCAAAATGCGAGAGAGGATCTGGACCGTTGATCTCGAGGAAATCTGGACCGTCGATCTGTTTCCGAAGGACTCGCAATTTTGGGTATCGGAAGAAGGGGAACACTGGGTTCTTCATTATTCCGAGGCGCGAAATCAAGAATGCTAGTGCTCAAGGAGATATGGACCGTTGGTGCTCGAGGAGATTTGGAACTTCGATAGATGATTTCGAGAACTCGACAATCGGGAGCCATAAGCTCGGAGGGCGCTGTCTGCCCAAGCCGCAAAGTCGTGAAACGCGAGAGAGGATCTGGACCGTTGATCCCAAGGAAATTTGGACCGTCAATTTGGACACTCGATTCTTCGCTATCCTGAGGCACGAATTCCTGAAATCGGGAGTAGCCAACAGTTGCGAAATGAGAACTCGCGATACAACCGTAGTGAAGGTCGAGGGTACAGGTTTCAGAAAAACAATGCAAGCCATTCCTCTGAAAATGCGAAGTCCGAAGTCAAGAAAAGGATCTCGGCCATTGGTTGCGGGCCATCGAGGACCATTGATATGACCCAATGGTTTCGGGGACTTGGACCTCGGGAAACCAAGAAGAGCAATGTAATTAGTTATACCTTCAGTCGCAGGCATTTTTGTGTATGTAGATAGCCTGCAGGTCTTTTTGTAAGCCTTCAGTTGAAATTAATACAAGGATCCGCTTTTTATTCACAAAAAAAAAAAAATCAACGATTTGAATTTCTGAGAAATTGAAATGTGTTGCAATGGTTTTTAATGGATTTGTTAAATCGTGAAAATGAGTAAGTATGGGATGATTGTGTCCCTGAGAGATTTGTGGTTTTAGAGGAAATATTACGAGATATGAAAGATCCTTTATCTCATAAGAATCGAGAAGCCTTTTATGGTCCTAGAGTCGATTTCTGGCCCTTAGAAACTTGGTAAAACTTCTTGAAGAATCCCATGAATGTTTTAAGTTCATATTTAGATTGTTCTTCTTGAACAAAAGCCTGAATCAGTCGAGGCGATTCACATTCGTTGGATCGGCTTGGCTAGAATATCTGGAGCATTATTTGGATGGGGTACTCATCGAAGCAATCAAGAGTCGGATTGTAATAGAAATTCAATGAAGGAAGGTACGATTCATTAGGATCCGTTGATCCGACGGAGTTTGACCATGGTAGATCTTGGATCGTTGGATCCAATTCATAGTCCATCAGTGTAAGGTCAGTAAAGGTTATGGAAAATAGATTAGAGGATGGAGTCCGATGGTAAGAAGTCTGAGTACCGTAGATCTTATCAAGAGTGTCAAGGAACCACCTATGTTAGATTCCATGAGAATCATCCCTAGGCAGGAAACTTACCCACTATATCTAGCGATTGGTTGAAACCTCAAGGCACACTACATCCATAAGATAAAATGAATGATAACCCTTCGATCTATTGGAGTATATGTTATAGAAGTTCTTGATTCGGAGCAATCGGTGGAATCATGATGGGAATACTCTGATAAGGAGGAGACCGAGAACGAAGGTAAATAGTTGATTAGGAATGGGAGAGACTTAATCTCACTCATTCATCGAGGTGGAACCCGTTGGAAATACTAAGCCCAGAACTTGACAGGTGGTTAACCTTCAATTGAGTGGAGGCTCCGAGGGAATCATAGCCATTGAACCTAGCTATCTGAGAGTTGTTAGATCCTTAAGGACATTCGTTGGAATGTTTCCATCAGAGAGGTTGACGACTTTGGTGAGAAAGTACTCTGATGGAAGTAAGTCTGACTTGGTTACAGGATGTACAAATGAGGCTGAGGAGGAATGATAACCTTATGATTAAGGCATTAGGATTCTTGGACACCTTAATTGATTCTGAATAAACTTGTAGCTATGAATTTTGTGAGAAGCAACATAGATATCTTCTGATAAGAGAAGCTCTCACCCAAACACAGATATTCCCGAGTACTCAAACGAGTGTATTAATGATAAAAATCGTGACATCCTACCAGCCTAAGAAATATTAAGGGGTCGGGTGTGTTATAGATTGGTATCAAAGCAGTGTTCAAACTCTAGGCTTTAATGGGTCACCAAGACCGCTTAAAATTGTTTAAGAAGTATTTTCCTTATTACCTAGAATGCATGTTCTAAATGATGACATAAAATGCTAATGATAGTTGTTGTTTCAACACGTAGGAAGTATTGAAAGACCATGGGATTGAATGGTGCAACACAATATGGATGACACCTCACATCTCATAGGTGAAGAAATTTATGTTCGGATGGATAGAGAAAACCCTAAAGATTTGATGGACACTATTAGAAGTTTGAAGGCATACAATGAGAGGCTTATGAGAGTTGAGGCCGAATAAGCAAAGTTGAATGCAGTTCTACTAAAGAGCATGTCTGAAATCCAGAAAAATTTGTAGCAAGGCCCCAACTATGCGGAATTGCAAAAATTGAAGAGGTTGAAAACCCCTTCAAATGCTCAGAAGCATGGACTAGATCACAAAAATGTGGGAAGGAGTTCTTCCATAAATAAGCATAAGGATTCCAAGAGAAGAAAATTGAGTGGAAGTGTTTCCACGAAGTCATCTAGGCGAAAGACTACTTCGGCAAAGCAATCCAATAACAACACAGAATCTAGCATTCCCAATAAGAGAAAGAGGAAGAAGTATTAGAGTTCTCTAATTGAAGAATTAAAGAAGGCTAAGCCGCCTACCTTTGATGGAGAGATAAAGAAAGGAGAAGAAGTTGAAGCATGTCTATTTAGTTTGAAGAAGTAATTTCGGGTACATAATTACTCCGATAATACCAAGGAAAGGATTGTTGTATTTAACATGATTGGAGGGGCTTCCATTTGGTGGGAAGACCTTAAGGAAATTAAAGGGCTAAAGGAAAGCAAACTGACATGGAAACAATTTGAGAAATAATTTTGTAAGGCTTACCTATCGGAAAAGTATTATGATGATAAAATCAAGGAATTCCATGAGCTTAAGTTGGGACAACTTACTATGGATGAATATGCCAAAAGGTTTATGGAGTTGTTGAGATATGTCCCCTACCTCAAGGATAAGAAGGCGAGAATTCAACGTTTTCTCAGTGATTTTCCATAGTCCTACCAATATTGAATTGAATTCGACAAACCCAAGACACTAGAGGACATGATACGGAAGGCCAAATGTTGTTATGATCAGTCTAAGCATAAGCAAGAGCCTTCAAAGGACTGGAAGAGGAAGGAATAGAATGCATTCCAAAAGAAAGAATTCAAATATTTTCCACATAGGAATTCTAAGAAAGGTGCACAGTTGGGTTAGCCAAGCAGAAGTGTGCATCAACAAAAATTTCCATCTCAAAGTGGAAATAAACCAGCAAGCGAGCAAGGGAAAGATCAGAGGAGCCTATGAAAGGGACGTTGCAATGTTGGGGATGTGGAGAACCACACTTGTTGAGGGATTTTCCCCACAGAGAAAATGACAGTAGGAAAGTGTGTAATGTGTAGGAGGCAGCTACAATCAACGATGTAGCCAAAAGCGTGGCGAGAATTTATGTAGGTGTAGAGAATCAACAACCAAACCACTAAGCCTCTGTGGTGGATTTAGAAGGTACTATTGCCCGTCAACCTGTCTCTATTTTAATTCACCCAAGTTATAACTTTAGTTATATTTCACCTAGAGTGGTTGAGGCATGTTCGTTGCAGAGAAAGAGACATGTGAGAGCATGGCTAGTCCAGTTAGCCACTGAAACAAAGAGAAAAGTGGTTGAGTTGGTTGAAGCTCGTCCCCTTGAAATGGATGGACTGCAGGCTTGGGTTGTTTTGAATATCCTACCCCCAAGATCATATGAAGTGTGTTAAGAACCAAGATAGATCTACAAATATAATCACCACAAATACTGAATACAAAATAGATCCACAAAGCAAGATATAAGAAACCACACTTTATTATTACCAAACCCTTGAGGTA